>OX377621.1:64441017-64816426 GCA_947397865.1 Polietes domitor
GTTATAACGAAAACGTTAAAAAAGTAAAAAACTCAAAATAAAAAAAATCATTGTCGCCGGCTACATATAAATATATGCATCAAACCACTCGATAACCATAATTTTGACTTATACTGTATAATTATCCAGGCTAAATTAACACAAAATTATTTTTTCAAAATTTTTATTCACACACACATTGATATTGCTGTTGGTGACAATTAAAAAATATCGATTGGTCCTTTCTTTTTTTGAAATTATTATTTTTGGTTCAATAGCTGATTATTTTTAGAAAAGTACAGATTTTTGAAAAATATTATGGTAACGCTAATTTTAAACCATTCACTTCCAGTGATCGAACATTTTATGATGGATTCAGCCTCAAGCTTTTACATAATCTATCTGATTTCCTGATTTGGATTCGTAGTACAGCTCATTCTCTCATCATCTGATTTTAACGTGTCATTCACAATCACTTGATCTTAATCTCCCCATTCTAAAATATATGTACATATATTGTAATATTTTATTTCTTTTGATATAGGTTCGAACACTTTGCCAAGATTGGTTTCCCATCGATTATCCTTTATCATGGTATGAGGATATAACTTCCAGTTCACGATTTTTCTCATTAGCGGCTGTATATAATTTAGCTATTATAGGTTTAATTGTAGCTGAAATTAAACCATATAGAAACCTAAACAAAGAGGTATACTTCAAATGCATATATACATACATACATATAATATGAAACAAATGTATAATTTTGTACAATTACTACTCCACAGGATAAAGGCATTTTACCTGATAGTATGGGTAAGTCGGCCGATATTGGTTATATTCTATCACTGGGTGTACATCGAAAACATCGACGTAATGGCATCGGTTCATTGTTGTTGGATGCTCTTATAAATCATCTAACGACAGCCGAGAGACAGTCGGTGAAAGCAATATTTCTACATGTGTTAACAACTAATCAACCTGCCATATTATTTTACGAAAAACGAAGGTTGGTTGTCATTACATATTTACACATTGTATATTGGATAGATTTCTCAAAAATAAATGTCTTGTATTACAGATTTAGCCTGCACTCTTTCCTGCCTTATTACTATCACATAAGAGGCAAAGGCCAACGTGATGGTTTTACCTATGTGACCTACATAAACGGAGGTCATCAGCCGTGGACATTATTATATCCTTTACAAATCAAAAACAATTCATATATCATAATTAATTTTTTAGGTTTAACACGGAAACGATTTCTTAATTTATAACTTTGTTTAAATTTGTGATTGCGAATAATTGCCGAGATTTTTTCGTAACTCGCTTCTCAAGCGAGTAACTTACTGCATTCAATATAGATGCAAACTTCTCCCAGATGGAGCCTAACGTTCAGTCATCGTGTGTATTCGAAGGTTCGATTTACTAACGCCATCTTCAGAGATGATGTATGAAGTTAATGTTTAAACAGACGTTTGCAATTTTGAAAATTAAAAAATGTTTTTATTTCAAATGGAAATTTTCAATTTCAATTGGAATTTTTTTATACTTGTGGAAGAAGGAATCGAATGGTGCTATCTTTTCTGGAAAAGATGCAGCCTTGTCACAACACAACATATTGAAATGTTTCCTGAACCCAAGAAATATGTCGCATTTTTTATTGATTTCAAATAAAAACGAAAAACGCACGGAACAAAAAAGATTACAGATTCCTCTCGGTACTGATTCAGTGGTACTAATTTATTCCACCATCGACGGTGGAATTATGTTTGCAATCACAAATTTATAATGTTTAATGTTAATTTTTACTGTATATTTTTGCCAATATTCTGAACGGTGGTATTTCGTTAACTCCTTAGCACAGATCATATTAAGGACTATGCATCGAAATTACGGCAGACTGGTGAGGTCTTCAAATGGGTTTCTACGCGTGTGAGACAAGTGGTACGATGGATTTGTCACAAAACTGTATCACGCTTTAATTTTGCCCATTAAAACCAAATAAAAGTAATTGAAAATAAATATTACATGTAAGAAAGCAATCCCAATATTAACTAAAAATAGTAAAAGAAAAAAACTATGCAAATTGAAAACAATTTGCAATGGGAAAGAATATATCATAAATGTATATTGCTGCTTAAATTTAATTTATTAACAAACAATTTATTTATTGTTGAAACAAGAACATCATGCGTGTCCCCTCTTGATTCAATCAGACTCAAAATCATGACATGGTATCACTAAAATAAACAAACCCAAATTCCAAATTATTTACTTGAGTTAATTTAGTTTTAAGTTTAAACATAATGACATAGACAGACATGCAAGATAAATAAACACAATTTCTGTTTTAAATCAGATTCAATTCGCTTCAATTTCCCGTGATATTGATTTGTTTCCATTTTATCGTATTTTTCGTTTTCTATATATTTATATGTATAGATTTTGTTCTTATTTTAATATCCATAAATCCTTATCGTGTATATACGTTCGAAATTTCGATCGTTAATACCTTCAGCGAACAGTCAACAAATAATACATATACATATGTACGTGCATGATGCTTACTTGAATATAAACAAATCTAGTTACCAAATAAATAAATGAACAATAAATAATAAAAAAAGTTTAGTCTGTTATAAGATAAGATATGTATTTTACGCCATTGAGTTCGATATCATCGGCCTTATTATTATTTAACGATTTATTTAATGATTTCCTGTGTGATTTTGTTTTCGTATTAATTCCATATTCCTCAAATGTGTACAGTTTTAATATACCAAAATTCGTTGTTCTTTCCTTGTATTACGCTCACCATTTAGCTAATTTTAGAATGTTTTATTTTAAATAAACTATTGAAATTAAAATATGTTTTTTTTATTTTAGACACAATAAACAAATACGTTAAAACTAACAGCAATAGCTATATCCTACAATATTACTTCTGGATATATAAATCGATTATTTTGGCTCGTTTCTCTTACGTTATCGTATAATTTTATGCAAAGGAGAGGTCGTGGATTGGATTCGTAATAATAATAAAATCGTTTATTTGGGTGTATGAAGAAGAAAACAGAATTCCCATTTTCATCAAGTTAGAGCCAACCATCTAATATTCCGACTTAAACAACAACAGGCTAAAACATATTATAACTGTTTTGAATTTTAACCTTTTTTCTGAGTGAACATTTAAAATTTTAACTATAAAAAAGTACTGATTATTTTTTAAAATTTCTGGTTTTATTGGAAAGGTTGAACTTTGTCGTTTAATAATGGAACACAATATAATTCATATGACAACCACGACTGGCTCGGCAATACCTCATTCGATCAACCTAATTTTTCAGTAAAGCCCAAAATCCATACCAATCAATGGCTCGTTGTGGATGCATTGGCTTCTCAATAGTCACGTGTTGCTTCTCTGAACCCCATATGCGGCAATTTTGCTTATTGACATAGCAACCGAGATGAAAATGAGCTTCATGAAGGCTGATATCTTCTCGAAAATTTTACAGGTAAATTTCTTACAATTTTGCGTTAAAAAGACTCACTTTGGAAGTAAGTTTTTATTATTTCCCAATTTTGTTAGAGCGTATAGTGTCCCATTTTCCAAAGTTAAACATAAACCTGAAAATAAAAATGAATTTTATTCTACCTTTCGAATACAAAGTAATCGGTAGTTCAAATTTAAATTTTTAAATGACACAACCTATATTAAACCCCTAATAGCGGTTTTGGTGATACTTCTTCGGAATAGTTGAAAACACTGTTATCAGCTGTTGGACATGTATTTGATATATGGCGTATTTCGTATTTATACAGGTGATAGCACTAGAACAACAACAAATTCGGCAACAACAAAATACAAGTAATTTTTTGAATGGTGAGCCATAATGTCAAAGCAAAATATGTGGGATTTGACAATTTCGGTTACTTTTGAATGAAAAAAATTTCAGTCACCTTTCGAAGTCAAAGTTCAAATTTAAATTTTTAAAAAACAAAAAACAACTTACAAATTGGACTATATTGCTCATTGGAAGTTTCGTATTCAGCACCTAAAGAGAAAACTTTCAAAAAATCACAAAACATACACTTACCTTATTATTTATTCCTGTTATGACTTTTTTGTCTAAAATGCTTAAAAATAATATAAAGAGTGATTTTTTTGAGGTTAGGATTTTCATTCATTAGTATTTGACAGATCACGTGGGATTTCAGACATGGTGTCAAAGAGAAAGATGTTCAGTATGCTTTGACATTTCATCATGAATAGACTTACTAACGAGCAACGCTTGCAAATCATTGAATTTTATTACCAAAATCAGTGTTCGGTTCGAAATTTTTTATCGACAAATTTTGTTCAGCGATGAGGCTCATTTCTGGTTGAATGGCTACGTAAATAAACAAAATTGCCGCATTTGGAGTGAAGAGCAACCAGAAGCCGTTCAAGAACTGCCCATGCATCCCGAAAAATGCACTGTTTGGTGTGGTTTGTACGCTGGTGGAATCATTGGACCGTATTTTTTCAAAGATGCTGTTGGACGCAACGTTACGGTGAATGGCGATCGCTATCGTTCGATGCTAACAAACTTTTTGTTGCCAAAAATGGAAGAACTGAACTTGGTTGACATGTGGTTTCAACAAGATGGCGCTACATGCCACACAGCTCGCGATTCTATGGCCATTTTGAGGGAAAACTTCGGAGAACAATTCATCTCAAGAAATGGACCGGTAAGTTGGCCACCAAGATCATGCGATTTGACGCCTTTAGACTATTTTTTGTGGGGCTACGTCAAGTCTAAAGTCTACAGAAATAAGCCAGCAACTATTCCAGCTTTGGAAGACAACATTTCCGAAGAAATTCGGGCTATTCCGGCCGAAATGCTCGAAAAAGTTGCCCAAAATTGGACTTTCCGAATGGACCACCTAAGACGCAGCCGCGGTCAACATTTAAATGAAATTATCTTCAAAAAGTAAATGTCATGGACCAATCTAACGTTTCAAATAAAGAACCGATGAGATTTTGCAAATTTTATGCGTTTTTTTTTAAAAAAAAGTTATCAAGCTCTTAAAAAATCACCCTTTATTTATAAACATTTTGTCCAATATACGACTTACCTTGTTGAAGATGAAAAATGTAATAGAATGTTGTTCTGTTGCCATATTGTCTTGTAAAATCATACGCACAGTTGTATATTTTTGCAAGTATCTGTATACATCATGTATACATATCCATACTTACACCATTATCCAACTAACTAATTAATTTGAACAAAGAAACTTGTGTAAAAGCTACAAATTTCTAAATTGGGAAAAAATAACATTATGAATATTTTAACACCTACAAAGTAAACTTATAGGGGGTGTAAACACACCAAATATTTAGGCAAAAACTTGTTACGCAAATTGCCAGACAATATACTTTACATCTGCTGGTGTTCTCCCAAAAATGCAAAACTTATGCAAATCGTCGTTTTGCGCAAATATTTTGTAAGTATAAATCACTGAAGAGTGATTTATACAAAAGAATTTAGCATTTACTTTTATGACTTCTGTCAACTCTATATAAAAAAGATTTACATAGTTGAATTAGGTATTTTTACACAAGTTTTTTTTTCTGTGTGTAGAATAGAAAAGTACCAAATTTGTCATGGTAGTACCATGGTACTTTCAAGGTTCAAAATGTACCAAAAAAATACTAATGTACCAACTATTGCATCCCTTCTCTTACTTTGCTGCTGCGTCGCAGTCGGTTATTTGGAGAGTGGAGAGTGTTATTTGGAGACCTTGTGGAGACTTCGGTATTTTGTGAAATCCGCGTCAGTGTTACCGCTGAAATTTCAAAAAGTATCACAAAAAGGGGATTTCTTCAAAAAAAAAGTGGCACATTTGTTAGAAAAAAGTAAAAGTGGCACACTTTTTTAGACAGATTACATGAAGTTAACAAAAACAATTCATTTGTATACATATATCATATATAACTAACTTTAAACTGCAAACTGTAAACTTTTTCGTATTTTGTGGTAGTATCTCATAAAAAATAAATAGCTGCCGTCAATACCTTTCGAATAACCTAAATCATGTAGATCGGAAATAAATTGACGTCGCAGCGCTCATTTTTGTAAAAAGAATTTTGGATCTGAAAAACCATCTCCTGTTTCCAAGAAATATGAGTTTTTAGCTGTAACTTTTCAATGAGATCAGTACTGGGAACCCAATCCTCCAACTTCACGTCAAGTTTTTGCCTTCAACCTGTTCGCTAACCTATGTTTGTTTCTTAGCTAAGCTTAGAAAAACGCGCTATGCGCAAGCACTGCTATGAGGCAAAGTAAAAACATATGTGGCAAATTGATATAAATCATTTAAATTATTTTTTAAATTTCCCACTTTATACCAGAAAACTTCGACATTAGTAATTGCAATACTGCTCGTAAGATTTATCATTTGACTTATATTGTACTTTTAATTAATTTACGAAAGCCTGTGCTTTCCTAATTACATCACTAAATTCAGCCCCGTTGGCAAAATAGTTGATATCATCGTTAGATTTTATATAAAAAGGGTCTAAGAATCTTAAACTATTCAGTTTTTTGTCATTTATATAAATTCTTGAAAATATTTTTATAATCGATATCTATGTAAACATTATAAACTCTTTTTTTTAATGTTTTTAAAAAGTTGTTTGTTATCGAAACTATATCTTGTGTGAAGTCTCACTTTGAAAACTTTTGTTTAGTGAGTTCATGATTTTAAGAATATAAATTTTAAATATATCTTATTTTTTGTTGACAGTTCTTGTTGAATAATTTTATTAGGGCTGTTTTTCTTTAAACCGGGATAACAAGCTGCGATAACAAAAACGTTAATAAAAATTTAATTTTTTGCTCAAAATAAAAAATTATTTTTTCATAATATTGTCGCCAACTACAATATAAAGTATAAAGTATCAAAAACACCCAAAATCTATTTTTCCCGGAGCTTGACAGGGAAAATTGCCACTTTAGTGGCACAACGGTAACACTGGTTGGCTGGCATCCTCTCGCTTATCTCTCCACTCTCTGTGCTCTCTTTTGGTGAAATCAGCAAACTCACCACTATTGCTCTGTCTCTATGCTCTCTCATTCTTAAATTGCAGATTCTCCCATTCTAATCCATCCGCGTTTTTTCTCAAATTTTAGTGATTTTTTATCATTGAACGAGGTTGGACGCGGACGCTCTGTGTCGTAATTTTTTCTCATTTTCATTCGCGGTCGGACGGAGTTTCGGGTATTCAATAAAATTTAACCTCAATCTCGTCGATTGGAAAAAGAAGGAATAAAATTAATTAAAATTAATCGACTAACATTGATGTGCCGCATGGTTAAAATAAACAACAATACGGATACATTTCGCTCTTGACATTTGTATAATAAATTATTAATTATTTGCCAGCACAACACCAGTGAGGAGGAGTGAAACCCAAAAAGAGAAAATACGAAAAGAAATAGAAAATTTTGGAATAAAAAATTAATAATATTAATATGCTATATGCTGGTCAATTGTCAATTTTAGAGCATAAATAAAAGTAAAAGAAAGAGCGTTTTAAAATACAAAATACATTGTGGGACAGACACACAAATTGTTTAGAATATGTGGAAAATGTTTCAAATGCTGATATTCCTAATGGTGCTTTGTGCACACCACTCTTTTGGATGGGGTAAGTTTCGTTCGCATTGTTGACATTTTTCAAATGTCCAATAATTTATTTCCTCTCCTTTACCATTATTATACAATCGCGGCAATGCAGATGATAGGGACGATTATTCAATAATGCACCAGGGTGCCCGACACTAACTGTTAACAGAAGGATTCAACTAACTTTTGAGAATATTTGCGACAAAATAAGCTTTAACTTTTTCTATTTATCAAATACAACCTGTACGCATATGTATGGAAGCGGACATCCATATGTATGATTGGTTGTTTGTCCATACACATATGTATGGCATTTGTTGCGTTTTTATTGACTGGACATTTTTATTTGGAATCTCTGTGGTTTTAATTAGAACTTGGTGTTTTCCCAATTACCACCCTAAAACCTGATTTTTATTTACACAGTCACCACCTTCATCGTTGACAGTTGTCTGTGGAAATTATACACACACATAGTTACAAATGTCTTAAAAGAAACCATTCGTTCTTATGTAATACATTGGGAAAAACGAAAAACGTTCTTTGGTCGACGTCAAACAAATGTTTATCAGCGCTAATCAGCCAATAGCACCACTGCTGGTGGTTGTTGGTTGCAAAAAACGGCATTAAACGAATGAATGAACATATCGCATAAATGAATGCAATCTTTCACTTTGGAGGGAAAATTTTGTATACATGGGAGCATAATCTTTGAAAATTTTAGATATTTTGGTGATATTTGTGAGTTTTATGAATATCCAAATTACCTAAGTTGTCTCTGAATGACATGCACACATCCATACATACATAATGGGATATGTACATTAAACCGGGTCGCGATCCATGCACCAACATTGAGTCTGTTATCAATATTAGGTCTGTTTTTCTTTAAGACTGCGAAAACCTAAATAAAAAAAATTAAAATTTCTCTCAAAATAAAATATACAAAATATTTATACCCTCACTCTACAGAGTAGTATCAATCAATTTAAACTTTGTACATGGTAATATTTTTCCCAAACTTAGATTAAGTTCGAAGATGGGTGAAATTGACACGCCCCTTCTGGTACCTCCCACACAAATGACCCATATTCCTATGTTAAATTAAAACTAATGTAACATCCATACCGATACTCAGAATCAGCTTTATTTTGGAATGTGATAATGTTTTTATAATCACAATCACACACACCCAATTGATTTGAACAAAACTATTTTCTCTGAGATTTTGAAGTGATAAAATGCACAACATTGTAAATACAAAACAATTTGCAGTCACCCCATAAAAATAATAAAATCGAAAATAATAAGCATTTCGTTGCCAGATCAAGCTGAAAATACCCTTAAAAATCATGTTTTTCACGTGTATATTTTGCTGCATTTTTTTCTCTGAAATAATAGACCCTTGAAAGCATTTTGAATATAAACTTTGAATTTCTTCCTAGAGTGAATTATTGGTCGAATTACTGGACCTTTATGGATTTTTTTGTGTTTTTTCATGGTGACAACTGGTGTTAGTATTTTATAAAAAATATATAACGGCAAACAATACCATTCGAATGATGCCTAAATGATAAACTTCGGAAGGAAATTGACTCCGCACCGTTCATTTTTGTAAAAAGAGTTTGAAAATTTGGCTCTGAATATCCATCTCCAGTATTAAATTATTTTGCAAACATGGAGTCAGTGACGTCATTTTTCGTCAGATATTCAGAAAACGGAACACTTTAGAGCGAGATATCAATGTTCATTATTTTCTTTTTTGTTTTGCTATAAAAAAGCTCATCAAACGCCATACTCTTGCCAGAAAATTTACCATCGCTAAAGATCATTTTTGTTTGTCTGAAATAACCTTTGCCGTAAGGTCATCTCGTCGATAAAAATATACAGGGTGTACCGATTTAAACTTTGTTCTTTTTGGTATGTTTTCAATTTCTTACATATTTATTACTAAACATATGTTAAATAACAACCGATATCAAAAATGCACACTAAAAAAATATGAGAGCTTATAAATATTTTTATAAAGTTGCAATTTAAAATTGCTTGTAGATTGTAATTTTTTACGTTTAAACGTTGTTATTGTAATACTATTCGATGCAATACAGAGGAATAAATACCTTATATAAATTGACATTCAATTGCGACTTAAATCGAAATTTCAAATGGTTTACGTGGTCACTCTCATGGGACCCTCAAGAAGTGTCCTAATGCACCGTTTTGAAAAAAAAAAAATAAAATAAATCTTATCGGCTTTTTAGAATCAGATAACCGACAACCAGTATCAAAGACGCAATACTTTTAGTTCAAGTCTATTGTAAATGCTAGTAGCTACTGATACTAAAGAATTTGGTATAATTCCCACCTTATCAATTGAACTTGGGTCGGACATGCCGGCGAAAGGCATTAAGTCTTTTATGATATTCTATTGTTAATTTGTAATACTGACAAATGCCGATTTGACAATTTCTATCACTGCAACTCAAACAAAATATGAAATTCTATAGACTTTGATTATATACCTGAATATTGTATTACATTCTAGTCAAAACGTGACATATTAAATAACCACAAAATTCAAGACTTAAGATAACGAACATCATATTCATAGAAGTAAGTTATATATATCAACATTTCGGAGGGGGAGCAGGAAATATTCACATCTCAGCCAAATTGGAACTAAGCTATACTCATGCGACTTGACAAGAAGGCAGACGTGATATGACATGATATATTTTATTAAAATTGTTTAAAAATTTGAACACATAATGTCAGCATAAAATTTCAAAATCTATTTATAATTTAAAAGAACGCCTCTAAATATTCGTAATATTCTCATATTTGATTATTTGTTTACATTTAAAAAATGATAGAAATAGGTCTGATCATTTCCTTTTCCATATAGGTATAGTACGGTGTCGTAACAGAATTTCCCTTAAAATGTCACTCATGTTACAATTTAAATATCCTATACTCCCTATATTCGTAAAGTGATGTCGGCACCTTTGATGGAAGTGTATTAGCTACTCTTTTGATTAGAAAATGTAAAGAAACAATGACGTAGAATAACACAACAGAATTCATTAAAGTATGTAAAACCACAAGAACATAAGGTCATACCTGTGACACTTTAGTTTGTGGTATATATCCAATATTTAAAACGCTAAGACGTATTTATACTTGTAATTGAAACAAATTATTAGTTTATTATTTTATTTTTATATTCAACATTCTTTCTGTTAATATTCTTTACGCCACATGTTGATATTTACTTTACTTGTTCAATATCGAACTAGACGTTATCGACTGGCGATATCGTAAAAATCTCAGTCAATATTTCTTAAAATGTAGAACTTTGTATACCGCATCCCGGATCTCTTAAAACTTAACCACTATGTATGTATATCCCTAATATGTTGTGTCTAAACGTATTCTCAATATCTATGTCACAGAATAACACGACCATATATTGGCCCCAGATTTAACTGGGTTGCCTACAATCCAAATTGCCAAGAAAATTCTAATTTTTAATGACAAAACAAAAAATAATTATATTTTTATCATATCAATTAACATAGCTGTTGCTTTCAATCTAAGAGAAAGATTCAGTTCTCGATAGTCTATGCTACTCTCGTAAAATTGGAACATATTCGGCTCGCCGATCACTTCATTATTGAACTCGAAACATTTGTGTAAACAAATATACGAGTACATTAAGTACAGTTTAAGAATGAATGAGCTCAAATGTTTGTATACGTACGCATGTACATTAAACCGGGTCGTTTTAATTCACAACAGAAGGGTAAAGAAAAACATGATTTTTAGATGAAATGTAAAATCGCTCTAGCTACGCGAATGTAAAATATAGAGCTTAAATATTTTAAGGGGAATTCATAAAATAAACAAGGTTGTTGTTTTAGTTGCGGAAATCTGAAATGTTTTTTCTTCCATTAAACCGACCCGGTTTAATGTACATAAATACTTTTTTTCAGCTTTATCTCAACGTCAGAAAACGAAGTCCAACAAGCGCTAGAAAACGGAGCATATTTTTTGATGTGTTGTTTTGACCCAACAACCAAAAAATTAAAGAAGGCTATACTGCACAATAATTCAGTAGTTCAAAGTGCAACTGAATGGGAACTTTTTATAACCGATAATGGATTTTCGTTTAGTTTGCAGCCATATGCAGCCTGAAGAGGGGCCTCCATTTTCCATTTAATTTAATGATTACTTTTTATTAAATTTAAAATAAAATCACAATATGTTTCCATTTCATTTGTCTTTACATCAGAAAGAAAACTTTAGGAGATATAACACTACACTTATCATACTCGGTCTGTGCTCGATTTCGTTCCCAATTGTAAACAGAAATATGTATTCAATTGAGAGCAAATATACAACGTGAAAGACAAGTCAAAAAATGTCTACTCTTCGACGACGCATTAATATGATGCTACTTTACCTCCAACGAGTAGCAGTAGCATTGCCTTTAGCCGGGGCATACGTGACCAAACAGATAGCGATAATGGCGCTTCAATGTTTGTTTGATTTGTGCACAGACAGACACGCTGTAAATTGCGTCGGTCAGTGATGGTAAACTATTGTGCCATTTTTTGGCACCATCGTCCCGTGACACGACGTACGCATAATACTAATGCTATTATTCATGTGATTTTTACAATTTGCTCTTTTTCTTTAAGGAATGTGTTAAATTTTATTAAGGTCAAAGATATACAAATATTTATAATCAAGAAAATATATTTGATTTGAATTGTGTACTATATTCTATTCAGCAAAATTAAATTCCCATCAGAGGCAGACAATATAAATTTGAATTTTTCAATAATTAATTTGAATTCTACAAACAGAAAAAACTGGTTTGTCGACAAATCCGCCACGTGCCTTCAACCGCATGACTAAATGGTTTGTCCGGTCGTATACAAAAACCTGACATTCAAATTTTATTTTTGGGTCATTTTTATTTGTAATCTCAGCGAATCTAGGGTATTTTTTGTCGTTTTATGAAAAAACTGGCAATATTGGTGTTGAAGGTAATTCAGAGAATAGCAGAGGAATAGCATTCATAAATCTGAGAAAAATCAATACTACAATTTAGTTCAACAATTTTACTCCAGTCCAGTAAAAAAATCGTAAAAGGTTAATTCGTAAAAGAATATTTCCAAGGTTTTAAGTAAGAAAAAACTCAGAAAATTCTTGAATATTAATCTAAGAAACAATTCACGTTTGATTGCAGAGACTTATTTCTTAAATACTTCAAGTATTATTCTAAACAACCACTGCGAAGGCGCCTCTCTCGCAGCAATCATGGAGTAATATCTGAACTCTTTATGGCAGAGGTATCATGAAACTTTTGAGAAAATTTTCATGTTGTTATTTTTGCATACTCTGAAGCAAAACCATTTGTTCTATTTTTTAGTTAAGTTGAACTTATTTTAAGTTCACTTTTTTCCTTGTATAAAGTAAAATTTTCCCCAGAAATATTTGTTTAAGGAAAAAAATTAGAAAAATTGTTTTCAGTTTAAGTAAATATTTACATAATTTTAGTAAAAAATGTACTTACTTTTATGAAAATTTCAGCAAAATTGATTTAGTAAAAATGTACTTGGCTTGAGGAAAAACTTGCTGAAAATTTCCTCAGTTTTAGTAAATATTTACTTGGTTTGAGGAAAATTGAACTAGAATCAAGTTCAAAGCATGTACTACTTTCAAAGAAAACTTTGAACTTGATATGAGGAAATATTGCTTTAGCGCTATACGAAGTTCAATTTTCCTAAATTTTAGTTATTTTTATCTCATTCAGGGTTCACTTTTTTCTGAGTGTAGAAAGAACTAGAATCAACAAAATTCTCAGAGAAATGATTCAGATGGCTCTGAATGGCATTTTGGAGAGAAATTTTCCCTTTTTTCTAAAAACTGCAATAAATGGAAAATAACAGCGAATTAAATAAACTGATGTTTTGTATTTGACGTAAACAAATTGAGTGAATTAGAACTTTGAGTGAAATAGAATGTACCAAAGACCTTTTATATACAAGACAAGAAATCTCTCTCTCTTTGTCTGTTATTATCGGCGCAACGTTGAGGAATAACAGCGATTTTTGATGTTAAAGCCATGTTAGCTTTTTACAGCAAAAAATTAAAAGAAGAAAAACAATGGTTACACACAAAAATCTACATGAAAACGAAATGTATGAATGTGGTTGATTGCTAAATGTTTGAAATATATTTAAATTTCTTATAAAAACAGTAAAATAACGACAAACAAATGGGCTTTGCAGAAGCAAATGTTATTCCTGTTCGTTGGCATATCTCGCCCTTCTGAAAGTTAACATACAAAGAGCAAGTTTTCCCCTCTTGTACTTTTACGCTCTTCGGTATGTACTTTTTAGTGATCTAGTGATCTTGGCTACAACTACAGCTATTTTATCTAGGTATTTTCATTATCTTTGAGTAATTTGGTATTAGTAGGCCCTGTTAGTACTAATTTCTCAAATGCCATCACTGGTGAACTCCGCCAGTGGTGGTGTTAGATACAACAAATGTTCAAAAAGAAACACACACAAACAATCACACAAATAAAATTGCAATACGGCAAAATACCGGCGGAGAGTGAGCGCACAAATATGAGAAACAAAATACACACTTTGTTTACGCTCGTCGTCGTCTGTCTTTTACTCGAAGTTTCCAATTTCTCAAACATGCATGGTTCGCTAAAAAGTTTAAAAAGCAATTGCAATAATTACCCAAAACAAAAGCAACTTTACTTTTCTGTGGGATAATCAAAAAAAGTGTAGTGTGCAATTTGCACTACACTTATTACGTTTTACAAAGTACCTAAATTTCTTAATATATGGTCAAAAAGTGTTGTACAGTGTTTACAAAACAAAAGCAGACATTTGCATATTTTTTTTTTTCAAGTCCAATGAATATTACTCTTTTATGTTCACTTTCATCATGTCTGCTTAAGCTAAGGTCATGGCTACCAGTCTGTGTGTATTTTGACATCAATATGTTTTGGTTAGGTCTAACTAGACATTAGTCGTGCTTTGGTTACAAGCCGGCGATTTGTTAATGGATTTTTTTGAGTATAGTGTCTAAATATTCATACATTTGGAATCATGCGTGCTATGGCTACACCCAAACGGTATGAAACTACAAGAGATGAAATTTCTTTTACCCCTGATAGTGTAGGAGTACTACAGGCTTACCAAATATGTTTTTGCTTATCCCATATGTAGTAAAGAAAAAGCTCCAATAGATCACCACAGAAAAAAACTTTCATAAAACTGAACCGAAAACAAAAGTTGACGAAAGGTTTGCCCTTAACCAGTCCAGCCAGCCCGACGATATAATAGACGTGTTTTATTTGACAATCTAGCATTTTCGCTAACTTAGTGGCACATTTCCGCTAAGTGTCTTTTTCTTCTCCTCCTTTTGTGTCGCCAAGTGTATTTTTGATAACTTTTTATCGACTTATGTGTCATATTAAAAACTGAACAGAACAAAAGTTTTCTTTGGGCGTTAATGGTTCAATAATTATAAAATTAAACGATTCTTTTTTATAGATTAAAGAAATGACCTCAAAATTAGAAAAATATCAACAAGTCGTTGTCGGAGGTTTAAGTTTAAAAGTTCGATTTTTTCATTCATATCTTCTCTAAATCAAAAAAAGCCAATAACATTTTTAGTTATCGGTAACTTCACTAGTTATCAATGGTGGAAATTATAAACTGTGCATTTTAATTTAAAGCAAAGTTAAAAATTATATAAAAAAGGTATAACTTTTTTAGTTATCGATATAACATAGTTATCGATAGTGGATATTTGTTATAGATTGAAGTAATGATTGTGGCTGACGACATCGTGTTATCAATATGTCGTTGTCGAACGTTAAAGTTAAAAAATCGATTTTTTTATTCCTATGGTCCCAAAAACGAATAAAGTCGATAACATTTTTAGTTATCGATAACTTAACTAGTCATCGATTGTGGAAGTTCGACACTGTGTATTTTTATTTAAAGCAACAAAGGTATAACTTTTTCAGATATCGAATTATTAAATTAAGTTATTATATCAAATTATTTAAAAAAAATCGAGAAAAAATGCAAAAATTATCATTAAAAAATCGCGAGATTTTTTACGTAATTTGAGGTTATTATTTTGGAAACATAGCACGATGTATAAATTCGTATCGTGTATCTCCTCATCTAATCATTAAATAACTACGCCAGTTATCGAAAACATTTTCTTCACATTTTTTGCCTATTTTTTTAGTTTTATATAAAAAATCAGATTTTTGGTTTCGATAAAAAATATAGTAAGATATTTGGGTCCTCGGCTTCCATACTCTTGTCCACAAATTCCCTAATAGCTTGTCACACTGCATGCGAAATCTAGCAGAAATGACATAAGGTCGATTTACAAATGTATCTGGCAAATGTATCCATACAAAATTGACATTTAAAAATCGACCTTATGTCGTTTCTGCAAGAATTCGCATGCAGTGTGACAATGCTATAACAAACTCAAATATTCACAATTTGTATATTATTTATATACAATTCTTTTTATAGATTTTGCGGGGGTTTCCAACCATTTGATTCAAACGGTGGTATAAATAAATTTCTTTAAATATTTTGACTCTTTTATTCCCTTTCGATGTATTTTAGAAAGATTCGATTTGAAATCTGATAATCTAATGTTTTGTGTCTGGAGTCTGACCCTGACTATATTTTATTTGGACCGGGTCGAAAAAAGTTGAAGTTTTAATTTTCGTAAAATGAAAGCTTTGTTTGTTTTATGACTATATAGTTTACCTTCACGTAGCTTGAATGAGTGATTTCACATCCAACAGTGTCAAAAAGTTTATTATATGTATAATAGGCTGGGTCGCGTTCCATACAAATGAAAAAACAATTTCCAGTCACCCTACGAAAATAAAGTTTGGACTGTTTAATGATGATTTGCAAAAAATCTCGTTCCTACATCAACCCGTCTGTGAGCTAAACGCTCCTGAAAATGCTTCTAATATCATAAATTCATATAATTATGCGGGAACATAATTTTTTCATGTTGCATTTTTGTCCAAAAATTTTCTGAATTAATAGGCCCTTGAAAGCTTTAACTGTCACTTTGAAAAACCACAAAAAATCTATATAAACGTCCAATAATACGACAAATGAGTTATTTTAAGACAAGATTATAATTTTATATTTAAAGAGCTTCCAAGGGTCTACTAATTCAGAAAAAATTGGACAAAAATGCATCATAAAAAATTACAAGGGAAAAACATGATTTTTAGAGGTGTTTTCAGACGCGATTAGCCCACAGACGGCTTGACTCTGCGACGAAATATTTTGCATTAAACTGTCCAAACTTCATTTCTGGCGGGTGACCGCTGTAATTTATTTTTGAGACCAATCCTAATGTATAATAGCTGAAAAAAATATTAGCGATTTTAATGGTAATTTTAAAGAAATTTTCATAAAATTTTTATGGAATTCCTCATTTTTGATCCGATTTTAAATTTTATCCATAGTTAGAAATCGATTGAGTTTATATAATATTTACACCGTACATACTTTATTGTCCTATTCTTTGTTTGGTCAAAAAGAAAACATGATTTTTAGAGGTTTTGTAAAATCGGTTTAGCTACAGAAATATCTTGCGGGTAGTCATAAAACAAATCTTACTTTCATTTTAGGTGCATAAAACCGCAACTTTTTTCTGCCATACAAAACCAACCCGGTCCAATGTACATATATTAATTCACTGCTGTTAAATCAAAGTACAAAAAGATCTGAACTGTGGCAGGATATTAAATTCTACATCCAGTAATATCAGATTGTTGAATTCTCGATTCGATTCTCTTTTTTCATTATATACCATATAATTCAATTCCATCCATATGGGGTTCTCAGTTTACTCTGAATAGTAAAAAACCACGTCGTCTTTAAACTGATGTTTTCAAAAAATGCAACATATTCATTTATTTTGAAATGCAATCAGTTAAAACGTATTGAATTAACACGTGGATTTTTTAGTTTATTTTGGAGTATTTTGTTTACGATATGTTTTTAATTGAAATTCAATAATTAGCATTTTATAATATCAAGTTATGGTAATGACTGCTTTCTTCAATACATGAATATGTATATGTATGTGTATAAAAAGGGTGTCTCAATAATGTTCACATATTGCAGAGCTGTTACTTGTGCAGTTTGAGTTTGGAAGAGCCACAGCATTTGAATCGCGCACTTTTATTAGTGCACCCTGTATTTATGAACATATACATTTTGTATAGTATCAAATTTTGAATATATGCAGTTTATCATGCTAGTAGCGCGCTCTAATTTTGCATGCGGAATGCGAAATGGAACTCGTTATCATAATTTTCAATATATTTAAAATATTCGCTTACACTTTGTGTTTTATATGTAATATTGGTCCACACTAATGTATATACTAATGAATATAAACAAAGATATACGACTATGTTTTAAGGTTTTAGGATTTTAAGACGACATAAAGGGTGCAGTTCTTTTTGAAATGCGAATAATGTATATTAAGATGGTACGCTTGGCTCCACATCTCAAATCAAGATTATATGAACCGAAAAACTACACTTTGGACAATTTTTTTTCAATTCGCAAACTTCAAGGAGCGACCCTGAATTTTTTTCTTCGAGCGTGAGATCTATACATTGTAATTGGCATCTCAAGATTAAACATTGCTGCACAATTAGTAATTTACTATTGCTTTGCAGCGTTAAAAGAATTGTGTTGCTAATTATGTAGACATTAAATTATTTTGCGGTTAAATTCGTTTTATTTTGTTGATTTATATTTAATGCAAACACGTGCGATCTCTTTATTAAAGCATAATTAACACAATAAAACACGTATATTGTGCAAAAAACAAAACCGAATGTTACGCATCAATAATTCATTGACCTTAAAACGAATGTGAACCTTTATGCTTGAGGTCAATGTAATGTTCGTAAAAAATCCAACACTATATTCACACAAATAGACTAATCCAACACATTTAGCCATCAAACTCCTAATTAATAAAAAACAATTAAAACTGACGTTGGTCGAATTTTATATACCCACCATCTTTGATCATTGTATCCGTAAACAACTGAGGCGGTGGTCGTCAATAGCACACAACGAACTATGCCGCTAGCAAAATCAAGACAATACACACAAAATATTTAGGATAGATGTTCACTTTTTGTGATTACACTTGAAATATTATATTTATATATAGTAGACGACTATTAATAATGAAGCATCAAAACTTATTTAAAACACTGCGCAGAAGTATACCTTATAAAGGGTGATTTTTTAACTATTATCTGACTGACACTGACGCACGTTTCGTGTTTTGTTTCACTGCCAAACATCTTCAGTTTGGTCTATAATTTAACCATGAATCGTCTTACAAACGAACAACGCTTGCAAATTATTGAATTTTATTATCAAAATGCGTGCTCTGTTAGGAAAGTTCATCGCGCGCTTCTATTTTATGGTCAGTTTAATCGACCCACTAAATTTCGCACCAAATTTACACTGTTGGACATTAAACCACCAACACGCTTACGTAGAGTGCGAACTGAAGAAAATATCGCAGTTGTAGCGGCCAGTGTTAATGATGACCATCAATTATCGATTCGTCGCCGTTCGCAGCAATTGGGCCTCTGTTACTCAAAAACGTGGAAATGCCAAAATTGGACTAAGCGGATGGGCCATTTAAGGCACAGTCAAGGTCAACATTTGCATGAAATAATCTTCAAACATTAAATTATATGGATCGTACTATCGATTCAAATAAAGATTTCATGCATTTTTCTGAATTGTATGTTTTTTTTTTGAAAAACTTTCCTATAGCTTTTAAAAAATCACCCTTTATTTTGAAATTATAAACAAAGGTTGTAAAAATATCACAATTTTCTGTGTAATGTCGACAGCTTCTAATCTGTCTGTAATACTGTGGAAAGCACTCCGTGGTGGCTTTCGGCCCAGCCAAACATAACGCCGTTTTAATTGTTTCGATTAACTTTCTGTGATATCGCTGTTTATACAACATTTCCAGGAATTCAGGATGGACAACAACTTCCGATATATAGGGTGGACCATTTAACATTTTAAATTTGAACTATCGTTTACTTTGACTTTGAGCGCCTGGTTAGCAACATTTTGCGATTTTTACTTTCATAATGTGTCATATCCGAAACAGCAACGGCGCACGGTGGTTCAGAATCAAAATCTATCGGCCATATTTCAATAACTTTTGTTCTATTTGATATTTTTATGTTCTGTAAAAAACCAAAATTAGATAGTAACCAGAGCTGTTAAGTAATGATTAGTAATCGTAATCATTAGTAATTAGATTACTTTTTTTTAAAGTAGATGTAATGATTACAATACGATTACATTCAGTTTTATACGATTAGTAATTGATTACGATTACAAGTAATCAAAAAATAATCAAGATTACTTGCGATTACTGAAAAATAATCAAAAGTAATCAAAAATAAGTTCGACTACTTTAAAAGATTACTTTTGATTACTTTTGACTATTTTAGATTACTTTTGATTTTTTGTGATTATTTTTGATTCTCGCGAAATCGGTATGAGAGTCATAGTAGTCTGTTTGTCAAAACTTTTGACTTTTCAATATATGTCAGTTTTGATTTTTTCTGTTCTCGTTCTTTTGCCAGCTAAAACCGAAAGGTAACGGAAATCGCAAGTAATCCTGATTATTTTTTGATTATTTGTAATCGTAATCAATTAGTAATCAAAAATTGTTGAATAGTGGATTATATAATCATTACGATTCTTTTTAAAAAGTAATGTAATTGATTACTAATCGTAATCGAAATTTAACAGCTCTGATATTAACATTAAAAAAATTTTAGATATCGGCCAAATGTTGTCTACTTTTCGTATTTTTCGATTTCAAAGAAAATTATTTTTTTTTTGTTTTTTCGTTTGTATTTTTTTTTTTGGTCTGTAATTAATATTTGATTTGAACTGGGATATTGTCCTGGCTCAAGACCATTTTGCATCTATATTTAATAGAATGCAAATTTATTTTCAAATGGCATGGTGACATTTGTTACTTGTCTGCAGACTACCGCTATCATTATTTCCACCCCGTCAAAGGTTTTTTCAAGTGGCTTCGCAGCGACTTTTCAACATCAAACCCGGCCTCTTTAAGGAAATGATTCTCACGAGAAGCACACCTCACTTGCCGAATATGCGTTTAAAAAATCGCACCAAGTAATAAAGAACACATGCCATTTTACAAGCTTCTCATTGAGTTGCTTATGTAAGTGTGTGTATATGCAGGTATAGTTACCCAACAATACTTCTGCCGTGCCAACGCTCATTTGTTTTAGTTTTTTTCTTTTTTTTCAACATATATTTACGTATTTTTTCATTATACTAAGAAAATATTTACTCTTTTTTTGTATTACAGAATTTCACCTTTTTCAGATTTTGAAAATTGAAAAAAAAACCTAAAAATGTTATTGAATTTTGGTCGATGGATTTTAATTCTGAAGCACTGTGTGGCGCTCACATGACTCAAATTACTTTCCAACACTAATGCCATACACTTATCTTACTAATAAACTCAATGTTCGGTTTTATGTAATACAATTATTTTATTTCAATTTAAAGTTCCACGCGTCCAAAAAGCATACACCCTTTACATATAGTAAATGTTTCGGCACCACTGAACTTAACGCCGTTTTTACGTGTTACCTGTTCATTTATCATAAAGTCAATAACACTTTGGCCTACAAAAGAAAAAATACCAACAAACAAATAATTAACAATAACAATTAAAATATGACAACTCTGCATTATGTATAATGTTGCTTATTATTATTATTATTATATATTTAAAACATCAATTAGCATGGTCTTTACGTGGGGATACCTATCGAACTCTGAACAATTCCATTATTTGAAAATTGTTTTTAGAATATTTTTGAAGGTTGACTCTCGGTAGTTGTTAGGAACGAACCGGCGTACTAAGTTGCTTTGAGGATATACACATGCGCTTGCTTATTAGCGTTAAGTGAAAGTTGTTTAATACCTTTGTCGTTCATTATTTATCAATTTTGTTGTTTACTCAGTTATTCATTACCAATCAAATCGTACAGTTTCCCCCATCGAAAACAATAACACTTTTGTATGCTGGTATTGCGGAACTCACCAGTGGCAGTGGTAGGGGAGGGCGGAGGAGATAGTGTCATTGCTTGCAGTACGTCTGTTTAAGATTTCCGCATTTGTGGAAAATTCGGTAGAATTTTGAAAGTTAAACATTTTTGTACACGATGTTTAACATTTTAACATCTGCTACCAAAATCCCAATTTAATGATGAATGTCTGAATACCGAGAGTACATCGTCTTCTCTGGTGTGTGGTGTATTATTAATGAGCCTTGAATTGTCGACAGTCACTTCAATAGAGGTTTTTATTTATTAGCCTCGACAGAATCTCGTTCAGATTTTCTTTAAGCCAACCAGCCAGCTGGACAAAGACAATATAATGTGTGACACATTTACATTATGCATGTCGTCGACACAACTTCCGCAAACCACCCAAGTCAATTGATAAAAGTCAGCTTTTCTTCGCATAATCGTTAACACGAAGATTTTATTAAAACGGAAATAATTATTTTAAATTTCATCAGTACATTGGTGGATATTTTAAAGAACCAAGCATCCCGAATAGTAAACAACCTCCAACGTGAAGTGCGGAGTTCGCTACACTCAGGAAAATAATATTCCTAAATTTGAGTAAAATCCATATTGTTAGTTCCACAATTTTACTCCATTTTAGTAAAAATGTTCTTAAAAGTAGGAAAAAATAGGTATGAGTAAAGTTTCCTTATTTTAAAGTCATAGCAAATAGTTCATTTACTAGAAATAGGCAGTAAATTTACTTGGATCTAATAACAAATTCTTATAATTGAGTAAATTTATACTTGTGTGGAAGAAGGTTTAAGTAAGAAAAATATTAGGAAATTTTTTGTATAAAAAAAAATCCATTTTGCAAATTTGAACTAAAAAATTTGTCAACATATTTTAAGTAAAATGTTCCTTGATTTAATTAAAAATTTATTTAGTTTTAGGAAATTTTTAGCAAAAACTTAGATATGGTAAAAATTCGCTTGGTTTGATCAAAATTTTACTTAGTTTTAGGAAAATTTTACTTAAAATTAGTAAAAATTTGCTTGGTTTGAGGAAAAAATTACTTTGATTTAGAAAATTTTCAACAAGATTTTAATTAGATTTAGTGTACTTGGTTTAAGGAAAAACTTACAATTTTCCTCAATTTGAGTAAATATTTACTTGGTTTAAAGAAAATTTAACTAGAATCAAGTTGAAAGCATATACTACTTTCAAAGAAAAGTTTGAGCTTGATATGAGGAGATATTGCTATGGCGCTATACAAAGTTCAATTTTCTTAGATATTAGTCCATTTTAACTCATTTAACTTATAGGGTTCACTTTTATCTGAGTGTATACATGAACACATGTACACTAGTATGGGTATCTAAAATAAATTGCATTGGTCTGTCACCCACAGAAATGAAGATTGGATTGTTTAATGATGATCTGCATGTTATTTAGTCACTGGCTCCAAGCCATCTTTGAGCTAAACGCTCCTGAAAACACCTCTAAAATCATGTTTTCCCGTGTAATTTTATTAATGTTGAATTTTTGTCCAAATTTTTTTTTCTGAATTAATACACCCATGAAGGCACTTTAAATAAAAATGTTTATTCCTGTCTTAGAATAACTCATTGGTCGTATTATTGGACGTTTATATTGATTTGTTTGTGATTTTTCAAGTTGACAGCTAAAAACTCATATTACTCAGAAACATTTTGTAAAAGGTGTTATGAATAATAATTAGAAGGAATCAATACCTTTCGAATGATGCCTAAATGATGAATATCGGATGAAAAATTTAAAATTTAAAAAATTTGTAAAATAATTTAATTCAGGATCCAAAATTGTCAGACTCTTTATACAAAAATTAACGCTGCGGCGTCAATGTTCATCATTTAGGCATCATTCGAAAGGTATTGACTGCAGCTATTTATTTTTTAAATAATACTGACACCAAATACGAAAAAGTTTTCAGTTGTCACTATGAAAAACCGAAAAAAATTGCTATAAACGTCCAATAATTCGACCAATAAACAAGAGTCACAATTTAAGTTTAAAGTGTTTTCCTGGGGCTATTTCTTCAGAAAAATGTTGACAAAAAATGCAGCACACAACAAATTACATTATTTTCAGGAGCAATATTTTGCAAATCATCGTTAAACAATCCAAAACTTTATTTTCGTGGAATGACTGGAAATTGTTTTTCCATTTGTATGGACCGCGACTCAGCCTATTACATATGAACCAGATATACGTCTGAAACTATAGATGAAATGGAATGAATTGGCGTTTTTAACTATTATATTTCAACTATTATTTTCAATACTTATTCGTTCGTACCCTATGATATCGGTAAAAGTGTCATTTTAAAGAAAAAATAAAAATACTTCGAATTGAAAGCTTCTGTCTGTTTCAGTTTAGTATTAACTAAATTTTCAAATTTTAACTCTTAAATAGTAAAATATGAATAAACTAAATAAACTTGGGGTAAACTTGAAATGTTTGTTAATGCTGCGCTAATAACGATAGAAGCATGATATTAGAAGTATTTTTAACAGATATTCTCCCCTTTAATTTGACATCAATATAATATAATAATTTCTGAAAACTGTATCCTTTGTAGTACTGCGAAGAGGCAACAGTATGAGGAATATAGTTTCATACAAATATCATCCGATTTAAATGTAACGGCTTTTTTAAAAATTTGTCGTACGTTGTAACTATCACGAGTTCTGATTCTCTTAAATTTTTCGTTCGATATATCAGTAGAATTTGTTTAACAGCCGTAAAAAAGCGAACAGCGTGATTTGTTAAAAATTTAAATGGATAAAAACTAGTTCGCGCTTTTATTTTACTTAGTTTAGTGTAGAAGGGTGTGGCGAAATCTCCTTTGTCATATATAATTTTGTCATAATATAACTAATAGTGAATATCCGATTGGAAGTTATTATGGTTTTGTTTTATCAAAAGATTTTGAAAAATAAATAAATCGTCATTAAAGTCAAAATTATACCAGTCTACGACTTGTTTTTACTCTAATATGGTAACACTTTAACATATAGTGTCTTCTACCTACGAATAAAAACATTTTCATATATGATTCTTGCTGTGATGTGATATTGAATACAAAATAGTGTCTCCTAAACAGTGAATGAACCTCTTTTTTATGACAACATATTAAGCTCCAATCAGCAATACTCGATAAATATATAGTCTTAGCTAAATCATTATCGATTAAAAATATCCACAATATGTATTAAAAAAATCGCCCGTCTAGCAAGGGTTAATGTATGACGACAAAAATTTACTCATTTAACTAATTAAATATTAAGAGTAATGTATGTGTGTGTATGTGCATTATCAATTTGTTTTTATACATCAGCATCCTAATTAATATTTTTCATTATTATTGCTTTTAAATTAGTGTGTTCATTTGAACCTGTTGCCTTCTTAACCAGTTTCTTACCATCTGTCATCACTGGGGCACAGAATTACACACTATTTTATATTGTGTTCTTTCTGAATATCTAATAGAAGAAAATGATTTCACGTCGATACACTTAATCCATTAGTCGAAAGATCTGTAAAGT
Organism: Polietes domitor; assembly: GCA_947397865.1. Lineage (NCBI taxonomy): Eukaryota > Metazoa > Arthropoda > Insecta > Diptera > Muscidae > Polietes > Polietes domitor. The sequence continues at coordinate 64,466,476 of OX377621.1, forward strand.
TTTTCATTCAGAGATCATATTTTAGATATTTTTGTAATCACTGAGAACAATAGTATACTAAGTCGTCTGAAAAGTGAGTTTTGCTAGAGAAGTGTTTATTTTATATAACTGAGTTAGTTATAAAAGCTAGAACATTTTTGCATATCGACGCAACCGAACAATAGTATGGAAAATCAGTTTTGCAGGGCAGGCGTTGAAGGCTTATTTTATATAACTGAGTTAGTTATAAAAGTTGAAAAATGTTTGCGATCCACTTTTGATTGGTTTGACCGATCATTACCAAAATTTGAGAGTGAAGTTAAAAAAACCAGTAAAAAAGGCGTTAAGTTCGGCCCGGTCGAACTTTAAATACCCAACACCATGAATTTTTTTAAATAGCCAAACCAAAAATAAATATTGAAAAAATAATTTTATAAATAAATATAAAATTTTTATTATATTAAACAACGGCAAGGCTACCAATATGTTTATACTATATACATATATCGAAATAATACTTCAAGTCAATTCAAAAAGTAAGTGTGAGTCAGCAATCTTAAAAAAATCTTAAATACCCTAAATATTGGGAGATAGTGGATGCATTTTTAGCTACAGCTGTTTGTTTTTGAAAATCCTTTATATCTCACATACACACTGCAAGAAAAAAATACAAATTTGAAAAAATCTTTTTATTTTGTGAGTCTATGCAGTCAGAATTCCGAATTCCATCATTCTAGCTGGGGCCATTTGGATGATACCACTTTTATTTCCTTTTTCCTATTTTGTCCCCTAAAAGTACGAAAATCTCTTTATTTTACGTGTCTAAAAAATTAAAGGGATGTACACGCCAAATTTCATAATTCTAGCTAAAGCCGTTTAGTTGGTACAATTTTTATCCCTCTGTTCCCATTGAGAATTTGAAAGTACGAATTTGGAAAAAACCTTTTTATTTTTCGTTTATACAAGGAATGCATACTACGAATTTCATTACTCCAGCTGCGGCCATTTGGTTGGTAGAATTTGTATCCCTTTTTCCCCTTTTAAAAGACGAATTTCGAAACACCCCATTATTTTATGTATCTACGCAATCAGAGGAAAGTATACACCGAATTTCATTATTCTAGGTGCAGCCGTTTGGTGCGTACCATTTTTATCCTTATAATCCCATTTTAACCCTTAAAAATTCGAATTTAAAAAAATGTTTTTATATTATGTATCTACCAACTAGAAACACACCGAATTTCGTGTTTCTAGTTGTTGTTGTTTGATAAGTACCATGTTTATCCCTTTTTTGCCCCACTTCAACTCCTACGAAAAAGAACCACTTTATAAAGGGAATGCGCATACCTAATTTCAACTAAATTTAAGCAGACATATTAGGGTTTATTAGCGGTATTTTCAGTCCTTGTGAGGGAAAATGTTTTCCCTTTGGGCCGATTTCGCCTAGTTGCAATCCCAATCGATCTACAACTATAAGACGCATTTATGGAAAATTTGGACCTCCTGGCACCTTTCGTTTGGATGCTAGAGTGTTTTCTATAGATGGAATTTTAAGACGTTCAAGAATATTTATACTTTATAGAGCCTCAGGTCGATATTTCAAGGTGTTACAAACGGAATGACAAACATAGTATAGTGTATAATAAAGTAAAAAATAACTAGTGTTATAATTTACTTAACTATAGCTAAGTATATTAATAATAATAACAAACGCTTGAAAATAGTAGATCGGGTGTTAGACCTTGTTTGTTTCAAAGTAGGATTTCAATGCTTATATGAAAGCAGTCCTTGCTTTCATTAAAGGAAATAGTAAAGAATTTAATGACCCATATACTCGAAAAATTTGTGATCGTAAATTGTTATCGTGTTGAGATATTGCAAGTTTTTATTGATTGATATTTTATTGAAGATATTTTAAGTTTTTCCAATCGAGACTCATATGTTGGAATATGAGTCTCGATGTAAGCTTATACACTTGGAAACCCAGTTTTATTTGTGTACAATTTAATTTGCGGACTTATAGACTGTTATTATTTATTTTTTAATATTCCTGGGCAAAGAAATAATTGTTATTGTATTGAACCTATTTTAAGATCACTGAAAGATAATAAAAAGAAAGCTGTTTTAGATTTAACGCTAAATAATAAATTTATTGAAATTTTAGATTTATATTACTTTCAGTTTTTAAGAAAGTCTGTAGGGATATGTTGCCATAGACTATTGAAATAAGTAAATAAATAAATAATGGGTCAGTGAACTTTCGGGTTTTATACAATTAAAAAATAAAAATGAATGAATTGGATAACATATTTATTGTGCATATTTATAGATCTATAACATTTAATTTCTAATTGAGGTAATTACTTTTCAATTGTTTTGATCATATCGCATACGTATAAAAAATATGTTTGGTTTAACATGGAATGACTACAGGTGGCAGTGCTATCAACAATTCACATTTAGTGGATGCTTGCCATGATGACTTGTCATTTTTATGTAAACATAACAATTTAATAAATGTCTTGTGCTACCTAACACGTTCTTATTTTCATTAATTTTCAAGTGCATGCAATTCCGCGCCCTAGTCATCACATGACAAATGAACAAAAATATCTGTATGTATGTATGTATACATATGTTTCTTGTTGTTATGGGGGCCAATACTTAACTGTGACGTATTACTATACAATTATATAATAAAGTAATACTACGTAGTATATTGGCCTATCTCTCAACCGCACAATAGATAACACATATTACGATGGTTTAGCGAAAACACTTGTGTTGTATAGTCTTCAGATAAGCAAATTTTACCCATATTTTTGTTACAAATCATTAAATTATTTAATTATTTTTTTAAATTTCTGGTTTTATTGGAAAGATTGAACTTTGTCATTTAATAATGAAACACAATATCATATGACTACCACGACTGGCTCGGCAGTACCTCATCCGATCATCCCAAATTTTCAGTACAGCCCAAAATCCATACAAAACAGTGATTCGTTGCTTATTGACACAGCTCGAAGATTTTAAATAATACTTTTACTCTTTATTTAGAAGGCACCGCCGCTTGTTAACTACAAATTCTCGCTTCTATTGTTCGATGTGAATTGATTTTCCAGAGCAGCTGTTCTGGCTTTTATACATAAATTTAGATAGAAATAATCTAATAACTAACAATATTGAACAAGTAAAGTAAATATCAACATGTGGCATAATGAATATTAACAGGTTGTATGAATGTAAATATCAACAAGTGGTTTGAAATTATACATTCATACATATGTGTTTTATAAAATAGTAACAAAACTAATAATTTGTTTCAAGTTTGATTATTTATTTAAACTTACATTTCACACTAAACATTACTTGTTCCCTGCGTACCAATCAAACACAGTACTTTCAACCAGCCCCTCGCAAAAATTTTTCACCGCTGAACATACAAATGTCATTTATCCCATTCGTTAAACGTTTTAAGAATTTTATTGCTTAGTGACGCAAAAACTTCAGATGAGATTTTATATGACAGATACATACGTACGAGCACGGATGGTATGTATATGCACATATACATATATGTGTGTGCAGTAGGTAGTTATGTAGATTGTTTTTATTTGCATAATTGAGTGCGATGTACAGGGTGAATGGATTAACTATACGATACTATTTGAAAAGTAAAAGTATTTGTTGTGACATGTATCCACATCCTCAGGAAATGTGGCGAGTTCTGTATGTAGCTACACTCAGAAAAATGTTTATGTTAAATAAACACTTGATTTCACTTAACTACACTCAGAAAAATAGCATTCATAAACCTGCGTAAAATCCATACTACAATTTAGTTCAACAATTTTACTCCAGTTCCGTAAAAATTTCCTAAAAAGATGGGAAATTAACTAAGTATGAGTAAAGTTTCCTTCTTTTAAAGACATAGTAAATAGTTCATTTACTGAAATTTATGCCGAGTTCTTCATACATTTAAGTATTAATGAACTTATAAAAAATCACTTGAAATTGTTTAGAAAATTCTTGAATATTAATCTAAGAAGCAATTCTCGGTCGTTTGCAGAGACTTATTTCTTAAATACTTCAAGTATTTGTCTAAACAAGCACTGCAAAGGCGCCTATCTTTCCTTCGCAGCAATCATGGAGTTGTAGCTTAGCTTTTTATGGCAGAAGTATCATGAAACTTTTAAGAAATATTTCATGTTGTCATTTTTGTATCAGTTTTGCATACTCTGACGCAAACCCATTTGTTTGATGTTTTTTAGTTAAATTGAACTTATCTTAAGGTCACTATTTACCCTGTATCAAGTACATTTTTTCTCAGTTTAAGTACAAAATTACTTGTTTAAGGAAAAAATCAGCAAAATTTTCCTCAGTTTAAGTAAATATTTACTTGATTTGAGTAAAAATTTACTAAATTTTAGGAAAATTTCAGTTAAATTTTACTATGATTTAGTAAAAAATAATTGGTTTGAGTAAAAATTTACTTACTTTTAGGAAAATTTTACTTAAATTTAGTAAAAATATACTTGGTTTTAGGAAAAATTTACTTAGATTTAGGAAAATTTCAGCAAAATTGTACTTAGATTTAGTAAAAATGTAGTTGGTTTGAGGAAAAACTTACTGTAATTTTCCTCAGTTTGAGTAAATATTTACTTGATTTGAGGAAAATTGAACTAGAATCAAATTCAAAGCATGTACTACTTTCAAGGAAAAGTTTGAACTTGATATGAGAAAATATTGCTTTAGCGCTATACAAAGTTCAATTTCCTTAAATTTTAGTTCGTTTTAACTCATTATAGGGTTCACTTTTTTCTGAGGTACTCAATTCCGATGTTAATGAGCAATTCCGACTTGGATTCACGACAACAATTGGATTCTATGATACCCCTGAATATTTTTTTTTATTTATTCATTGATTGTTAATTTAAAAGATGGACCAAACATGGTGACAATAACATAGTGTTTGTATATAAAAGCACTATATGTTACATTTGTATCTACGGCAAAAAAAGATAACCATTAATACCCGGTTTTTGGGTGTTTTTTATCTTTAATTAGAATTAGATCACTGACAACATATGTATGTAAAATAAGTGAAACATACATAACAGCCTCATTTAAGCAAATTACACATTTAAATAGCAACCAACAAAAAACTAAGCATAAGAAACTATGGAATCTACACTCAGAAAAATATTTTTTCTCAGCTTGCCCATTATGGAGTAATAACTCTAGTCTTTATGGTAGTAGTATTATGAAACGTTTGAGAATTTATACATAATAAATTCAATATCATTCATATTTTGGGCCACGTTGTATATAGACTAGAATGAATAAAAACAAAATAATATTTTGTACATATATAAGAATTAAATATAGTTTAAAAGTACGGCATAGAACCTCAATTATGCCTCAGAGTTATCGAAAATTTGGACCATCGGATGGAGGTGTGCCGACGAGGTCGCGGCGGCCATTTGGCCGATATTTTGTTCCATAATTGAACCATACCAATATTATCATAATAAAAAGAAATGACAATAATTTTTGTTTTATTTAAAATCTACATTTGCCCCTTTAAATTTAACCACCCCTTATTTTGAAGAACTATTTGTTTTTAGTTCTAAAGACATTGGATTGTATTGAAATTACAAATTTTATATTTTGTTGAATTGATGTGACAATGAAAACTTAACCCCCTTTTTCAGATCTTGAACAATTCCGGAATTTATCTTCCGCATTTTACTAAGGTTGCTTGTAATCTGTTACTGCATTTATAATTTCTGTTGCCTCCTCCATAGTATAAAGTTCTTTCATGAATTGTCACTATTGAAAGTCCTCTTTAGATTAGAATTAAATAATAACAATTTGCGCTTAATGTGTAAACATTTAAACACACACTGGTGCAGCTCAACGTAAATATTCTTATTTTGTTTGCAGCCTATAATTAATTAGTCTGTAAATATTATCAATATAATGCAGTGTTGGGATTTCCCTTAAATTGCGTTCTTGAAACGTTTCCGACCTAGGATCACCTATGATCTTGAGATTGAAATCGAAATATATTTTTCTTGACGACATCAATACGTGTATTCTTACATAAATACTTAACACAGTCCGGCAAATTGCAAGTTTTTGTTTTTGCAGTGAAACATTTAATAACAGTATTTATAATGGATATGTTTAAAATAAAAATATATTATACACTGTATCTTGGAATTGGTTTCATAGTCTTAACGACACCCAATCTTTACAACGGAGGAAAAATGGTAATCGGCTGCTGCCATCACTAATTTACAATGGAAATTTGTATATTTCATAATTTAACCCATTAACTCACAAGAAAACTGTCGGCCAGATGTCTGCCGTTAAATAGGTGACATGAATTAATGAATATTTATAAACAATGTATCCTCTATCAAACTAACTATGATCCATAGCAATCCAACATTTTAGATATAACTCTGCAAAATATTAACCTCCTAAAACTCAGACAGACGGACAAAGCTAGATTGCTGTATGAAGCTTTATAGAGTCTACGATGAATGTATCAAGTTGCTACAATAAATATAAATATATTAACCGTACGTCCCATTGAGTATAAAAAATCAACGATGAATTTCACTACGAAAATCAAGACGTTTTGAACCTTAGATCCAAATTTAAGACCACGAATTATTGTTGGGTCCAGTAGAGGTAAACACCACGAGAAGCCTTAGACGTATGGTTTATAGGATCTGCGTAGTTGCAAATATAAAAAAATCGTTTTCAAATCAATAAATGGTGTTGTGCAGTGTAATATTTACTTGTTTTCAATTTTACATTCTTCAAATTTTTTTTCTGATAAGAAATATTCCAATACGAATAATTATAATAAAATTAGCATTGCATTAATTTTTATCAGTAATTGTATTTTAGTACATATAGGTGACAGCATTTTCGCCGGTTTTTCCCAGCATTTGATTTTTTTCTGGAAAAATAATAAACCGGTTTTTTATTTTATATGTCATGAAGTAATAGTAATAGTGAAGTCATAGTAACTTATGACCATAGGTATGATTGGAACAAATTGGTCTCTTGACTATTTAAACATATCGTCACTTCTTCCCACCAGTTTTTAAAATTGTTGGGATACATGAGATTAATATAGTTACCAAAAAAGAAACTAGCCAGAGCGTCCCGGTAGTCGAGTTGTGGTAGCGTGATCGGCTATCAGCGTGGGGGCCGTTTGCAGAGTTACAAGCGGACCCATAATTATCGGCGGCTGCGGCGCTACCCAAAATGTGTCGGCGGCGGCTTTCGGCTGATTTACCTGCTCGTTCTGTCATTCGATCACCCCCATTACAAAATTTATTTGCCAATTTTGGGAAAAGGGAAGGAACAATTTGTATTGGCTTTGAATATCTTTTCTTTAATTTTCTGGCAAGTAATAATATGAAATTATGGGAACATTGGCTAATATCGGATAATATTAAAGATTATTAGTTAATATTAGCCGATAGTAGCCAATGTTCCCATAATTTCATATTATTATCCAATTATTTTTTGGGAGTGGGATAAAGTAGCAACATTGCTACCCATTGGTTTTTCTTAAATGGATTAACAGGACAAATCTGGCAACACAACTAACTACTACTTGCTTGTTAAGCGGGTAAATTCCATACAAAAAGTAAGCTAGTAAGCCCAATCGAACAAGCCAATGGATGAATTTAATACATATGTTTGCAATTACAGCTTTTCATATGAGGCATATTTGACCAGACATCTTAAATAGCATAATCCTTCCAAAGAATGGTAGAGCTCTACCTACTTTGACACACTAAAGAAGCACAATAGAGGAGCTGTTGTTTATTGTTTTTATAGGAACAGATGGCCACGTATATTGGAATTGACATATATGAATGCGACTTTCAAATCAAAATACAATCATTTAATTTTCTATATGTAGACGTCATCATATAGTGGGATACAAATTCAAAGAAAGATCCATATATTTCTCAGAAGTAGTTTGTCTAAGTCGACAGTCATATTTTCTTTTGTAATTTTAAGTGTTTTGTCTATTTTGGTAGATAACCCACGAGAAGTTGAAGTTGATAAAATCGGCGGCGTGGTTGAAGTCGATGTGAGCCGATGAAATCGGTGGCGGCGCGGCTGGTGCAAAAACATGCGGCGGCATGTCGGCTTGTATCTCTGCCAGTGGGTTCCATTCCCACCAGAGGCTCTGGTCGCTGCAATAACTAGCTACAATGATCTTAGTCACCCCGGCTCAATCCCTGGACTGAAAAATCAGAATATAAATTTACTTTGTATTGTAATTCATAATAAAATAAAATAAAAAAACTAGCCATTGAGGATATTAAATTAAAGTCATTGTAGGTTTTTTGTTATAATTTCCACAATTATGGCTTTACGTTGTTCAAATTTTGCAAGGTTATTAAGAAGATATACGCCCATGTGCTGACAACCGCATGATTTCCAAATCGCATTTTTTTTGGCGATTTCGAGTCTCTAAATTTTACATTTCTATTTAAAATTGCTATGTTTAACCAAACATCTTCTTCATTTATCCGCCAGTAAAGAAAGAAAACTGAAAACAATTGTTTAAAGTAAAAATGCGAAATTTAGAGACTCGAAATCGCCAAAAAAAATGCGATTTGGAAATCATGCGGTTGTCAGCACATGGGCGATAATTAAAATAAAATCCGATTAGACCGAGATCCGATTTGTCTGCAACACCCGTCGTGTTTTATACCGATCGACTAAGAATCACTTTTTGAGTCGATTTTTGTCCGTCCGTCCGTGTGTCCATCTATTCTTGTAAACAAAGTACAGGTCGCAATTGTAGTCAGAGCCAAATGAAATTTTGCACAACGAATTTCTTCGGAATAAGAACGAACGATATTTAATTTGAAGAAAATCTGTTCAGATTTAGATATAGCTCCCATACGAATTTCACTCCCGATTTGACTTTTTTCGCCCTGGATACCTCATTTTTTAACAGATTTTCTTCAAAATTGCCAAAACATCTTATATTTCACCTAGAAACACCTGTGGTGAAAATATGTCAGATCGGTTCAGATTTATATATAGCTCACATACAAATTTCGCCAACAATTTGATTTTTTCCGCTCTAGAAACCACACATTTTAACAGATCTTCTTCAAATTTGGCTAAACATTTATATTTCAACTAGGAACACCTGTACTAAAAATGGGTCAGATGGGTTTAGATTTGTATATAGCTACACTAAAAATTTCGCTCCTGATTTGACTTTTAGAAACTACATAACTTCACCGATTTTCTTCAAATTTGGTAAAATATCTTATATTTCATTTGGAAACACCTTCACCATTGGGTCAGATCGGTTCAGATTTATATACAGCTCCTACACAAATATCACTTCCAGCTTGACTTTTTCCGTCCTGAAAACTGATTTTCTTCAAATTTGGCAAAACATCTTATATTTCAACTAGAGATGGGCGCGACTCACGTGAACACCGAAAAAATCTTCTTGCGTGATTCATTTTTTTCCTTCGTGAGCGTGCGTGAACGTGAGTCAGAAATCACTACGCGCTCATCTCTAATTTCAACTAGGAACGCCTATGTTCAGATTTATATATTGCTTCCGGTTTGACTCTTCCGCCCTATAAACCACATATTTTCACCGATTTTCTTCAAATCTTGCAAAATATATTATATTTTTACTAGAAACACCCATGGTGAAAATCGGTTCAGATTTATATATAACTCCCATACAAATTTTGCTCCCGGCTTGACTTTTTCCGCCCCAGAAACCACATATTTTCACCGACATTCTTTAAATTGAGCATAACACGCTATACTTGAACTAGCCCCGATACAAATATTCTTTTCGATTTGACAATTCCTATTAGCCTATGATTAGGAAACATACAAAAATCCTTCACGTTTTTACTTTTCACCGAATTTAATTGTGTTCGGATAGAAAGTGGAGTGTATCATCTTTAGCCTTTACTACTTACTTGTTTAATTTGCATTAAGAAAACAATTTCCATTTTTTTTTTTGAATTTGTGCCAAAAAATTGATTTGGGACCAGTGTGCAATGATTAAACAGCACTAACGAACATTCCATTAATAAAACGTTTCATTGCATTAACGTAATCTACTTCATAGATTTAACGACATTGTTTCATAGCAGTAATGCAATTTTATATTAATCTAATTAATTAATGACAAGTTTCATTGATGTAATGTAAGACTTCATTGATGGAATGAAGTTTTTTCTTTCAGTGTAATTGCTTTGCTTTGCGAATTGTATATCTCAATCATTTAGATCTTTCCCAATGGTGGGTTCACTCCAAAAGGGTGCCTTAAGACACTACTTGACGCCACGTAAATCAACCTTTGAGAAAATCCAAAGTGTTGCCTATGTTCAGAACCTATTTTTCGAGTTCTGGGCATTTGTAAACTTAATTCGAATATGCTGTATACTGTGGAAATTACTTATTAGTTGGAAGTTAAAGTGAGTTTTTACTGTGCTAGTCACTCTCCTTCTTCCAGACTTTCCCTTATTTTCAAAACGGTCACATAAAATCTAAGTTCAAAAATCTCTGGACCGACTGGAATGTACATTCATATATCTGAGCTAATTCAAGTAATATTTTTCTTTGTTCTTCAAATTGTTGTTTTTTCGTTTGAGGTCGAAGAAACCTTAAATGCAGGATCTTTCAATAATTATCATCTCACCCTCTAACCTAACGTTATTCATTCTATCGATAAAGCATTCGCTTTATTAATAAAGAAAAAGAAATTGATACAGACGTTTTATTTTTGATTTGTTATACTCCAAATTTGCTAGATGTATTTTAATATTCAACATAATTGATTTTAATTTGCTTTTATTGAGATTCAATTTACGTATTGCATTTATTCATTAAATACGATACTACTATGGACAGTTGAAGGCAAATGTCTAAAACTGTGACAAGAGTGCAGGTGGTGAGGGGGCAGGATGTGTAGACAGGCGAACGATCATGTTAGTTTAATCAATAAATACTGTTTGTAGTTTTCAGATAACATTCGAGTATCAAATCCTACCATCAATCAAAAGGGAGAAACTAAACCACCTTTCTTTCGATAAGGTCAGAACAATAACGATTAGTTATCTATAAAATTATCAATACGTGAAATAAAAGATGAATGTCGGTCGTTTCACGTGATAGAATATCAAACGAATCCAGACAAGTGACCGACCGAAGGTACAAAAACAAGATTTGTGCCTGCATAAAATAAATAAAATAAAATATTTCAATAGAAATATTACAATAATTTTCAAAAGGCAACTTTAGACTATATGATTCTCGATGTAACTCTCCTTTTGCCCTTTGTTCATAAAACATATTTGCTAGAACAAAAGTCGCTCTTAGATTTTGTGCTTTTAGACAGTTACACCCGTTTGCATTTCATCCAACACATAAAGTTGTTTATCGAAATGACCAAAAACACTTTTTGCACTTTCTTTGACATTCAATTTGAAAATTGAATGTCAAGTGAATACATATTAAAAAAATTGCGTATATTTATAGCACGTTTTCTTTTTGTTTTTATTTACAGATTATGCTGTAACCGCCAAAACCAAAATTATCTTTTACAATGAACAATGGCGGGAGGTTACATCATCGGCCCATCAGTTTGATCATGTATCGGCAATTGCGTTCGATGAGACCGAAGAACTTGTTTATTTCGCCGATCGTCTCCACAACAATGGCAGCATATTCTCACTGAAAATACCTGTTGGCGCTCCGGCTGATATGCATATCATTGAGACTATCGTACAACGCACTCAGAACGAGACGATCACAAGCATTGCCTACGATCCATTGGATCGCAATGTTTACTGGGTGGATCAGACGGCCAAGAGAATCTACTATCTGCCGATTGATAGAGCGGAAACGGATCTTCCCAAAGTACTTATCGATTTTGCCAAAGAAAAAACAGTACCTGATGGCATTGCCATAGATTTTTGTCGCCGCAAACTGTATTGGACAAATTCAAATTTCGTCAATGCCACCATCGAACGCATTGATCTGAATGGTGAGAATCGTAAAGTGATTGTCAACACAGATCTTTATTTACCACACGGCATAGTGGTTGATCAACTATCTGATCGTATCTATTGGGTGGTCGATCAGCAGGGTATACATTTCACAGTGGAAAGTGCAAAATTGGATGGTACTGACCGCCAAGTCATTGTGAAGGGTTTAGATAGCACACCTTCGAATTTGGCCGTATCAAAAGAACTACTATTTTGGACCGACCAGAGGCACGATGCAGTCTGGACGCATCCCAAAGAGGTCAGTGAGAAAATCAATCGTACTGAGGAAGTGGTCGAAGAAATTGCCAAACCCCACATCGTGCTCAGACTTCAAGAAAAGCCCAGTGGCATTATTGCTCGTGCCCATTATATGACGACCTTGCAACAGGATGAGCACTGTGGTGGCGTTGTAAATAAAATTAAGCGTCGTCTTTTGGATTCTACCCCTGCTACCGTTTCGAATTTGAATTCGTCAAATGCCACCGTGTCGAAACGTGATTTTTGTCTAAACGATGGCGAATATATACCCCAAAGTGGTATATGCATCTGTAAAGTTGGTTTTGTAGGATCCCGTTGTGAAACCAATGAATGTCATAACTATTGTATCCATGGCACTTGCACCATGTCTTCAACGGGTCAACAGAAGTGTGCCTGTCAACGTGGCTTCTATGGTAAACGCTGCCAATCGTCCATATGTTCCGGTTATTGTTTGAACGATGGCATATGCAAAATTGAGAGTAATGGAGAACCATCTTGTGAGTGTACTGATAATTTTGGTGGACAACGTTGCGACCAAAATTCAACAGAGATATGTTCGCTATTCTGCAGAGTATTGAAATATGAACCAGAGACGTATGTACCATTCGGATGTCATGACATGTAAGTCGATTTGAAAAAAAAAAACATATTATTACATTGGTGTAGGAGGGATATTCTTCTGGGGGCTATAGCCCCCCATTTTTTTATGTCAAAAAATATTTACAGCCGCACGGATAATAGGACTGTTTTTCTTTAAAACTGGATAACTAAGCTGCAATAACAAAGCAAAAATCTAAACAAAATGTTATAATTTCAATCAAAATAAAAAAATATTTTTTAAAATTTTCGCCAACAGCAATATCAATGTGTATATGAAAACAAATTTTGAAAAAATAATTTTGTGTTAAAAATTTCGCACTTAGCCTGGATGAAAATCCAGTGTAAGTCAAATTTATGGTTATCGAGGCTAAGTCCAAAAAAGTCAACACAAAATATTTTTATTTTGAAAATTGTAGTTGGCGACAATTTGAAAAAATAGTTTTTTTATTTTGAGCAAAAATTTTATTTTTATTAATTTGTGTAAATGACGATTTGAAACATTAGGGGTGTTTACACATTATTATGTTTTATATCTATTCACACACAGCTATATGTTTGAACAAAAAAATACCAAATGCGATACGGAATATTGAATCTCACTTCGAGAAAAGATCACTTTTTTAATTTTTTCAATTTGAATTCTTCTGGTTCAAAAGGTTTAATTTTAAGTAGATTAGGGTGATTTGTGTACGCTTAATGTGATTATAAAAACTTTATCAAATACCAAAATATAGCAGATTCCTAATATCCAATCTAGTATATCTCCTCCAGGTCCATCTGTGTATAAAACACATTCATAGAATTTAGTACATTAATCCGACAAACATTCTTTTAATACAATTTTATATTATATATTTTACAGATGTGAAGAACTATCGTCCCAAAGTGAAGATGGTGCTCAACAATATGCTATACCAACATATAAACACCTGGAAGTGTGTAAGGATCAAGTGACCTGGACGAATACCTTGATTATATCACTAGTTGCGGGCGTAGTGTCATGTTTGTGTTTGGTCGTACTTATCGTGCATGGCATACGCCGTTTCTACAAGCCGGCCAGGCCAAGGATAAAGAAAACATTTGTGGTGCGCAGACAACCCGCTTCTTCGTCTGATACTCCATTAACAAATCGACCAATTGCTACGGAACAGTGTGAGATAACAATTGAAAATTGTTGTAACATGAATTATTGTGATACGGTAAGTTGTCACTGTGGCGCTGTTGAGAATTTCCTCTTTTCATTGTTCGTTCTCTTCTTTTATTCACAGCCCTGTTTCGATCCAAAAATGGTGCAACAAACACTGTCCAGAGATACCAATACCAAAGAAGACAAAAAAGTTCTAATACATAATATGGAAGATGATCTTTATTGAAGTGTGGGCGGCTGGCTAAAAAAGCTAATGAGTTTCACAATTGGAACTTACGTCCCCCAAAGAGGCCTTAATGCGCAGACCATTGCCATTTGTAGTAAAAAAGGGTAGCTTAGATGTACTTAAACATTTCTTCATACACACACAAATCTTCCAAAATGCATCTCAAAACAGATTTTGATTTTTAAAAGAAGAAAGACTTAATATCCTGAAATCAACCAATGAATTAATTTATGAACTCAGTTTATTCAGGGTAATTGTTATAGCCTGTCTTCTCCCACTCCCCTTCACCAACCCTGCTTAGGAAAATTGTTTTTTTTTTTTTTTTAATTTAATTTATTTCGCCGAAAATACACTTTCTAAATTTTAATGTATTTATTTTTTAAATTGTTTAATACATAAAGATTATATTCTTTATGAGACGGGTTTACTTAATTTAGTCCACTTAACATTCTAATGACTGATGTTAGAACACAAAATAATTGCATACATAATTATATATATACACATATATGTATGTATATTAGAAAAAAAAGAAAAGGAAAAACACATTGCACAAATTGCAAGTAAAAACAAAACAATGTCTTGCTGAAAGCAACAAATCCAACAAATACATCAAAAAAGACATTCATATGAACAAATTTAGGTGTTCAACGTATCGTATATACACACACATACACTCTTTTAAGCGATGATTTGTTTTGACTATCTATCATTTAGTTTAAATGTGATTTGAATTACTTAATGGAAATATGTATATATAAAAATACCACACAAAAAAACTAAACTACATACATACATGAACATAATAGTAGTAAGGCTTTTAAGAAAATTAAATGAATTATGTATATTTGGGTTTTAAATCATGAATTCATGACTATTAACTGGTTTAATGTAATAAGATGAAGTTCCTTTATTTTTATAATAACACTAAAACTCTTTGTATTAATTATAATAAATGAAATGATTTGTTAATACATAGATTCGATTCATTCAATTTGAATTTTTTTTGCAAATATTTTTGTGAGTCAATATTTTATTACTGCCACAGCACTTTTATGAAAATTGGTTTATTATTATTTTTTTGTTAATTGATACTCACACTCACTTAAAGAATCAAATGAAATATTGTAAATACATGCATATGTATATTAAGAAAGGAGTAGCTGTAGTTTAGTTTTAAATGTAGTTAAGCTTTAGTTATAAATAAATGAGACTAAAAACCAACACATTGTTTGTTTTATTTTTTTGTTATTTTATAAAATATGGTCTGAAAGACGGCGAGTAACTGGAGACTTATTGCCTTATTTTAATATATTTACAAAAAGGGATGTTTATGATATTGCTTTTTTCGAAAAGAGATGATTATGGTATCAACGGTTGTAGCCAGAATAATGAAATTCCTTCTGACTGTGTAAATGTGCGCCTTTCGTTCGAAATGCAAAGTAAAAAGTGCTGTAATTGAGCAGACACAGTCATACCGCACGACAGTACTTTTTGTAACTGAACAAGACCACGTGAAACTGGACGTCGTATATAGGTGATTTAATTTCAAAAGGATATAGATGTTTTACTAATTTATTGTTGTACTTTTCCTAGTCATACAAAAACGATATAGATATCAAATGGAAGAGCAGAATAAGTATGAATTACTTCAAATTTCATGCTTCTTTATAAGATTAGCATTTACAACATCCCACTTAAAATAAATAAACCTTAACTTTTTTATGTGGGAAGATTGAAATAGTTATTAATGTTAAACGAATGCACATAGATGCATGCAGTCCTGTAAAAAAGAAGAAAAGGCCACCAAATGGAAAACTGAGTGCACAGCATTTCTATATACGATCTTTAGTTTTTGTGTATATAAAAAATGTATAATTGTCGCACGGTGTAATCATGAAATTGAAAATGATATCAACGAGTCGGTGTGTGCATTCCTCTGCATGGGCGGGAGACTTCAAATTATGTTTCCACAAAATCACTATTCCTATGTAAGTGTCCCAATGAAAAGAATAACATGTTTTTCTTATTGTTTCAATTTTGCCAATATGGATTCTATATTGAGAATCCCATACTGCATGACTATATGAAATACATAATAGGCCTAACAAGCTATGTAAATAACTGTTTCGTCACATACAGAGAATTCCTTCTCCCATTGTTTTATGAAACCGTTGAATATGATGGTTAAAATGCAGTTTCGAATCTTATATATACATATATCGTAGGTGTGTCGCAAAATGATCTCAAGTTAAATAATAATGTTTTTGAGTTATTGAAGATTTAAAGTTTTTGACCGCTTGCGTTTTTGTCATATAATGAATTAATTGCTTTGAGACAATATCATATAACATGGCATAGACAATTGCTTTTGGGACACTTTTGCATCATTAAGTCCATTTCACAAGAAAATGAACTTGGTATCTTTTGCAGCACACCGATAATATATCGAAAATTTCATATCTCGGGTAAAATACATATTTTGGAATAAGAATGACGAGTTTTAACAATCACCCCTATCGCCCATAAAATTTCCCAGAAAAATAAATTGTTCCCTTAGATTTCCAATCGACATTTATGGTATATTTTTCGAGTTTTGGTCGCCTTATTTCTATTACAACGCCAAGAATATAAACTAATTCCCGGCTTATGTTCATATTATGCCACTTGAATAAATTCCCCTTGCATTCACGACAAGGGTGAATGGTGAAAGTTTGAAGAATATCAGTTTGTTTCATCAAAACATTGCCTAAACTAAAATTCTCGAGCATTATCCTGCTATCCCCCTGAAACAGCGGAATGTTCACGTTCAACTGTTCCATCAGTTTGTTACTATGCATGAAAGAAAACCAACTTGTATATGTTAACAATCAAATGGTTCAATGTAGTTTTTTATTTTCTTTACGGAACGCTCGGCCGGTCTTATGCACAAATGTTTTCCAAATATTGTAAAGTCCATATTCCCCAATTTCATGCTAAAGACGCATTCACTTTTTGGTACCGTCCTCAAGCGGTCATCTTTGCCCAGTATTTTCAAGACATTCTTAGAGTCCATCACTACAATACCAGATATACCCACTAACGTCGAACACTTCGATTGAATTATGGACATTTTGGACCCATGTAGATCCGTCTTTACCAGCAGCTTGCTGAAGGCGTCATAACCCGCATGATATACTTGTGGTACATGATCACCCTCGTCGAGACCCAAATGTTCCTTCATATAGCCTTTCCACAGGCGATGCAATGGCAAAGCTTCGCTGTATTTCATTTGGCGTGTAGGTAATGAATGAAGACCCAAACGTGCATATTCACTTCTAGTGAGTGTGGAAGATTTCAAAGTTCTTTTCTTGTGACTTAACTGTTTTTTACTCTTAGTTCCTTGTAACATGGTAATGTGTTCGGGATTCAAATCAATGGCGGCACGTTTTTGGGGCACCACCATATTGGTGAGATACTCCTGCAGTGGCTGTATTTGATTGTCCATTCTGAATGAAAGGGGAAGTATAAGAAAAAGATATACAAAAATAAAAATTTATAAAAACGTACCTGCCCAATATTTGTTCCGTCGGCGATTAACAAAAATAAACAATTTGCTGCAAAAGCATTAAAGTACTAAGATATAACAAGTCTCTCTTATACTAAACTCACGTGGATACGTTGTCTCAGATACATATATGCAAATGTAAAGAAAATTTTCAAATGTTTTCACAACATGACAAGGAATGAAATCTGATTTAGATCGAAGGCCATATGCATTTACTGCAAACACTATTTTTTTTTAAAGTGATCGTTTGTGCGTGAGAATTAATTTTTTAAGTCGTACCAAGGAGGAGTATGTATATCTTTGTATTTCAATATTTTTGATTTGTTTTTGGTCGGCTGTGCACGTGTTCGCGGTTGTAAAATATAGTATTTAGGCTAATCGGCGGCTCAAATGCATAAAGGACTGTTTATATTTTAAGATTTCTTATACAATTTGTTTGCCTTGTACAAATCTTACAATGTGAACAAAAGCTTACGTCGAATTGGAACTATCGTCACAAAAGGAAAAAATATAAATTCTTGTTTGGTTTTATTTAATTATATTTCATAAGTTTCTATAAATTCGCAAACAATGGATATAACAGATTCGATTTTTGTTATCAATATTTTTCAGCAAACAGAGTTGCGCAATAAATCTTAAAGTGTAAATAGAGCTACATTTTTATAATTACATATCGTATTTCCAAAAGTAGATATAGTTAGCCAAGGTGTGAATCACGCATATTTTCGTTGATAAATGCAATATTCTTTTTTTGATTAAAATGCCCATTGAGACAGACGTGACACGCCTATTTGCATATATCAGACGGCACTATGTCAAAACGACTTGCGTTTGTTGTGTCACATCTGGCTGAATGAAACTTAAAGTGCAAACTAACACTATTATTAAATTGAACAATTTTTTCCAGTGTACTTTTACTGTTATCATTGCGCTGTGAATGATTCAAAAACACCTGGATTTGTTTATTGTTTGCGGGCAGTTGATATTTTGTTTTCTTTTTCATTTAATTTTTAAAAAATCGAGGGAAAATGACAGAGGACTCCAAGGACTATAAAGAATATACGTTGGAAGCAGATTCGGAGCTGCGTTTCGAAATAGAGGACAAGGATGCTAAAGTACAAGTGATGGTATGTGAGTTTCATTGCACAACCACTGACTGAATTTTAATAGGTTTGTTTGATTTGTAGCTATTTTCCGGATTCGCTGAAATGTTTGGCACTGAATTGGTCAAAAAGAAAAAGTATGCTTTCGAAGTTGGGGCCAAAGTGGCAATTTTTACATACCAGGGATGTGTACTACATTTGTCGGGTAAAACCGATGTCAGTTACATTTCCAAAGAAACTCCAATGGTTCAATACTTAAACTGTCATACGGCGCTGGAACAGCTACGTGTGCAGGCGGAGGAAAAAGATGAACGTGGCCCTGTTGCGATGGTAGTTGGACCAATGGATGTGGGGAAAAGTACATTGTGCAGAATTTTACTAAACTATGCAGTGCGTTTGGGACGGCGACCTCTTTATGCGGATACAGATGTCGGACAGGGTGCTTTGTCAATACCGGGAACAATTGGGTCTATCTTGGTGGAGAGACCTGCAAGCATTGAGGAAGGTCTATCAATGAGAGCTCCTCTGATTTATCATTTTGGTTATAAGACACCCTCGGGCAATAATACTCTTTACAAGGCAGTAGTAAGTAAAATGGCAGAGGTAACTTTGGAGTCGATGAATACGAATAAGAAAAGTATGTGATGTTATTCCGAGATATATGCATGTTTTTTAGTTTAATACACTTGTAATATTTCAGCTAAACATTCTGGTATAATTATCAACACCTGTGGCTGGGTAAAAGGTGGTGGCTATGCGATTTTAGCTCATACCGCTCAAGCTTTTGAAGTGAATGCTGTATTTGTTTTGGATCAGGAACGTCTGTACAATGAACTATTGCGTGATATGCCATCATTTGTACGGGTCGTTTTGTTGCCTAAAAGTGGAGGTGTTGTTGAACGTAGTAAAGAACTGCGAGCTGAATCCAGAGATCAACGTATTAAGGAATATTTTTATGGCTCCAAAACTCCCTTCTATCCCTTTTCGTTTGAAGTAAAATTTTCCGATTTAAAGTTATACAAAATTGGAGCCCCACCTCTGCCGGACTCCTGTATGCCAATTGGTATGAAGGTAAGTGTGAAACAATTTGTCATCTGGCCAAAAGTGGCTTAATTATTTTATTATTAGAAATTACTTTAGTACTATGATTCCGCTTTTCTAGGTTTGTTTATACGAGATTTTCGCAATTAAGATTTACGATTTTACATACACTATGACACAAAACTTCGTTATATATTATGTTAATTATTTTCTGGAGACTATCCTTCAAAATCGAGCCAACAGTATATAATAGGCTTTTGTGGATAGTTTAATAAAAAACTGTCGACGAACATCAGTTTCTATTTTTCTATCAATTGAAATTTGAATTTTTACTTGATATTCATCTAATTTAATTGTAAGGTTGTTTTAAATCACGGATTCTCGAAAACCTGCTTAAGCTAGAAACTGCAGCTATATCTGTACTAACATATGATTGTGTAATATATGATTTTTATTTTTCCGAAACAGGCTGAAGACAACAAAACCAAATTAGTGGCAGTAACACCATCATCATCTATTTTACATCATATTTTGGCTGTGAGCTTTGCAGAAACCAACGAAGACGATGTTATTGGTACAAATGTGGCTGGTTTCGTTTGTGTGTAAGTACAAATAGATACATATAATAGTGTAAAATTATTCATAATCACGAGATTTTGTTTTATTTCAGAACCGATGTGGACATGGAACGTCAGGCCATAATGATTTTATCACCACAACCCCGCCCTCTTCCAAATACCTTACTTTTACTTTCCGACCTTCAATTCATGGATAGCCATGCTTAATATGTAAAACTACTTCCAAACAATATTTATTGATATTAAACTTAAGATTCATAAAAATGCATATAAATTTATGTACATAGATATGACATTATGCATTTGGCGATTTTTGTACTTTGGCCAATTCAGTCTTAAATTTTGCTATTGTTTCTCGGGCTAACTTCAATTTGTCCTTTAATGTGTTGATTTCACCTTTCACCTTTTGTTTAACATCGATTATATTTTCCAAAGTTTTCTGTTTTTTTGTTTCAACTAGAAGATAAATAAATTAATTAAAACTGCGAAACATTTCGGTTTTTTACTTACAGTCGGTATCGTGGGTATATGGCCCAGTAGTCAGTGGCTGAACATTCATTAAGAAGTGCTGCATTAATTGGGTGGGTTCTTGAAAGACAATTTCCTCGTATGATTCGGAGACTAGTCCCTTTTTGGGGTCCATTGTGGTGGTTGACAATTCTCCATCGACAATGGGTGATTGGAAAAGCTTTAGTATGTGATAACAAGTGACAGGCCGCTCGGTAGGATCATGAAAATATATCTTAACGACCACTTCAAATTCGCCCCATCCAGTCTCAGTGATCTCATAGGGCGGTTTGGTAACAATGCGATTGGGATTAGCATAACTTTCGTGAAGTTTGAAGTGTACTTTCTTGACATATACAGACATGTCCTCGTTGTTATAGGGCTTCACATAAACCTTCCACTGGTGTGTGTGTCCGTCCTCTTCTCTCTTTTTGCCAAACGATCTAGCGATGTTACCATATACAATGGGTTTTACTATAGTTAGACCTTTAACTCTGCCACCGGAATCGGGTCCAAAATCTGTAGGAATGTTCAGGCTATTCATTTTTTATTCTATTTAAATGTGCCAGAAAAATGTAAACAAAAACAATTGACAGTGTACAACAAAAATATTGCAAAACGAAGACATAACTTGTCGCTCTTACTGTGCAAACATCAAAATGCGCCCCGCGTGTCAAAATTAGGAGCTGGGGTTAAATCTGGACGTACGTACAGCCGAAAACGCTGTTTACACATTTTTAAACATGTTTTATCAGTAACTGTAACTGTTTTATCTGTAAGACTTATAGCCTTTTCACACTGCATGTTAAATCTAACTGAAATGACATAAAGTCGATTTTCAAATGTCAAATTGTATGGCATCTGCCATTTGAAAATCGAGCTTATGTCATTTAAACTAGATTTCGCATGCAGTGTGGAAAGGCTATTAGTTACGTCGTCGTATATCAGACCAGACATGCAAGCTGTGTGTAGTCGTGGCGGATGGTAATTTTTAAAAAGTCGTACCGCCGTTAAAATCGTTTAATCGGCGGCTTATAATGTATTAGGGGTGTTTAGACGTGTTTATTTAAACTTTAAGCCCAATTCACACAGACGCGACACGACATTCGCAAGTCGTTTTGACACGAAGCGTCTTGAAATTTTATAGAATTCATGAAGTACATGTGTCTACGTCAAGACGCACGCCTCAGTTATTTATTGATTCACAGAAAAATATTGCTTTATTGTATAGATATATATTTCCTTTTTGACCAACTTCCGATAACTATGAGTTATCGAACTAATTTTTCACCACATAAAGAAAAAATAAAAATTCTCAAATAAATTGAGCTTGTATAAAGATATAAATCGTTTGGTTTTATTTAATTATGTGTCATCGGTTTGTATGAACAATGGCTACATCAGCTGTCAAGTGTTTTTCCGTTCTTGTTTTTTACCGATAGTTTGTTAAAATTTAAATCGTCAAACACTAAATTTTGTATGGGATCTGGCATTTGCAAATCCACCTTATGTCATTTCAACTAGATTTAGCATGCAATGTGACAAGGCTGTAAAGCAATTTTCACCATTTCTGGTTAACTTGAAGTTAGGTTAGGTTTAAACCATTACCATTACATGTGTCTTCAGTGGTATAAACCTGACTGTGAGATAATAAGTTATAACTGTCCATTTGATAATGGAGGTTAGAAGAATAAAATATTCGTGCAAAAGGGGGTTAGATATTTTTAATTTGTGTGTGCCCACCGCAGCTGCCGCCGGTATAGCTCGCCTTAGCCGCCGCCAACGAAAAGATTAGAACGACTCCATTGTCTGCCATTTGTCAGTTGCAAATGAGAGCTTGGACATTTTCATTTGTTTCTCTCGTTTCTGTCTTTGATTTGATTTTGGTGCGAGAGGACGTGTTTATTGGAAAAAGGAAAAAATTGTTATTTGGACTTCAAATTGAAAAAGAATATTTTATATAAGAAAGAAATAAACGGAAAAAGTGTTTAACAATTTGGCGTTTACGCTGCTTTTTGGTGGAAACTTAAATAAACTTTTCAATTTAAGATCTAACTTGATAAAAAGGGTTGATCGACTGGACAACTACTTTTGATTTCGACACTTGCTTTTCTCATGTGTTTGCTGTGTATGCGTGTGTTCAATTGTGTTGTACGACGTTCGACGTTCCATTAAGAATAATCACATATTGCTATAAAAAATAAGAAAATTGTATTGTTATTTATAGCTTAAAAGCAACAGAATAATATTAAACAAATGTATATTTAAATTAAAAAAGTATTGGTGTGTTTACGTGAACTGAAAGTGTGTTGTAGCAAAAAAAATTCATATAAGCAGCAACAAAAAATCAGTTTGGATAAGGGCCATTTCCAACTATGCGGAATAATTTCTTGGCAGCATTGCTGCTCTTCTTCGATATTTACGCGTTTTCCTCTTTGGGAAGTGTAAATGCTGGTAAGTATTTTTAAATGTTTGGGAAAAATGATTTAAGCCTGGCTTATTTTTTCGATTTTTTTGGGCGTGTACTCTATGATTGTTCATTGCTTGCTATGAGTTGTCAAAGTTGTTATTTCTTTTTGACACTTGTTCTTGTTTAAGAGAAATTTTGTTTGTTTTTACACGGATCGAAGAGATCTGAAATAAAAGAGAAAATTGAAGAGCACCTGATATGATTCTGTAGCGTAGCTTTGTTTGGTGTTCACTATGAATGAGTTGAGCTCTGGAGTTGAATTGTAACAACTCTCTTTATCAAGCAGAATATATATATGTATGTACATTGTATGTCATGTCATTTGAATGTGAATAAATAACACAATATAAAAAGCCGTGGTTATTAATGAGGTTTTTGCGCTATATACATTTATATATAGTGCTGACCATTTCCCTAAACAGAAACGAGATACATATTTCGTTGGAAAAATCATTAAATTCCCTGCTATATGAAAATTTTAAATTATAAGAAAATTTCGGTTCTACAAACTATAAACACAATTTTTGTGTTGGCTCGCAATGCGTTAATTTATAGTTTATTTTTTTTGTTCTGATGAATTCTTTAATAAGCCATAGTTTCCATATGTTTTGTATGTATTAAATTATTCCTGACGATGATGATGAGAAGACGAAATAAGAAGGCTGTTTTTCTTTAAGCCGGGATAACAAGCAGCGATAACAAAAACGTTAATAAAAATTTAATTTTTGCTCAAAATAAAAAATTCTTTTTTCACATTGTCGCCTACTACAATTACAATATAAATATATGTATCAAAAGAAATTTTCAAAAAAGTATTTTGTGTTGACTTTATTAGACTTAGCCTCGATAACCATAATTTTGACTTACACTGGATAATTATCCAGGCTAAGTCAAAAATTCTCAACCCAAAATTTGTTTTCACACACACATTGATATTTCTTTTGGCGACAAATTTAAAAACGATTTTTTTATTTTGGGTGAAATTTTAACTTATTTATCGCAGCTTAGTTAACCAGTTTTAAAGAAAAAAACCCATAATAATTACCAAGAAAAAAATGAGTGAATTTGTTGTTTTACAGCTTACAACATTAGGCCTGTTCGATTGGGCTTACTAGCTTACAATAAAGAAACCTGAGAAGGTGGCAACGTTGCTACACATTGGTTTTTCTTAAATGGATTACTACAAAAAATCCGGCGACACAACTAAGAGAGTAGTAAGCTACTTTCTTGTGAAGCGAGTAAATTCCATACAAATGTTAGTAAGCCAAATCTGACAGGCCTATTATAAACTAGAGCCACACTATCAGGCTAAAAATAAAAGAAATCATCACAAAAAATAACTTCAGAAAAAAACAGAACACTGTTTTTGATTTTGTCAATTATAATATAACTACTATGTTATAGTAAATTATTGTGTTATAGTGATAAAAATATTATTTAATTAGAGGTCACATTGTATTAGATGCTTCTTTTGGAATGCTAAAATCGAAGTATTTTTGAAAATATTCAACATTAGTGGAGTAACTTGTTAACTTTTTTGCGAATCGCTCTATTATATACAAATATGTATGCACTTAACAATTTTTCTTTAAGCCGAGATAAGAGTTTAATTTTTTGCTTAAAATAAAAAAATCATAAAATTTATTTGACTTACATTGGAAAATTATCAAGGCTAAGCTCAGAATTTTTGACAAAAAAATATTTTTTCAAAATTTGTTTTCAAACATATTGATTTTGCTTTTGGCGACAATTTTAAGTTTTTTTATTTTGAGTGAAATTTTAACATTTTATGTAGATTTTTGTTATCGCAGCTTAGTTATCCAGTCTTAAAGAATAAGAGTCATAATGTTACCCATATCGTTGCTTAACTAATACTCTTTCGGAGCCTCTCTCGCTCAAACCACTCTCACACAACAGTTGGATGCACGAAACTGTTTAACAAAACAAAAATGACAAAAACAACGCCTAAAACCCCAAGTATTGTGTTTTTGTATCTTTGTGATATCTCAACTCCAGCCCCCCTATTATCCACACGTCTTTCGTAGCGTTTTTGTGTTTTAATAGAACTTCTACCATTTCGTTGAACAAATATCTAATGGGGACGCATCGCTGTATGTTAGCAATAGCCGCGGAGACGTAGTAATTCAATTAATTAATACACACATACATACAATCATACAGAGTTACAAGCATTGACAATTCCAATTGAATGATTCATGGGTCATTTCGAAGTGGAATTGATTTTTCTCTTTCTTTCTTTTAAATTGTCACTCCATGTGTTGTGTTCAGTACGTATGCTTGTACATATGTATATGTAAATATGTCCATGTCGGGCAAATTTTACATTCTGAAGTATGTATGTACGTAAAAACATACTGCACAAAACAGCATCCTTTATCTTCAGCGATCATCATTTATATCACCAGCGCATGCGTTGAAAAGTGTAATATTATCCGTGTAGATGTTACTTGTTAAAGGCACGTGTTTTTTCATGTCGTTTATATTTGTATAATTTGCATGAAGCTCTATCTATCTATGTATGTACTTTACTCGTCCACCACCAGAAGGCCGGCCGGTCGGTCTAAGCAACAATAATTAAAAGGGTTGTTGTCAAAGTGGCCTTATCATCAGATAGCATAAAGTCAAAACGATTTCCTAATTGTTTGTGATGGCAACAGGGTTGCTTGAAGTGAATGTGGGTGTCGAAACAACGATGAGGGACATAGATATTTACAAGGAACTTTTCATCTTTTCAGGCTAACAATAGACATGACCTGTGGATAATTCCATTGACACTTTTGCTTATATATATTTTTAAATATCTTCCATATTTATTAACTGAGATTATTACGATATTGCCATTGAAATCATCTGGTTAATCGACATATTATTGCAAATATAAATATGTTTTTGCGTTTTAAATGTTACGCTCTAGTCACGGTCTTGGCTTTATATTTGAAGAAAATCTAGATGTTTTACTCACTTTCCTGAATTCTGTAATGTTTAACAATTTATTTATTTTTGCTAATTAATGTAATTTTTCATACCGATATTATGCTATATACAGCACTTGAAGATCCTATAATCGGCATAACATATTTTGAGAGGAAAAGCTACTGCCGACTTTAGAAATTACTCGACATGACATATACTAATGCCGGATACTGGAACTACTATTACTGTCAGTACTCGATACCCCAATGCCAATAATGAAAAAATCCTAAAGTCGGCATCCATTAAATTATGAAAAGGAATTATTTTTTACTAAATATGTCATTTACAAAACAATATTTTAGGTAATATCTACTAACAGAAAGTTTAATATATAACTTATCTTATGTCTATTCACTAAAAATGCACTCCTGTACGTGTTGGTAGAAAATGATGACAAACTACTCATCTCACCGCTTTGAATTATTAGGTAAAGGGTGCTGAGTATATTTTGAACACAAGCCTAATTTTATTTTAATGTTTAACAGACGCTATTTTTATACGTTTGAATTCTAAAATGCCGACTTCTAGTACATGCTGAACTTAGGGACACTTACCCTATAAGCATAATGAATGTATATCGATGTTGTTTAAAATTATAATTTGATTTTGAAATTTTGTGCATAAAAGGGTCACTTTATGTACGTGGAATCATCACCCGCTGTGGAACATGTTCGTTCATTGTGTATCAAATGTAATTGCGTTTTGTTTATTAAACCAGTCACATCTCTGTTTTTGTTCTTAGGCCTCGGAGGAGTACGCTGCTTAATACAAAAATGAGAAGTTTAGAGTTTTACTGTACTGTTTTGCTGTATTCCCGCCCAACATTTCATAAGAAAAGTGTTCTTGACAAGTTTTCTCTGTATGCTGTAAATTTAATGTGATTTTTCTTTACGGTAACTTGCTCTAAAATAAACGCCGTTTATTTTCATTCCGTTTGTACACTTTGAAATATTGAGCATTGTCGCTATGATGGTGTACAATGCTAAAACGATCTAGCCATATATGTCCGGTACTTTTTTCAGACACAGGAAAAGCATAATTTTTAAGGTGTTCAGTAACGTTTAGCTCACAGACAGCTCAACCTAGGGATGCAAAATTTTGCAATCCAAACATTATTTCCCTGAAGTGACTGGAAATTATTTTTTTATTTGTATGGACCGCGACCAAAAAAGCATAATATTCTACATGTTTAACCTCAGCCCACCTAAGATTAGTATCTCTTGACACCACATTTTGTAAAACTTTTAGTATATTTGTGCAATTGATATGTTATGTGCAACCATTTGATTCATATCAATAAAATTCGCAACTTTTCTAATGTAAAAACATAAATGTTTTGCGCAGCTAACATTGCAGATGATTTCTAAGGATTACGTTTGTTTTACTTTTTTACTGAAAATGGACTACTACCAGTTTTTGGAGTTGAGGTGGTGGGGTATGGAAGACTATGTATGGAAATACTAGTAAAAACCAAGGGAGCTATTATAAAAAAGCATAAAGAGCTGCAATATACAACAACCCTTGATATGAGTTACACGACGACCCAGACGTAAACTTTGGCATACTTGAACTGGAAAAAGGTGATGGTGGCTAAACAAACAAAAGCAAAGCAAAACAACAAATACAACCATGCGGGTGAAACTACCCCCTTTCGTGTTATCCCTTGGATACTCCAAAGCAGGATTTACAATGAATTGCAAGTGCACAGAGTGGCATAAAGTGGAACAGTATAAACAAGAGGGAATAAACATAAACGTTTGCTTTTATACGTCGTCTCCTTCTGATCTAGAAGTCTTCGTGTCTCCTTTTTTTGTATAACAGCAGTTGTTCTTTATTGAATGCAGTCGATAAAATGTATTAAAATAATTTATATTCAACTGTTGTTAGGAAGAGGAATTTGTTTGTTATTTGGTTGTTTACAACAAATCCATTACAGATCTAGAGCAAAAGTTCAAACATTCAAGGAACTTTGTGCTCGCCGTCCTGATTCTTGTTTAGGTATGATGTAAATGCATAGTACATACATATGTTCGTATGGTATATTTTTGCATGTTCATGTCTGTGCCGCTTGTCACGGAAATTTCCGGTCTTGTCAAACACGCACTGCTAAACTCAACTGCGTATATGTAGGACATTATTCGCATAAAAAACAGTTAATTATTTCGTTTCAACTCTACAATCTAAAATTGGAGTTGATTTTGGACTCGTTTAAGGATGACTTCTGTGTAGCCTTTTTTCTAAGGTCACCCTTTAGCTGAAACCACTACGAAAAATAGTTTTTTTTTTTCTTAAAAGAAACAGTTCATAAGCAACCGTTTGCTCTTTATCTGATAGCGTTGGCAGTTATTTATTGTGAAATTGTTTCGGCAATGGCCGAGGGGGGAAACAACTAAGGACGACGACGACGATGATTTAAACGAACGATAGGGGGGTGTAGAAATGTAGTAGGAGAAACAATTGACAATTTGAAAATTGGCACAATTCAAGGATATATTAGAGCGACACTGTGTATATGCGTAGATTTAGCTTGTGTGTCTCTCTGTTCATATTCTCGCTGTAATTGCTGTCCTTTCTCAATGAATCTTGATACGAAGAGATTTTTGCACCCTGGGCAGACGCTATCAAAACTCGCTAAAACCACTCTCCCGATTTCAGGAGTACCAGGAGTTTGTACATTCGATTGGTTGACATGGCTTCCAAAAGGAAGCAAGGTAGTCCCATCGTTTATTATTCAGAATCACTCTCCAAATGTACTCAAACATTTATTCTTGAAATCAAACTACAGATTGCGAGTATTGCCCGATCTCAATTTGGGCCATTGATGAACGCTACTGAATATGAAAAATCTGTTCAGTTTTATATAGCCCATCCCACAAATTTCTACCGATTCTATATACCTATTATATTTGCCAAATCACAATATACATACATATTCATTTTGGTGAAATATATACAGAGTAAGTGGTATATGTTTTGAAAGTAAACTGGAGCATAAAGAAAACATATGTGAACTCCATAAAATACACCACGTTTGGGGATGGTGTTCGATATATTCACTAATATCCTGGATTTGGAAAATATAGAACGCTCTAATTACCTTAATTCTTTTATAAAGCGGTTGTTTCCGGAAATGATTACTTATAGATTTTGTATGACCTGGCAATCGCTTTGGCTGTTAATAAACATCTAAAGTGTTTTTATGACTATTTCTTCACTAATTATAGAAATAATATGTCAAAGTTACCTGTTTAATAAATTTCACAGTTCTAAATTAATGTGTATAATTTTCCAAGGTGTCAAATTATTTTTCTTTAAGACATATTATAATAAATCATAGTTGTCCCCCACGGAAATTATCAACAAACATATCAATATTTATGAATATTTCTTCACAAAGAAAATGGCACATTTCGCCACATTCTTCTCCCGCCCGCCCACGTAAACATTTCTACCTTCTCATAATTTTTCAACGATAACCCAAGAAGATACAAAGAAGCATGTCATGTCTGACAACCAATCTTGTTTAAGAAATAATAACAACAAAAAACAGCAGCAGCGCCCGTTTCGTGCCAAAATGAAAACATAAACAAAACATTTAAATACATATTTTTTGACAGAAGTACTTTGCTCCCCATACGAGGTGGAGGAGTATACCACATTCTCATATATTTACACTTAAAATAGAACAAAACATGACGCCGGCGAAGGCGATGCCGATGACGTCGATACACTACTGCCAAAGATGATACTGATGATGATGACGAAACTCATATGTCTTGGTCAGCGAACATATGCCTTAAATTATGGAAATTAATTGCAAAACTAGTGAAAATTTGCCAATTATAAAAAATGATTTCACATTTCTTTCACATTTGTTTTCTCTAATTTTGAGGAAGCACAAATGTTTTCCATCTACATCTCGTACATTCATACTTTTATTCTTCATACAACAACTATACTGATATCCAAAAATTCTTTTCTATTCCTTTCTTTTCTCTCACGCCCAATGTGAATGTGCTAAATTTAGATTCCTACAGTGATTACTTTTCCGATTATGAGTGCAACACACCGCTAATGGAAAAGGCCTCCTTATCGGCCACTTCAGCGCTTAACGACCGTGGACCAGAGAAGTCTCGATTGAACGGTAAGTTGGTTGATGATTATTTATGAATACACTATGTTGAGAATAGAATGGCTTTTATGAATGTTTGTGTTTTATTAGATAAATTTTGTTTACACTTTTTTTGGATTTTTGATTTCCCCCCTTTCTTTCATTCATTCATTGTTGTTTATTAGTGAGTATTCTTTTAGTTAATGATTCGTTATTATTGAAGTGTTGACGTACAAATGTTCTTAATTTCCTATTTATTACAATTTTTCAAGTGAAATTTTGATTTTAAGTACTTACGAATTTACATACATACATATGTACGTACTTATGTATACAGTAGGTAAAAACCGAAATCGTACATTGAGAGAGACTAGCTTAGTCTTTGAATTTTTTTCGCAACCAAATATTGGGATCTTTTGCTATTTTTTAATCTTCATTTTACCAATTCCTACCCGGTTGATCATTTCAGCTTGATTTCTTAATTGTTAATCGATAGATGCAACAGAAAACACTTTAGACAAAAGAAAATAATGAAATAAAAACGTAATATGGTATTTACCCACTGTATGTTAGTATTTTGAATTTTTCAGATTAGTTACCAGTAAATATTGAAAATGATTTCAATATTGAAAATTATTTTGTTATTATGTATTTTTATAGCATTATGGATAATTTCGTATGCTTTATGATTTTATGTGTTATATTTCTTCTTTGAGAAACATTTTCAGTTTTTTTTTTGTTAATTGCTGTAATTGATTTTATATTAACGTATTTATTAGTTGAATTATAATATTAGCTTAGCACAAAGCAATATGCATAGAAAATAAATCCTTCATCATCATAGGGCATTTTCTATACGAAAATGAGCTAATTTTGCAATACATACCAACTTAATTGCGTGTGTGTAGTTCGTGTCCTTGAGGTATGATAAAGCGATGTGAATGAAAAATATAAAATATATCGTTGGTTTAATATAGAAAAGGCGTATCTTGATTTTTCTTTTCTGTGTTGGAGAAGAAAAAAAATCGGAAAAAGTTGGGACCAAAAAATTGTTTTGTTGCATTTTTGATAAAAATTTATATACAATTTAATAATAAATAATTTTTTGCATATGATGTGTAGTCGGGCGTAATATGTAAAGAAACTGATTTAGGAAAAAGTCAAGATACGTCCCTTCCATATCAGGATTTTGTTCTAATGAGTATTATATGTTTACAGCGACGAAACATTAGCAATTGATTGCCTCTCCGTAAACAAATATTTATTTGCTACTAGTTAGATTTAGGCTTTTTGAAACAAAATTTGGTATCTTAATTTTTGCAGCACATTACATATTCTAAAAATATAAGTATTGCGCGACATACATAGAATTAAAATAAAACAAATTGTGAATGCTTAATCCGAGTTGAAGCCATGAAAAAGTACTCCGTGGAAATTTTAAAAACATTGTACATTCCACAAAATTGTAACAACTTAAAATTAAAAAAAATCTTTTTTGTCAAGAAAAAATAACAGTTTTTATATCTCTACCCACTGTAAAAATCGATCTTCTCTGTGTTTTCAGAATATCTTATTTATACTTTGAGTAATTACCGTTTTGCGGAACAAGTGCGATATGTAGCGCTATGTACACTTTAAGATTTATTGTACAACTTGAAAATAGATTATGACGAAAACTTAACAAATTTAGCATTCTTCGATGAGAAAAAGTTTTATCTGTAACTTACGGCCTCTCCAGATTGTATGCGAAATCGAGCAGAAATTTAACTAAAGTAGATTTATAAATTTCAGATTCCATACAAATTTGACACTAAATATAGAGTTAAGCTCTATTTCGCATGCAGTCTGACAAGAATTCTAGTTCAACTAAATTATACAATATTTTATCTGAAAAGCCTCCACAGAACTAGAATGGCATGCAATACATCTTTATGTGTTATATGCATTATTTAAGCATTGACTGTTAATTTGTACAAATTGTTCTTTTTCGTTCCTTGAAAAAAAATGAGAGCGAATTCAATTCAGTTTTCTTTCGAATTTCTTGGCACAATAGTAAAGGAAAGAAACAAAAAGAAATAAACATTCGTCATAAACCGATTTAAATCAAAGAATTGCGATTATATTCAGTTTAATTTTTTGACATTTCTTCATAAAGATATTTTTTCAATTTTCTTTAGTATCTCTGGTTTTATTTATGTGTGGTGCCTGCAAAAGATTTTGCATTCAATTTAATTAAGTGAAAGGGAATTCCATGCGATTTTCTCTCTTAATCGTTTGACTGGTGAATGTCATTTAAAGCACACAAAATCTTTGTGTGTCTGGCAAAATGCGAGACAAAACGTTTTACATACTCTGGATTTGTCCCACAAATACATTTTTGTGTATTTATAAATAATTGTGTATTTAAAATGTATTTATTTTTGTCCTTAAAGGCCATTTTAAACATACAAAATACAGAATTTTGTGTAAAGCGGTCTTTTTGCGCAAATATAACGTCCTTAAAGGCCAAACAAATTTTCATAAAATGTTGTATTTGTGGGACAACTCTAGAGTATGTAAAACGTATTGTCTCGCATTTTGAGTATATTATTACCACAAATGCAACGCTTTGTGCAAAGAAACAATGTCAAAAACTATTTCGCGCGTAATTGTTATGCATGTTTGTATGAAAATAGGGATTATTTTATGTTTGCGCGACATACCATTTTATTCTATTTCTTCAGTTTTTTTGCTTCACGTAAAAAAGAATTATGTTTACGATACGTTTTTACGTTGTGACTAACGACTCGTTCACTTAGTATTGTTCTCAACATTTTCAGTGTTGGCAGTACTGATGCGGAGTGCTGTCAAATGCTCTTGTTCTCTTTAAGGTGCATTCAGACTATCCTATCGAGTCAAATAATTTTTGAAGAAAAAATCGCCTGACATTCTCTGCTTAAAAAAACCGAATGCAAAGATGATTATAGTCTTCACATATGAATAAAGCGTGAACAACAATGCATGTTACATTTAAAATGTATACAAAATTGATTACAATACAATATGCCAGTTTGATTGGGCTTACGGAAAGAACAATATAATTACCAATGTTAACCAATATAATAAATCTGAATTACATATTTCGGAAAACACACAAATGTAATATATGTAAAAATTAAAAAAATAATATGTGTTACAATTGTTGAACTATTTTCTATTTATTTTCATATTTGTTAATGTCACCATAAAAAACAAACTTTTTCGCAAAGCCCTATAGGATAGTCTGAATGGGCCTTTAGTATTTGACAATTATTGCGGATGAGATGATTAACTAAATACAATAACATTCCAAAGTGTACTCCACTTCATCGTCTCGAATTTTATTAAAAGTTTTTTTGTGTTATAACAAATACATACCATGGTCGTATAAATTAATTCAATTTTTGAAATACACAAAATGATCACAATAATAATGCCCGCAAAACTACAAACAACAAGATGGGCCTTTGACTTGAGCACTTGGTGGTCACCTACTGTAGCACAACTTGCCCAGGCCGTGGCAGCGGTACAGCCGGAGGAAAGAGATCGACTTATAAAATTTCATTTTATAAATGATTTTCTATCCTCGTTAGTCGGTCGTTTGCTTATGCGTAAATATGTCAGTGAATGCAGTGGTCTACCCTATCATGAGGTAAAGTTTGCCCGAGATGCCAGAGGGAAACCCTATTGGGTAAGCGGCAATGCAGATGAACCACAAACATCTGTGCTGCAAAAATTAAGCTTCAATGTGTCACATCAAGGTACTTATGTGATATTGGCGGGTGTACACAATGTGTGTCATAATGGCGCCCAAGACGTTGGCATTGGCTGCGATGTCATGAAGTTGGAATATACTGGTGGAAAAGATCTAAAAGAATTCTTTCGTATTATGCACAGAAAATTTGCCGACTCCGAATGGCGCTACATCACCCAATCGAATTTCAATCAACAACAACAACTGAAGGCATTTATGCGCCACTGGTGTTTGAAAGAATCGTACGTTAAAGAATTGGGCGTCGGCATTACTGTAGATTTACAAAAGATAGCTTTTACCGCTGACACCAGTAATGAGCTGGTACCCGAATCTCAACCATTGACTGGCACGACTTTAAAATGCAATGATGTACAAATGTACAACTGGCATTTTGAAGAACATATGCTGGATCCGAAATATTGTGCTGCCATTGCATTTCGAAATTACAAACCAGAGCCAGTGGATGCATTTACTTTTCTCAAAATAGAGGACATATTGAGACCTTGTGTCCTAGCAGAAACCACTGAAGTTATCGAATATTGTAGAGAAGCTTTACGGAAGCAGAGGAAATGACTCCCCCCATCTTTTTCTATATTATTTCGTATAGACGTTGTATGTCTGAATCGACATACAATTTATTTAAATTAGTCATGGAATAATTTATTTTTTACTTCGTTTGTTTTACTTGTGACTTTATTGTAGTTGTTGTATTCTTTCTTCATTCTTTGTATTTAAATGATACCAAGAGGGTAATTTCTTCATAAATGAGTTGTCATAGTAATAAGTTTGTTTATTATTATATTTATTAGTAATAAGGACACAAATGTTGCAAGTTTGTAAATAAAACAATTATTTTTGCATAAAAATAGTGGGCTTTCGTTCTCAACAATGCTTTTATTTCATGAGCACAAAAATTGTCTACTAATATAAAATACATATCGGCGAAAGCGGCATGAAATGAGGGATTTTCAAATTCATGCACATGAAGAAGAAAGGGATTATTTAAATTTATTCCAAAAATAAAGGTGCATTTACCATTCCCACAAAAATTATACTGTTACACTTTTATAAATTACATCGCGTTCATACACGTCCCTACAATAGTACACATACGGCAAGAAAATCGAAGTTTTCCCCAAAATATAAATCAATTCTTCGATTTAACTATATCATACGCTTCCTTATTATATAAGGCGAAATTAATATGTTCAGCATTATTTGTTTAGTATTATTTTATATTTATTTTTTATTTTATACATTTTACTCCAACCCAAATATCAAAAATTATAACAAAAATAATTGGTGAAAATAATTTCTAAAATACAATTCACATTGTAAACGAACATAAATACTTTACAACAGAATAATGCAAGGGAAACAATAGATTATACATACAAATGTCTGCATATTTCATTGAAGTCTGGGAATATACAGAAGTGTTTTCAAACTGTTGGTAGTCTATAGAAACAACGAAAACAGCTGTCTCCATTCAAACTTTTATAAAGCATTTATTTCATTTTAACCCAAACAAGTATTGTCGTATGAGTGACACGAAAATCATTTGTGGAATGAGTGGTGATATACTACCCTCATGAGAATGATGTATTATTCCAATTCTCAATAAGCTTCTTGGAAGTTTTTGGTTTGGCACGTATGCCCAACAATAATTAAGAAAACGCCTAAAGTTCCTATGTGGGAAATATGTACATAATACTACCGAGAAGGAGTACGCTATATTGAACATGACAGGAACACAGCGTGAATTCGAAATCTCAGTGATTTTGTAAAATGCACTTAATTTCTCAATAAATATATTCATGTACGGACAGTTAGGCATTATTATTTTATTTTCTCCTACCTTTTCGGAGATGATTGCACTTTTTTTAGTATTTTTTAGTTAGTATGATAAAGCATCAATGTAGGAAGGAAGAAGGAAAATGTTTCGACAAGATATCTTAATGCTAAATGATAATTTTTTAACAACGTGCTGAAATTGGGAGTATTTTTCAGACATGTCTACTTATATAGAAGTAAACGACAAATATGTTGCAGTGGCTATTATAAAATTTATTAAATATTAAATCACTCAAAATAATATATCCATCTTTTGTTATCATAAGTAAAAATATATTTATAATTAAAAATTTTGATTTGCATAAAAACAAATATTCCTCCCCATATGGTACTATGGTAATATCCAGGACCCTCTACTCTACCCAAAATACTATTGAGTGCACTCCATAGGGAAGGTATAGCTATCAACTTCCTTTACAAATTTTTTATAGCACCAATGTTCTTAGCCTCTATTTTAATCCCAAATGAAATCAACGTTTTTCTATGGCCAAAAGGTCTAGCCAGCAGGCAGGGCCTGGACTTAAAAGAAGAGAATAATAAACTAAACGAATGAAAGCATTTGTTCTTCAATACAAAGCTCCTACATTAATATATTCATAGCATTAATTTAAAGGGCTTCCGATAAAACATTTTCATGCTTCATTAAATTGTACTTTCAACGGATTCCTCTTTGTAGTCACATACATGCTATACGCTGTGGGGTATGTGGTAGTGTTCATCGAAATGACAGTTTAAAACTATTATAATTTTAAATGGGTTTCATTTTGCGTAAAAGTCTAAATAAAAAACTATTTAAATACTTTTGTGGAAATACGATACGATACACCTTTTGCGTTCGCGTATTTTTACGATTTTTTCTCTACAAAACGCTTTGTCTATAGACTTCAGAGTTTACAAAAAATGAGAATATAAAAGTAAATTTTTAATTTAAGTTCGAAGTAGGCAATTTCTTTTAACTTATTTGGACGAGATTAAAAGATAAATATTCTTTGTCGCTGAAATACCTATACTTACTTACCAGACAACCCTCGAACAAATATACACTCCAGCAGGCCCAATACTACGTGTAGTAGAGTATCAGGGAACATTTGATGGGATTTGTGTTCATTCCATTTGAAATGCATTTTTTGGATTTTACACAAAACCTTTGTCTCATACTTAAGTATTTGCAGTTTCTGTTCATTAATTGTTTTGTTGTTACCAGTAAAAGTGTACGTGCAGATGTTCAATAAGGGGGATGTTGGTTGTTATCCGTTCGTAAGTAATACTCGTAACAAGTACGTTCAAATTCTTTTCAATAGATTTCAAATTCATAACTGCCTCCCTGCAGTTACGCAGTAATTTCTGAATGTAGGCACTTATGTATGGTGTGTGCAGTAGGATGACAGGGTGGTGGTGGCTGTTCCAGTATAGTATTACATGAGCACTCAATTGGTTTTATGTTGTTATTGTCGTTGTTGCTCCTTGGCGTATATTGTTTGCTTTGAATGGCTAAATAGAGGGGATTTCAATTTTAAATTGTTGACCATAAATTGCAGCATCGTATAGTTTGCTTTAAACAATAATTTTAAATTGATTGTTTCACCTTGACCGACCAAACGACAGGGTCCATCCCATGCCAGGTCGTTTGTAGCCGCGCCAAGCATATTGCTGTCCTGTTCAATAATTCGATTTGTTTGTTGTTTAGTCACGTTTTATTACGGAATTAGTTAAAAATGTTGCATTGGTGTGTCTATTAGCGTCCTCTCTTGTTTGTACACTCATACAAGCTAATTTACTTGAAATGGGTCCCTTTATTATGGCATTGTACACATGGTAACTCTAGTCATGTGCGTTGGCGTGTGTGCACGCTATAAAGGACGCAGAATTGACCGGAACAAATTCGTGTTCCAATGTTTGTGACTTTTGATCTTTACCCACGCACAGACGTCATGGGAAGGGCAGCGTAATTGATTAATTGACATCATTTCTAAAATGGACAAATTTATTCCAGATTCTATAAAGTATTGGCGCAGTTGTCTGACAAACAATGATTGTCTGGCTGGGAAGGAGTAAGCAGTATCTCATGAACAGGATAGCAAAGAATGAATTGTCGTGGCAGTGGAGATATTGTTTATTTTACTCCCCCTTGGGTGTGTTTAATTCACAAAATCACTCAACTTCAAAAATATAGCTGTTTCTTTCTTATATTCGTCAGATTTAGTTGTGTTTCACTAGATTCGTCAGATTCAGTAGTTATTCGATTTAAATAAGCAATGAGGCTGCTACATCAAACAAACTTCACATGTATCAGCGATTATCTCGGGCGTGTGTTTTCCACGAAATTGTGAAAGTCGAATTGAGAATAACCTAACTATTAGGCGGGTTGATTTGTATGGACGAAAAAAAAATAAAACTCGTATAGCAAAAACGTAATCTACGTTAAATTCTAAGAAAATTCTCCGAAGAAACCATGGGGCTAAAATCATAATCCGCGCTTCTCGACTTGAAAATTTTTACTTGGTGAATATTTTTTTTATTAGAAAAAATATAAAGTGCAAAATAGCTAACTTATTAATCAATTTTATTCAGAAAATTAGATTTCTTTTTGGAAAAAACAAATTCTTTCTAACATGTACTTTTTTGGCAAAGGTGGGCATATAAATTTTCATGTCGAGGATTAGGATTTCATTTTAGATAAATGGTTTTTTCGGAGAATTTTATAGTTTACTTTTCGTTATACGATTTAAAAAGTTAAAATCAACCTGCCCTACTAATTATAGTTATATAATTACATCATTTTTATTTTTTTTTCATATGATTAAGATTTTAACTCCATATGTACGAAGAAACATATATGTATGTATATTAGAAAAAATATGTTAACAACCTTTTAGCTTGAGCTATTGCCATAACATTTCAGGAATCATCGTGTATTCACACTATTCATGTCATTAGCACTATGAAAGCCAATAAAACCCATACATTTGATATCCCGCATAGGCTAAAGTTGCCATGGAAGCTTTTAATCCGAATTAATTTTCCTTGGCATTGTCCTTGATTAACTACATATATTTTTAATTTGTTTTATTTTTATTATTTTTGTTTTTATTTTTTTTCTATTTAACTCAAAACATTCATGTAGCTGGGACATCATGGTCTGCCAAAAATTCGGATTTTGATCAACGTTTAATTATCGATTTGGGAAGTGTTTACAATGTTACACACATTGCGCTGCAGGGTCGGCCGCATAGCAATGAGTTTGTAACCGAATATGCCATCAGTTATGGCATCACTGATTTAGAGTTTGCCGATTATAAAGAGCCCGGTGGCAATATTAAGGTAAGACTACTACTACTGGTTAAGAAAAAACGGGTGAAGGATTGTGTGTGACAGAACAGGTCAGTTTAAAACACATGACAAGATTACGGGAATAAAACAACGTGTATGTGCACCACTATTAATTTATTTGATTATTATTATGTATCTAATGTAACCTTTAAAGTAGCTTGGCTTTTAATGTAATATTAAATATTTTTATCTTTTTGATTTTTTCGCTTTTTTACACATCATTTATGCATCATAATTAACTGAAGTAATTAACCAGAAATCATTTCCTCTAATTAACCGCCTAACCTAACCTTACTGTTAACATTTATTGCAAATCTATATCCATACATCCATTCACTCACCAACCAACCAACAAAAAGGTATTTCGGCCTGGACTCCTGTTGAAAATACTTACAATCACTTCCTAACCATTGATTTGGGCT
Source organism: Polietes domitor (assembly GCA_947397865.1). Lineage (NCBI taxonomy): Eukaryota > Metazoa > Arthropoda > Insecta > Diptera > Muscidae > Polietes > Polietes domitor. The sequence goes on from OX377621.1 coordinate 64,506,498, forward strand.
CTAAAAGCACTGTACGTAAAATTGCTTCTATGGGACGTCCTTTTACTAATGAATTTGTTACCGAGTATATTGTACAATATTCCGATGATGGTGAATATTGGCGTTCTTATGTCAATCCATCAAGTGAGCCACAGGTAATTTTTTAAAACAATACTTATTTATAAATTTCAAATTTTATTGAATTGTGATTGTCCCCCACCCACGTTAACAACGATTTCATATTTCAATTTAATGCGGTATTTTTATTTATTGGAAAAATATAAACTACCAAATTTTGTAGGAGTAAGTTTTAATAGAGAGATTTTGTATGACATCCCAAAACATTGAAAGAAGAAACTATATATATTTTGGTAGATAAATACGTATACATTCGACAAGACGCCAAAACGACACGGTTTGTCCATGATATACCAAGAGTGATACCAAAAAGATTCAAGTTCCGCGCCTCACTTATTTTGATAACATCCTGATACATAATAAAATAATGCAAAGGTCATGCGTAACTGCAACATTTTTTTTTTAATTTTTCAATGTTGGGGACAGGAAGTATTGATAATGGACATACTCTGGAATATCATACGATTATTCATCAAATTTCTTTGTGTTTTCCACGAGGTGTGTTTTTATCCGTTGTCAACAAACGCGGCACTCATTTTTGCTTATATTTTTTATATGCCAATGTTGATGCAAAATCTATTTCACACTGCCTGTTGAAATATTTACAATGTCAACAATATCACGCTCTTTCACCATGTGACCTTTCAAACCAATATCATGAATTTCTCGAATTTCGTGCCTTATTTTGATTGAACGTTTTTCATCAATTGTGCTTCTTGTTCGTTCAAATTATGCAGACCCACCCATAAACCACTGTTATTTTAAGATTATATGTACCATGAAGCGCTTAAAGCAAGAGAAATGGCCCAATCAGCATTACTGTCAAACTGAGATGAATGTGGCTGATTTTTCTTCTATAATATGATATGGAATTTAATTAAGAATGCCTTGTTTTCTTATACCTATAATAATTTCAATTTACTATTAACTGATCCTTAATTCCTGAAGCTTAGGCCACTGTAGCATTTACTATAACAAAACGTATTGTATTTTCCGATCAAATTTTAGTCGATAAAAAATCAATTGCACCGTACTACAATTTTTTTAATTCGTTACATTTGAACGTCTGAAAATATAGGAGAAATGGAGTTAAATGACATTTTCAGATTTTCATTTACTCATCCTGTTGTCCCTTAAAAGAACTATAAAATTCCAAAGGATATAATTTTTCAAAAAATTATTTTATTATACTTATTCGCACCCTATGATACCGGTATAAGTGTCAAATAATATCTGTTAAAAATACTGGGCACTTTTGTTTTAAGCGCATTATAATATTATATTCGCACAGCTTAAGCACTGCGCGAAATTTGTTGTTATCCATTATATAAAAGGTATATAAGTGGTAGGATGTAAAATAGCGAGGGACATTTGTGAGGGGTGAGAGCAGAAATATGTCATAATTTCACTTCAAACGAAATTTTGGAGAAAATGGCCTTTAAAATAGCAATTAAACAATGAAATATATTTTCCTCAGATATTTGCAAAAAATATTTGATTCGTATAATGTGATGAATTGTTAATAAGTCACAAATCAGCCGGAAGACCGATGTGATTTTCATGTCACATTCAATTCGAAATTAGTTCCGTTTTACATTTCTAAAATAGAATATATTGAACAATAAAGGAGTACGACGCGATAATCGTGTTGGTCTGTATGTACCTTTACATATATGCGTTTCGAGTATTTGTTTGCACAACGAATAAAAAAGATTGGCGGACATTCAGCATACTATGTGTCAATTTCATGATTCTATCTATAGCCGATTGGTCTTCGGAGTACTAAGGTTTAACTACTTCGGTTAATAATTAAATCGTTTTTGTTCTGAACGTCAGTCTATCTATCTCATTTTTGCTCGTAACATAATTTGAACCCGTTTTGTCAGTAATCGTTTTGTGTGGCATTTTTTGCTTGAAAGCAAATGATGTCCCATTTTTTCTATCAGCCCCTCATTTGTATTGGAACCCGATGTAATACATTATAACATATAAAAGAACCGGAAAAACTGTAGGTGTAGGATAATTTAATAATTTGGTTACGGAATTTAACATTTGTTTGTAAGTGTATGTAAAAATACTGAATGTTTTATAATATGCTATTTAAATATGATACGATAACATCTGTTTGTATATTTTCTCTTTAACATTTGATGTAGATGTTCAAAGGCAATTCCGATGGCAACTCTATTCATTACAACGTTTTTGAAGTGCCCATCATTGCCCAATGGATACGGATAAATCCCACACGTTGGCACGATCGAATCTCTATGCGCGTTGAGCTTTATGGCTGTGACTACGGTAAGTATAACTCTACGAAATATATTACACCGTGCGACAATTGGAGCTAAACAAGACCATATACACATGAGACTAGAGATTTTATTTTGAAAAGCTGTGTACTCAGTTTTCAATTTGGTTATGTTTTATCCTTTTCATAGGACTTTTAATTTTGAATGTTTATAAGTTTATTTGAATTATTTATTTTCATACTTTTGCGATTCATACAATATATACGACGTATAGTTTCTTGTGTATACGGTCTTGTTCAGCTCCGAAAAGTACTCTCGCCCGGTGCTATCAATCAAATTACCAATATATGTCTCATTTTGTGTGTTTTCTTGCAGTGGCGGAAAATCTTTATTTCAATGGCACTGGTTTGATTCGTTACAATTTGATGAATGACCCGATTGCCTCGACTCGTGAATCAATACGTTTCCGTTTTAAGACGGCCAATGCCAATGGCATCATGATGTATTCGCGTGGCACACAAGGAGATTATTTCGCTCTGCAATTGATGGAGAACAAAATGGTATTGAATTTGGATTTAGGCGGTGGTATAATGACTTCTCTGTCCGTTGGCAGTCTGTTGGACGACAATGTCTGGCATGATGTTGTCATCTCCCGTAATCGTCGTGATATCATATTCTCGGTAGATCGTGTTATTGTGCGTGGTCGCATAAAGGGCGAATTTAGTCGTTTGAACTTGAACCGCGAGCTGTTATTGGGCGGTGTGCCCAATGTACAGGAAGGCATCTATGTCACACAAAACTACACCGGTTGCATGGAGAACATATTCTTCAATTCAACTAATTTCATTCGGGATATGAAAGAAAATCTCGAGAGGGGAGAATTTTACCGTTTCAGCAAAGTTAATACGGTCTACGCTTGTCCATCACCGCCAATTTATCCAGTGACTTTCACCACTGTTGGTTCGTTTGTGCGTCTTAAGGGGTATGAAGGACAAAGGGCGCTGAATGTATCCTTCTATTTCCGTACTTATGAACCCAAAGGCATGATGTTACATCACGAATTCGCTTCTGGTGGTTATGTGCGTGTTTTCTTGGATGCCGGCAAGGTTAAAGTGGATCTTAAATTAGCGGACAAACCACGCATCATCTTGGACAACTACGATGAGAAGTTTAACGATGGCAAATGGCATGCATTCATTCTGACAATACAACGCAATCGTCTCGTGTTGGACATTGATCAGCGACCCATGGCTACCATAAAGACTATACAAATATCGACCGGTCGTCTATACTATATTGCGGGAGGTGTGGAGAAGAACAATGGCTTTGTGGGTTGTATGCGTTTGATTTTGGTTGATGGCAACTATAAGCTACCGAAAGATTGGGTTCAAGGTGAAGAGGTGTGCTGTGGCGATGAAGTTGTGGTGGATGCTTGCCAAATGATCGATCGTTGTAATCCAAATCCTTGCCAGCACAATGGAAACTGTCATCAAAGTTCAATGGATTTCTTTTGCGATTGTGAACATACTGGTTATGCTGGTGCTGTGTGCCATACATGTGAGTCTTTTACATCAAAGCTACAAAATTATTTGTTATATATGAGTATTTTGTGTTTTTTTATGTTTATGTGATTGCAGCCAATAACCCATTGTCTTGTCAAGCCTTGAAGAACGTCCAGCATGTCCAACAACGTGTCACTAGAAAAATAGATGTTGATGGTAGTGGTCCTTTAAAACCATTCCAAGTAACATGCGAATTTTACAGTAAGTTAAACAAGAAACATACTTATGATTCAACTGATTCGAATAGTAAGAAAACGTTTGGTCAAAAAGTAATTTTTTTCGTAGTTTAAGGTGGGTGGGTGTCTACAATCGAATTGTCACGGTTTAAATTACATCCAAAAATCCAGATTTAAATTGGAAATATTATTGAATTAAACGCCGAGGTATTGGTTCATTAGTCGAATAATTTGTTCCGCGATTTTGGTGAACAAAGTCAGAAAGAATTTTGCAAATACATAAATATTTTTAAAAGTTTTCAAATGTATTAATCTATCTATACCTTCGTATGAATTAATGGATGCAGGAAATTAATAGGGCGGAGTACGAAATATAATGAATTTAAATGAATCTTGAAAGTTTGATTTATTGAATCCAAACTAGCTTCTTTATACAAATATCATTTTGATATTAAGAAATTATTTTTTGTCATGATCCATTCATTCATCAATTAGACAATGTTTTTGTAATGACCTAGTGTGTTATAGGACTAGTTGAATAAATTAAAAAACGTTTTTAAAAATCTTAACGTAACCTCAATTATTCAATTGTTTCGGTGATTTTTAGTATATTAATTTTAGCTACTCTTAAATTTTTCTATTTATAAAAATAATATGAATATTTTTTCAAGAATATCCGGAATTTTTCTCAATTGCTTCTTCGACGATTATTAAATTAATCAATAATGCAAAATAGTGAATAAATTTGAGAAAAATTAGCACTCATTTGTTTAAATCAAATGGAAAATTCTAAACTTATAACACTTTTACCAAAGTAATAAATCTACGAAACTGACAACTTTCAATGAAATCATAGCACTTGTTTAGTAAAAGTAACACAACTTCGGCAATTTCCATTCGATTAAAAAAATTAAAATTCATTTTGCAAAAAAGCTGAATGTCCTTTGAGATTTTGTTTATCAAACTTATTTCATTGTAAAATATACGTCAATGCAGAACAAATTAAAAAATAATAATAATAACATCGTAATAAATCCGTTTTTAACCTCGGAATGGTTTGGAAAACGACAAAGTTCAAACTGGATCTATTTTATAATGATTTATAAAGATCCGGCGACGTAGTTGGTCAATGTATAACGTTCATATATTTTTGCTTATCCATTTAAAGCACCTTTGGTGAGTGTTTATTAAAAAAATCCTTCTACTTTTATAAATATCTGTTGAATTATGAGAGGATTGGACACGTTTATTACCTCTTTAAAGTAGTAGTAGGAAGTGCCTCCAATGTAGGCAATTCTAAGAATTTATAAGGCTTGGAATATTTTTACCACATGAAGAATGTAAACAGAAGAGAAATAATTGTTTCAAACATATAGATGCTACTATTCCGCTCCTAAATATATATAAAATCGCTTACCCTTCTTTGGATGAGGGTACAAAAATTCAATTATATTATAATGACACAATTGAAATTCTAATTTGTTTTTCAGCTGATGGACGTGTTATAACCACCTTGAGTCACAGTCAGGAACATACGACCACAGTAGATGGTTTCCAGGAACCGGGATCATTTGAACAGAACATTCTCTATGATGCTGATTTGAATCAAATTGAAGCTTTATTAAATCGTTCGCACAGTTGTTGGCAACGTCTTAGCTATTCCTGCAGATCGTCACGTCTTTTCAATTCTCCATGTATGTATTGAATTGTTGTTGTTTTATGAGTGCATTTAACAAATTAACAATAATATTTGTTTTCAGCCGACAATGCCAACTTCCGACCCTTCTCTTGGTGGGTATCCAGGCATAATCAACCAATGGACTATTGGGCTGGAGCTTTACCCGGTTCTCGTAAATGCGAATGCGGTATATTGGGCAAATGCCAAGATCCCACAAAATGGTGTAACTGCGATTCAAATAGTCTAGAATGGGCTGAAGATGGTGGTGATATTCGAGAAAAGGAGTACTTACCCGTAAGGGCTGTTAAGTTTGGAGACACTGGTACGCCGCTAGATGAGAAACAAGGCCGATACACTTTGGGTCCACTACGTTGTGAGGGAGATGATTTGTTTAGTAATGTGGTAACCTTCCGTATTGCTGATGCTACCATCAATTTGCCGCCATTCGATATGGGTCATTCCGGTGACATTTATTTGGAGTTCAAAACAACTGTGGAAAATGCTGTCATATTCCATGCCACTGGGCCCACGGACTACATTAAATTGACTATTATTGGGGGCAACAAATTACAATTCCAATATCAAGCTGGCAGTGGACCATTAGGTGTTAATATTGGCACCAGTTATCATTTGAATGACAACGAGTGGCATACAGTTAGTGTAGAACGTAACAGGTTAGTCAAAACTGAAGCCAATCGCATTTCTTTGCGTAGTAAATAATCATTTGCAAAAATTTCAATTTCAGAAAAGAAGCTCGTTTGGTAGTTGACGGATCAATAAAGGCTGAGGTACGTGAACCACCAGGCCCTGTCAGAGCTCTTCATTTGACTTCGGATTTGGTGATAGGAGCCACCACTGAATATCGTGATGGATATGTGGGATGTATTCGTGCTTTGTTGCTAAATGGCAAAATGGTTGATATGAAACAACATTCTGACCGCGGCATATATGGTGTGTCTTCAGGTTGTGTGGGTCGCTGTGAGTCTAGCCCTTGCTTAAACAACGGTACCTGTATCGAACGCTACGATGGATATGGGTGTGATTGTCGTTGGAGTGCTTTCAAGGGACCCATTTGTGCCGATGGTAAATTTATTTTAATTTAATTATTCTATTTGTTGCACATTTTAATAACTTCATACTTTTAGAAATTGGTGTCAATTTACGTAGTAATTCTATTATACGTTACGAATTCGTGGAATCATTCCGATCGACCATAGCTGAGAACATTCGAGTTGGATTCACCACAACCATACCAAAAGGTTTCCTCTTGGGTTTCTCTTCGAATATAACTGGCGAATATTTAACCATACAAATATCCAATTCGGGTAATGATAATACAATTGTTTTGCCGTTTGATATTATGTTACTAAACTTTGTCGTAATTTCCCCAAATTACTTACAGGTCATTTACGATGTGTTTTCGATTTTGGTTTTGAGCGTCAAGAAATTATATTCCCCAAAAAACACTTTGGCCTTGGCCAATATCACGATGTACGATTCTCACGGAAAAACAGCGGATCCACTGTAGTTCTTAAAGTTGACAACTACGAACCTGTTGAATATAATTTCGATATCAAAGCCTCTGCCGATGCACAATTTAATAACATACAATATATGTATATTGGCAAAAATCTTTCGATGACAGATGGTTTTGTTGGTTGTGTGTCGCGTGTGCAATTCGATGACATTTATCCATTGAAATTAATGTTCCAACAGAATCCACCGTCTAATGTCATGTCATTGGGATGTAAGTTTCAAGTGTTTGTCTTATTTCTGTGGATATTCGTTAATCGTTGATTTTATTTTTTAGCTCAACTCACTGAGGACTTTTGTGGCGTTGAACCTGTTACCCATCCTCCCATCGAAATCGAAACAAGGCCTCCACCTCTAGTCGATGAAGAGAAACTACGCAAAGCTTATAATGAAGTTGATACAGCGCTGTTGGCAAGTAAGTTATCGTTCTGACATTGTTTAAATAAAAGAACCCAACAACAACTTGATTTAATAATTTCTTTTTGTAAATACTATTTTACTGAACAACCACTCTGTTTCTGTTTTCAGTTCTACTCATCATACTCTTCCTTTTACTCATTTTGATGATCTTCCTTATCGGCCGCTACTTGCACAGGCACAAAGGTGATTATCTAACCCACGAAGATCAAGGTGCCGATGGTGCTGATGATCCAGACGATGCTGTGGTTCATTCCACAACTGGTCATCAAGTCACCAAACGAAAAGAATGGTTCATATAGTTCGAAATGCCACTGGTGGATGAGTGGTCAACGTAGTGAGTCTAAAAATCAGAATTGATAAGTAAAAAAGAAAACGTTGATAATTTCATGGAAAAACCACTGTTGTCGTCGAGCAAAAACTTTTTAATGGAACAGAAACAAACCTTAAAACAACAAAGCTGGCCTTATAACGTTGAAGTGAAAACAATTAAGTCTTCGGAAATTTAGATTTTTTTATACGACACTGCCAATTATTTGCGGAAAACGACGTTTTATTTTTTGCTGCTTGCATGTGGAATTTTAATTTGTTTATTTCATCATTTTTGGGCTTCTCTTAACTTATTCACTTTTGTCACAATCTCTGTAAAAGTTTAGTTTCTTTCGAAAAAACAGACTTTTAAGTTTTTATACCGTCCATTATTTGTATTTTTAGTTTTTATTTTTATACTTTTAAGTTTTCTTTAATTTTATTTTGATCAAAACAGAAGATGTGCTCATGCAAAATATTACATACATATAATATTCAAGAAAAGAAAAAAAAAACAAAAACTATTAAAATCTATTCTATGTTTTGTAAATACGAAAAGGCAACTGTTTGCTGCGCAGCTATAACATTATCGAAATCGAATCGAATAATTGTAATTTGTTTACAACATCTACTACACTGTAATACATTGTATACACGTTTTTCAACATCTCGCCCTTACTGTCTATCTGTGTCTATATCCCCCCCTACTTCAAAAAATGATTGCGTTTCTTTTCTATGAAAACGTGTTACTACATTCCATTATAATCATATTGTATTGTGTTAAATGCATAATTTTAAATATTTTTTATGTAGAATTTAGTTTTGTTAAATTTAAACAATAAATAAAACCAGAATAAATATTTGCATTGAAATTTTACAAACCAATAATAAACAAATAATAATTATTAATAAGTAAACATTGGATAAATGAAAATTGCAAATGCATACTAATGTTGAAAATGTGAACGATACGTGTGTATAAAGTCCAACATGTTCAATGTAACTTGATTTCACACACACAAGGTAAAATGTGTACATGCGATATGCCGTTCTTTAATACATTTGCTAATATTAAAACATTTATTATGGATACTATTTTGGTAATAAACAAAATTATAAGAACATATTTTAATAAACGAAAAAAAAATAAATTAAAGCTAGTTTACTATACAATAGAAATAAAGAGAACAATAAATTTCAATACATCACAAAATAACTTTTGTCTTTCATTCAAAAAGATCTTATGTACAACTAGAACTTCACTCGTTATTACTCAGTGAACTCTCAGAAAATTTCAAGACTTTCGCAGCCACAGTACTCTAAATATGTTGGTTTAAAAAATATGAAAATATCAAAAAATATATAGCCTATTTTCGCCACCGTTTCAGCGTATAGACGCGGTGAAATTTTGAAGAATATCGATCCAAAGGTTTAGGTTATACAGCAAAAAATATGGAAGTAGTTCAAAATTAACGGTATTGTCATTGATCCTAATCCAATTGAATTCATTCTAAATAGCTTCTCAAATTCGAATGCATTTGTCATCAAAAAAGTTCTTCAAAAGCACTTTCAAAAATGTATTATTCCAGAGGAGTATACACATCGAATTTCACGATTCTCTAGATGTAATGCTTTGGTTTGTACAATGTTTATCCCCTTTCCCCGTTTTTACTTTAAAATTGCAAATTTCGAAGAATTTTAGTTTCTAGCTGCTGACATTTTGTCGTATCTCCGAGATATTGTGGAATTTCATGGGTGCCAGTCAAACATTCCAATTAAATGCCGTAAATGAATTTTGAAGGGAAAGTAGAATCTCCAGAAATGTCAATTTAGTCCAGAGTGTTGAGGAGCATAATACTGATAAACCCGATATTTAAGATATTGTCAATGCGATGCTTGCAGTAGCTTCGCAAATGAGCGCGGAGCGACATTTTTCTGGAGTTTTTAAAGATTTAATGAATCTTGTATATATTGAGATGTTTCAGAGGTAAAGTTTGGAAACGCAGATAAACGTATATTTTTATTGGTCCACTCTACCAGAAGCTTGTTTTTTTGCACAGTGTAATTACAAAACTATCCTACTATCGCTGAAAGCGGAAACTATGCTTTAATTACATGTGCTAAAAATGCTTTAAAGAATTTATATGACAATAAGCCAATATATTGAGAGAAAAGATTGATAAAAAATATTTATCCAAACTTTTGCAATATGCAGATTTAAACTTTTCATCATATAAATGTTATAATAATTCAAAGGCCGTTTCATCTATTTTCATGTGAATTTTTTTTTTAACCTTTGTTATTTTCATCTCTGAGTAAACATAATAAAACTAATTTTAAGATTTATTAACTTATTTTTATTATTTTAAAATGATATCCATTGATACACCAATGTCTTCTGTTAATAGCAAATATTTTTCTAAGTGTATGAGTTATAAGATTGGGATATCCAATCGTGTCTCTTTGTCCAACAAATTAGCACTTAGCATAGATTTAATATAAATGGATTTTTTCGAAATTTGTACTTATAAGAGGTGAACGGGACAAAAAGTATTAAAAGTGGTACCACTTTTTTGCTCAAAACTGGGTAGAAAATGAAAAAAAATTATACATACAGTTCAGCTAAAATAGTGCAGTGCTATCTAATAAGAGATTTCCAAATTACTATTCTAGATGTATCTATATCCACCAAAAGAAAATTAAATAAAATCCAAAAACTGAGACGGAAAAAACTAATAACAAATAATAGTTAAAATATAAAGAGTTGTTGGTTGAACTTACCTTTTTTCGATTACAATATTCATATTAAATAAAACAGTATACTTATATTTCGTTTGTTAAATTTCATTTCGATTTATTGGATTTTTGTCGAAATTGTATATATTTTAAGTCTGTATGTTTGATAATACTCACAAAACAACAAGAACAACTAGTTAAGGTTCTAATCGAAAAATAATCAAAGTGTATATTTGTATGTATTTAGCACTAATATTATGTTTTTAATTCTAAATTCGAACAAATTTTACCAAGTACTTATGTCTGTATATATTGTGAATCGGGTCGATTATATAATTATCCACAAAATATTGGGGATATATCATAATCTATAAAAATAAAGTTTTTCTTAAAAATTAAGACTGTGTTTTAGTTTTTGATCACATGAAAAGTGGGGCAATAAAGAATGAGTGATTCCTCATTCAAATGTAACAATGTTTTCAAGTCTAACAGAAACAAACTTAATTGGGATTATACGTCAAACATTGGTATTCATGCTATTTGTAAATAAATTTGCATTTCATAAAATATTGATGCGATCTGATCTTGGCCCAGATTTTAGAACTAATTTTGTAGAAATTTTCATAAAATTTTAATGAATTTCCCTATTTTGTACCGATATACAATTTTCAACGATAATTCCGCAGTAAATTTAACTTGTTATTATACACTTTAATACCTTTATTTGATCAAAAACTGAAACACAACCGTCGGTTTTGAGAAAAATATGATTTTGTGTAAAAGTGCTCCAGCTCGAAGTTACCAAAATATGTTGTATATAGCCGACATATTTTGGGTAGTATTTACTAAACCATTTTTTGTTTTGTCTAAACTAACCGACCCGGTTTAATCTACCATATATGTATATTCTTTTTCCATATGTTTGTGTGTATGCATGATATTTCTCCAATTCACTTATGATAATAAAAACATTTCTTTGGAAGTACGTACGAGTATGTGTGTATGTACATTTGTATATACTATACATATGTATCGTATGTTTGTTGTTGAGTTCATCTAAACACTATATAAATATGTATTGGTAATATGTATTTAATAAAGAAATCAGTACTTAGGGGTATTCTTTATTTTTAAATATGCTCATAATCATTTATGCATGTACTTATGTGAATATATAAATCGGTTCATTCTAAACTATAACCGACTTAATGGTGGGTCTAAATGATTTGTTTTCTTCTAAAAAACACAAAACTAAAGTGATGGTTGTAGCTGCAAACACAAACAAAATGAATGACCGGAAATACTTAAGAAAGTGTCACAGTTCTTTTATAACATTAGTGGACTCCATTCCATTTGTATGGATAAAGGGATCAACTACGGTTCTTCTTCCCATGTATCCTCAATAGCGTTCTGTTTGTACCCCATATTTGTACTTAAAGAAACTGAAGTCGAAATTTCGTTACACATTACACTGCAAATAAAAAAATTTGTAGAAGGGTCTTTTATAGGGTGGGCCCCCATATTTGTACTAGGAGAAACTGAAGTCGAAGTTTCGTTACAAATTACACTGCAACAGAAAAATTTTTGGCGAAGGGTCTTGTATAGAGTGGGCCATTTAACTTTTTAAATTTGAACTACCGATTACTTTGACTTTGTAGAATAACATTCATTTTTATTTTCAGGTTTATGTTTGACATTTTCAAAATGGGACGGTACAACAAAATTGGGAAATATTAAAAACTTACTTCCAAAGTAGTGAGTCTTCAACGGAAACTGTAAAAAACTTACGTGGAAAATTTTCATGTTTTTAGATGAAACTCATTTTCATCTCGGTGGCTATGCCAATAAGCAAAATTGCCGCATATGGGGTCAGAGAACCCACACGTGACTATTGAGAAGCAAATGCATCCACAACGAGTCACTGTTTGGTGGGGATTTTGGTTGGCGGCATCATTGGACCATGTACGGAAAAATGGGGTTGATCGGATAAGGTACTGCCCAGCCAGTTCTGGTAGTCATATGAATGATATTGTGTTCCATTATTAAATGACAAAGTTCAACCTTTCCAATAAAACAATAAATTTACAAAAAATAATCAGTGCCGATTGTAATTTATATTTTTAAATGACCCACCCTAAAAAACATTTTCTGATGTATTTTGGCTTTCTAAACTCGAAAACGGGTTTAAACATTTTTTTATATATATTTTTTTAATTTTTTTTACTAAAATTTCAATTTTCTGCGAATGTACCTCAAATAGTTGGAAATATAAGTCCGATAACACCCGGTTATATGTTAAATTAAAGTAACTCATGGCTACAAATATTACCAATTACACATTCAAATAGAAATAGTGGCTTAGGAAGAACATTCTTAATAAATTTGGCAAAAAAAATATATATTTTTTTTAAATCTAAAATTCACAAAAAAGAAAAAAAGTCTGAAAAATTATTTAATTTTCAATAGCTAGCGTTATAAGGTAAAAACAATGTTTTTATTTTTAAAATTTTTGGATAAATGTAGATGTTATGATAGTCTTTGTAGACGCAAAAGATTTTTTGCTTAATTGGCACGCAAAATCCCTTTACAAATTATATAACAGTAGATTTTATTTTAGTTTGTAATAGCTGGCATTATAACGGATAAAACAAGGCCTAGTTAAAGAAAATCTATGGACAAATGTAGAAGTTATAGTCCTTCTGATAGAAGTACATGTCGTCTTTAAGCAAAAATTCTTGAAAATGACACACTAATTTTTAAAGTTCCCTTACTTTTACATAAGAGTCATAACTTCTACATATATATATACAAAAAATGCCTTTCGTTAAGATGTCAGCTTTTACAAACTAAAACAATATATTCTTTTATATAATTTGTAATGGGACTTTTAAACAAAAATTATGATTTTTTAATTCTTTTGTGTCTACAAAGAATATCATAAGTTCTACATTTATCCATAATTTGTTTACTTGCTTGTTTTTTGCGTTAGAATGTTAGGTATTAAAAAATAAAACAAAATGCTTTTGTTCCGACTTTTTTCTATTGTTATACCGTTCACTTGGGTGATTTTTGTGCATTTGTTTGTAACACCCAAAAGGAAACGACAGATATACAGATAGGCTTAGAATCACTTTCTGAGTCGATTTAGCAATGTCCGTACAGGTCGCACTTATTGTCCGATTTGACGTTTTGCGCTCTCGAAACCATATATTTTCGCAGATTTTCTTCAAATTTGGCACAACATCTTATATTTGAACTAGAAACGTCTCTGGTAAAAATGAGTAAAATCGGTTCAGATTTGTATATAGCTCCCGTACAAATGTCTCTCCCGATTTGACTTTTCCCACTCTAAGCCCTATCATTTAACCGATAGATACTTCAACTAGAAAAATCTGTGATGAAAGTGGGCCAGATCGGTTCATACAAATTTCGCTCCCATTTTGACTTTTTCTGTTCTAGTAATCACATAATTCAACCGATTTTTATCAAATTTGGCACAATGAATGTTGAGAATGAGTCAAATTGGTTCAGAATTATATATAGCTCACATACAAATATTACTCCCCATTTGACTTTTTCTGCTCTAAAAACAACATAAATTAACCGATTTTGATCAAATTTGGCACTACACCTTATATTTTAACTAGCAACATCTATATTGCAAATGGGTCAAATTGGATCGGACTTATATATAGGTTTCATGCAAATGTCGTTGATTTTACTTTTTTCTGCTCTAGAAAACACAGATTTTGATCAGAACAAGTTTTCACCTGGAAACATACATTGTGAAAGAGTATCATCGGTCCATGATAAAGAACACTTTCCAAAATCCTCAACTAATTGAATTGTAATGACGTACAAAGAGAAGGGTGTCATATAGTCGCCGCCGCCCGACTTTATCATTTCATTTCTTGATTATGATTTTTTTCGTGCCAGCACAAATATTTTTTTGACAAAAAATTATTTTTTCCAAAAATTTGGAGGCTGTTCCTAATTGGGGATTTTTTTTTATTAAAATGGTCGCAACGGTTTTTTACCATTTTTATCTATTTTGATGAATTTTAAGTATTTTTAATGGACTTCAATTCGTAAAATAATGAGAGATGAGAATGACCAAAACTTGTATTTTTGGAAAAATTTGGTATTTATAAAAACTTTTATAACTCAGTCAATTGCTGAAAGATTTTTAATACAAAGTTAAATAAGTTTACTTGTGGCACGGTTACCAAACAAAATATTGTGCAAAAACATTGCCTAAGTAGAAAAATGGTTAAAAAGGGTGTTTGATGGACAAAAATACACATATTTCTTAAGATTTATTAATTAAGCTATATATATCGAAAGTTCCAGGTTTCTTCTTTTTAAATCGGGTGATAAAGTTAAAATCGGTTGATAACCAACTATGTTACAGCCTTATTAGTGCACAAAGGTACGAAAAATCGGTTGTTTTTACCCTTAACTCAAGATTTTGTGGGTGTCTGGCCAATTTCAAATACAGATTCTTGTTCTACTCGTCAATACCTACCAGAAAAATACTATCAATACCCAGAGTTTTTGGGATGTCGCACAATGTTATATGTAATATTCTCATTTGCGTAACAATAGAACTGAAGTAGATACTTGAAGGCCTTTTAAAACCATACAAGACCAGATAATGCAATCCTGAGTACATAACCGGGATGATTGTAGGATTATTAATACAATACAATCAAGATTATCAATAAATACAAGCATTCGATATAACAGATTTTAAATAAAAGTGATATTTATTGATCAGAAAATAAATGGACATCTAATTGATATTATTACCCCATAGAAACCACGGCTTCAAAACGCTCCCCCACATTGGCTACATTCTAACCCACTATTTAAAAGTTCTGTGTGATTCTTACTGCTATAGACACCAAAGATTTAAACTGTTTTTTTTTATAAAATGTCCACAGACGAATTCCAAGTAAACTGGACCCTGTTCTGATAAAGGTTAATGTTATTAGCATACCGATTTCCAATGTTTCCGGCATTAATACAATATTGAACTTGATATTTCATAATTCAACCCCATGTATTGGTATAGAGATTGATTAAGGTAAGCGACCCAATACGATGGAGTTTTCTTTTTTAACTTCGACCCAGCCGAATATATTTATTAGCACTGTGTGTCTTTCTGTTTGGTTTGAATTTTGTAAATCTTTAACAAATTTTTAATATATCTAAATTTACACAAATTTACGTATGTAAAGTTTTGATTATATGTTTATGTTAAACCTATAGCGAATCTGCTACAATATTAAGGGAAATGCGTAAAGAAATAATATTTAAGTTCTATTTTCTTAAATTTAAGTTCGAAAGTAAAACGAATCGAAACCATAAATAACGAGTGCCCAGTATATTCGTAAAAAGTATTAACATATTTTTGGTAGTCACTTTAAGATTATGCCAATATAAATAGAATAATGCATTGTTTTTAGATTATGCTACGAGTTGAATTCTAAACATTTAAAATGTTGGGCGTCTCTAAACTAATCCACAAAGTATTTACGTCTTTATTTACCTTACAGATATGTGTGTGTATATGTCAAAGTATGTACATACATAATTCTAATAACTATCGAATATGAATTTGTTGGCCTCTGACACGTATGATATCTTCGTAATATACGCCATGGTGTACAAGGTACTTAAAACAATTGAATTGCTCCCAGGAGAATTACGAAAAAAACATACATAGATACATATTTTTATTGCAGTGCAGTGTTTAATTTAAAAACACTGTGGTATGATAAGTCTGGTAAAAAATAAACAAAAGGCAATATTAGGCATTATTTTCAACATAGTAAAATGTTCACTGTACACAATTTGCACAAGGTTTCTTAAGGTTTGCCAGATGGCCGGATTTGTCCCCAGACATGAAATTGGGACAGGCGATTTTTGTGAGGGTTTCTTTCATATTTCGGTGAATTTGTGGGGATATTTGAAGTACAGAAAAAAGTGAACCCTATAATGAGTTGAAATGAACTAAAATTTAGGAAAATTGAACTTCGTATAGCGCCAAAGCAATATTTCCCATATTAAGTTCAAACATTTCCTTGAAAGAAGTACATGCTTTGAACTTGATTCTAGTTCAATTTTCCTCAAACCAAGTAAATATTTACTCAAACTGAGGAAAATTGCAGTTAGTTTTTCCTCAAACCAAGTACATTTCTACTAAATCTAAGTAAAACTTTGCTGAAAATTTCCTAAATCTAAGAAAATTTTTCCTAAAACCAAATAATTTTTTTACTAAATTTAAGTAAATTTTTTCCTAAAACTAAGTAAATTTTTACTAAATCTAAGTAAAATTTTGCTGAAATTTTCCTAAAAGTAAGTAAAATAATTCAAATCAAGTAAGTAAAATAATCAAATCAAGTAAATATTTACTTAAACTGGGGACAAATTTGCTGATTCCCTTAAAATAAGTATTTTCTTTACTTACACTGAGGGAAATTTTACTTGATACTTGGAAAAAGTGAACTAAAATTAAGTTCAATTTTATTACAAAATTTAAATAAATGGTTTTGCTTCAGAGAATACAAAAAATGACAACATAAAGAGTAAAGCAGTAAAATTTTTGCTGAAATTTTGCTAAAGCTAAGTAAATTTTTATTCAAATCAATACAAGGAATAAAGTGAACTTAAATCAAAATATTTATAACAAATGATTTTGCTTCAGAGTATGCAAAACTAATACAAAAATGACAACATGAAATATTTCTCAAACATTTGATGATACCTCTGCCATAAAGAGCTGAGCTATTACTCCATGATTGGTGCGAAGGCAAGATAGGCGCCTTCGCAGTGGTTGTTTGGAATAATACTTGAAGTATTTAAGAAATAAGTCTCTGCAAATGAGCGAGAATTGCTTCTTAGATTACTATACAACAATTTTCTAAACAATTGCTAGTGATTTTTATAAGTTCATTAATTCTTAAATGTATGAATGACGCGACATAAATTTCAATAAACAATATTAACTTAATTTTAGGAAAAAAAACACATTTTTTAGTTAAAATTTCCTAAATGGATTTTTTCCATACAAACAATTTCTTATTATTTTTCTTACTTAAAACCTTGGAAGTATTCTTCCACACATGAATGTATGAATTTACTAAATTTTAAGAATTTTGTATTAGATCGAATGAAATGTTTTTAAGTAAATTTACTACCCTATTTCTAGTAAATGAACTATTTACTATGACTTTTAATGAAGGAAACTTTACTCATACTTAGTTAATTTTCCTACTTTTAAGGAGAGTTTTACTAAGGTGGAGTAAAATTGTTGAATTAAATTGGAGTATGGATTTTAGTCAAATTTAGGAATACTATTTTCTGAATGTAGCATTTCATTTCAAACGTTTCGAAAATATTGGATATAAAAATTACAGAATTCATAGTAAAATTACAGTATTATTAATAGGCTCCAGAGCACTTGATTTAGTTGCAGTTGCATCCATTTGAAATTATTACATTTTTTAGAACGAAATGTATTTGTACTGCAATTTTAAATAAGGATGAACAAAATATTCCCACATTGTTGACAAATCATTCAAAACAAAAAAAGTAACCGCTTTCGAGAATAAGAAGGATTTTGATAGAGGGGATACAAAATGAATATGCACGTATCAGCGTTTTGAAATTTTCCGTGTATAGGTCATTTTGCACATTGCACGGTGGGTCAGATGACCAGTTTTAGATGCAAACAAGAATTGGAGGCAGCTACATGTCGTCTATAAAATTTTAGAGTTTCCACGCCCACTTACATTGGGATGGTAGTATTTTAGTAAACAATTAGACCTTTTAACGTACATATAATTATGCTACTTACAAAAATTGTTTTGAATTACCTCCACCTACTGCCACGCCCATTTATAGTGGGATGGTAGTTGGTTTTTGAAGGAAAATACATTAGGGAACAGAAAGGCCTTTAAATGTGAGGGCCGATGTTGAATGTGAACCACACCTAAATGTCAAGTTTTCTCTGCATTTCATTTGACATTTCTCAATTTCAGACTAACTCAATTTGAACCATGGAAAGATACACAATCGAGCAACGCGTTAAAGTTATTCAGGCTTATTATGAAAATCGGCGTTCAAAACAAAATGAATATCGTGCACTTCGTGATTTTTTCGGTCAATTTAATCGTCGAAATGTGGGTACATTTGTACAAAAATTTGAGCAAACCGGGTCTGTAGGAAATGTGAAAACACCAGTGTATGGCCGTACAGCTCGTACTGCAGAAAATATTGCTGCTGTTCGGGATAGTGTAGCTGAAGAGCCGTCCACCTCAACTCGTCGTCGTGTCCAACAATTGCATCTCTCACGCTCGTCGTTGATGAACATTATGCATAAAGACTTGCATTTATACGCTTACAACGTGCAATTGACTCAAGCCCTCAAGAACTAAAGCCTCTTGACCATTCCAAACGTCGTCAATGGTCAGAATGGTGGCCAGAAATGGCAACAGTGGATGATTAATTTTAGAAGAAAATCATCTTCAGTGATAAGGCACATTTTCACTAGAGTGGATTCGTCAATAAGCAGAATTGCCGCATTTGGACGAATGATAATCCAAGAGTGATTGTCGAAAAACCAATGCACCCACAAAGAGTGACTGTTTGGTGCGGTTTATGGGCTGGCGGCATCATCGGGCCGTATTTTTTCCAAAATGAGGCCGGTCAGGCAGTTACTGTGAATGGTCTTCGCTATCGTGAGATGATAACGAAATTTTTATGGCCCAAATTGGAAGATATGGATGTGGACGATATGCGGTTTCAACAAGACGATGCCACTTGCCACACAGCTAACAAAATAATAGCTCTTATTCGCGACAAATTCAATGGCCAAGTTAACTCACGTGGTGGCGATGTCAATTGGCCGCCAAGATCATGTGATTTGACACCGTTGGACTTCTTTCTTTGGGGTACGTCGATAAGCCAGCAACCATTCAACCACCCTTTATTTTTCATATTATGTTTGTTCTATTCTCTTTGCAAAACTTCGTTTTAGTAATATTCTCGAACTTTTTTAAAACAATTCTAGTTGTTGCATTTTTATTTCGAGTTTCAGTGTGACGACTATCCAGAGCTGTTAAGTAATGATTAGTAATCGTAATCATTAGTAATTAGATTACTTTTTTTTAAAGTAGAAGTAATGATTACAATACGATTACATTCAGTTTTATACGATTAGTAATTGATTACGATTACAAGTAATCAAAAAATATTCAGGATTACTTGCGATTACTGAAAAATAATCAAAAATGAGTTCGACTACTTTAAAAGATTACTTTTGATTACTTTTGATTCTCGCGAAATCGATATGAGAGTCATACTAGTCTGTTTGTCAAAACTCTTGACTTTTCAATATATGTCAGTTTTGATTTTTTCTGTTCTCGTTCTTTTGCAAGCTAAAACCGAAAGGTAACGGAAATCGCAAGTAATCCTGATTATTTTTTGATTATTTGTAATCGTAATCAATTAGTAATCAGAAATTGTTGAATAGTAGATTATATAATCATTACGATTCTTTTTAAAAAGTAATGTAATTGATTACTAATCGTAATCGAAATTTAACAGCTCTGCGACTATCACATAGCAAAAAACTCATATTCGATTTTTTAGGTATAGAAAATTTACAGCAGATTTACGTGGCGATTGGGAACATTTTTACATGTCTTGGGAGACGCTACCTGAAAAAATGCTTATGTTTGGTAGCTTATTTATTTTTGTCCAATATATTTGACATTTATTTTGATCTACTTATATCTTCTGATCGATAAATATTTGTTTCCATCTTCTGAGGACCGATATCACCTTATATACAAATTTTCAGATATTTTGCTTACCATAAAATTTATTCGACACGGAAAGGGTTAAGATGTTGGCAACAATCTGAAAATATGTTACTTCAAAAATTTACTTTTTGCCTCTCAAATTGGAGCTTAGGCCCATTGTGTATTGTTATGATGATTCGGCATAGGATATTTTGTGATCTTTACATTTTAATTTCAGCAATATCGCATAAAACACTACGAGGAATATTTTTGTGGAACCTTTTAATCCTCTAACTCCCTTTTGTGCAAAAACACCACTAAAACAGGCGTTTAACGGATGAAAATGTTCTACAAAAAAATTGGCATAAAATTTTATTATAAGTCCCTGAATACACCAAAACTCAACTTAAATGACAGAAATAGTTAGAATGTCATTTCAGGGTTAACAGGGACAGGGAAAAAATTTATCTGGAAAGTCTGGATTTCTTCAAGAAAGCTGCAAAAGCGAAAAAATCGCAGCTAATACTAAAAAAATCACAGAAACATTTCACAAATTCACAACTTAATACGGCGAAAAAAAAGGGAATAAAAATACATTCGTTAAATACTGAAAATGGTTTGGTTTTTTAACAGATGTTTTAAATGAACACCAGAAACATACTACAGAGTCATATTCCATATCAAAATGTTTAAATAACATTTCTTTGGATCTAATAAAAAATGTATACAATTGAGTAAATTTATACATGTGTGGAAAAATATGTCCTAGGTTTTAAGTAAAAAAATCAGAAATTTTTTGTATGGAAAAAGTTCCATTTAGAAAATTTGTTTTTTCCTTAAATTAAGTTAATAAGTTTACTGAGATTTATGCCGAGTTCTTCATACATTTAAGTATTAATGAACTTATAAAAAATCACTTGCACTTGATTAGAAAATTCTTGAATATTAATCTAAGAAGCAATTCTCGTTCGTTTGCAGAGACTTAATTCATAAATACTTCAAGTATTATTCCAAACAACCACTGCGAAGGCGCCTATCTTGCCTTCGCACCAATCATGGAGTAATAGCTCAGCTCTTTATGGCAGAGGTATCATCAAATGTTTGAGAAATATTTCATGTTGTCCTTTTTGTATTAGTTTTGCATACTCTGAAGCAAAATCATTTGTTAGAAATATTTTGATTTAAGTTAACTTTATTCCTTGTATTGATTTGAATAAAAATTTACTTAGCTTTAGCAAAATTTCAGCAAAAATTTTACTCAGATTTAGTAAAAATGTACATGGTTTTAGAAAAAATTTACTTATATTTAGGAAAATTTCAGCAAAATTTTACTTAGATTCAGTAAAAATGTACTTGGTTTGAGGAAAAACATACTTGAAATTTCCTTAGTTTGAGTAATTATTTACTTGGTTTGAGGAACATTGAACTAGAATAAAGTTCAAAGCATGTACTACTTTCACGGAAAAGTTTGAACTTGATATGAGGAAATAGTACTTTAGCGCTATACAAAGTTCAATTTTCCTAAATTTTAGATCATTTTAACTCATTATAGGCTTCACTTTTTTCTGAGTGTATATTTCATCAACTATAGGTTATTATTTTTCCAATATATTTACATTGGACCGGATCGAAGCAAAAGAAGTTGCGGGTTTCCGCACCTAAAATGAATTCTTTGTTTGTTTTATGACTCACAAAAAATTTCGACTACATATTTTACCTTCGCGTAGATATAAGGAATTTACATAACCTCTAAAAATCATATTTTTAGAGGTTATGTGTATGCATTTCTGACTAAATAAATGTTATGACAATAGAGATAAGTATCAGATTAAACATCTGTGTTTTTATATCATTAAATTACGACATTAAACAAAATCAACATTTTTTCGATGAAAACCGAAAACCGATATTCAGTTTTTCTGATTTTGATATGATCTCCTACAATCCATTACCATCATATGGTAGAATCAATTTTTATATTACAACGGCTGAATTATATTTCGTGAATTTAGATTGCTTTCTCAATAGTTCTGAGCATGATTAGACGGATTTTAATATTTTGTGGATTAGTTTACTAAAATACGAACTTTGATATGCACTATTTGCTCTAGGTAAATAAGTAAAAATTATAGATTTATAATTTGATCGATAGATAGACAGATACTATAAAATAAACTAAAGTCGATTGGTTGATATTTATGAACAGTGTGTGTGTGCATTGTGACTTTTACAAGTTTAGAGTTGAACAGAAAGATAGATACTCACTCGCCATCAAATGCCCACCACTAACACTCATCGTCGTAAGTATGCTGACCATATAAACACTCGCGATATTATTGTTCTGAAATTACTTGACATCACACCTATTTTCGATTTAAATTTATAGTTTTGGTTTGTTTCAAGATCGTCGGTTATCGGCCGTTCCACTGGCTCATTGTTCATTTCATGTCATTGTTGCTGGTACATTTCACTTCATTCAATATCGACGCCATCGTCATCATCATCAGCATTATCACCATTATCATTATGTTGTAGCAGCAACGTTATATCATTTTTAGCTCTACTTCCCTTCCCCTGGACATGGAAATTCGTGGTATACCATTCGTATTCGTAAAGCTTTTCTCACAATATTGTACATATGGCAAAGAGTGCTATCACGAAGAACAACATGGCCACAATGTCTTTGTGCAGAACACGATCCCGATAGAATGGCCGTGTGCTGTAGGACTCCTTTCGTATGCGATTCAACAGCCACAACGGTATTACCAATTGCATAATGTCCGGCACCATGAAACCAACATCGCGCACTATTTGATGGGCGTAGCCCTCGCCACGGACTACATTCAGAAAGAACTGATCGAAGCTACTCGCCACGATGTGCAGTATCGCGATGCCGACAATGCAAAATATTTTCTTGGTTGTGACCGGATTTGTACTGTCAGCTAAATGCATAACCATTACGGAGGCTATAATTTCGGTTATCTGTAAGGAATAAAAAAACGAAACGAAGTTTTATTTCATGACTTTGTTATAAATTGTCTATTCTCTCTCCTTGAGATAGGATTTCTGTGACTTTCACGAAAATATTGCAATCTTATTTTATTTATTTTCATTACATGGAAAACCAAACCCCACGAAAATAAAGTTTAGATTGTTTAATGATGATTTTCGTCCCTACACTCAGAAAAATAGCATTCCTAAATTTGAGTAAAATCTCCAATTAACTTCAATTTAAAGTAGGAAAATTAACTAAGTATGAGAAAATG
This sequence comes from Polietes domitor, assembly GCA_947397865.1. Taxonomy (NCBI): domain Eukaryota; kingdom Metazoa; phylum Arthropoda; class Insecta; order Diptera; family Muscidae; genus Polietes; species Polietes domitor. The sequence continues at coordinate 64,530,350 of OX377621.1, forward strand.
TTCCTTATTTCAAAGTCATAACAAATAGTTCATTTACTAGAAATAGGGTAGTAAATTTACTTAAAAATATTTCATTGAATCTAATAAAATATTCTCACAATTGAGTAAATTTATAGTTGTGTGGAATACAATTTCCAAGGTTTTAAGTAAGAAAAATATTAAGAATTTGTTTGCATGGAAAAAATGTCATTTAGGAAACTTTATCTAAAAATGTGCTTTTTCTTAATATTAAGTTAATGCGTAAACTGAAATTTATGCCGAGTTCTTGATACATTTATGAATTAATGAACTTATAAAAAATCACTTGAAATTGTTTAGAAAATTCTTGAATATTAATCTAAGAAGCAATTCTCGTTCGTTTTCAGAGACTTATTTCTTAAATACTTCAAGTATTTTTCTGAACAACCACTGCAAAAGCACCTATCTTACCTTCGCAGATATCATGGTGTAATACCTCAAGTCTTTATGGCAGAGGTATCATGAAAATATTGATGAAATATTCATGTTGCCATTTTTGTACTAGTCTTGCATACTATGAAGCAAAATCATTTGTTTGCATTTTTAGTTAAATTTAACTTATTTTAAGTTCACTTTTATCCTTGTATCAAGTAGAAGTTTCCTCAGTTTAAGTAAAAATTTACTTGAGGAAAAAATCATTGTCTTCAGTTTAAGTAAATATGTACTTGATTTGAGTAAAAGTTAACTTAGCTTTAAGAAAATTTCGGCAACATTTTGCTTAGATTTAGTAAAAATTTACCTGGTTTGAGTAAAAATTTACTTAGTTTTAGGAAAATTTTACTTAAATTTAGTAAAAATTTACTTAGATTTTGGAAAATTTCGGTAAAATTTTACTTAGACTTAGTACAAATTTACTTGGTTCGAGTAAAAATTTACTTAGTTTTAGGAAAATTTTACTTAAATTCAGTAAAAATTTACTTAGATTTAGTAAAATTTCAGCAAAATTTTACTTAGATTTAGTAAAAATGTACTTGGTTCGAGGAAAAACTTAATGGATTTTTCCTCAGTTTGAGTAAATATTTACTTGGTTTGAGGAAAATTGAGCTAGAATCAAGTTCAAAGTAAGGAAAAGTTTGAACATGACATGAGGAAATATTGCTTTAGCGCTATACGAAGTTAAACTTTCCTAAATTTTAGTTCATTTTAACTCATTAAAGGTATCATTTTTTTCTGAGTGCAGATCAAGCCGTCAGTGAGGTTTTCTTGCGTTGCATTTTTGTATTTTTTCTGAAATAATAGACCCTTGAAAGCACTTTAAATATAAATTGTGACGCTTGTCTTTTATTATTGAACCTTTGTAGTAATTTTTTGTGTTTTTTCATAGTGGCAATTCGTGTCAGTATTTTATATAAAATAAATAGAAGGATGATGCCTAAATGATGAACATCAGAAGGAAATTGACGCCGCAGCTCTCATTTTTGTAAATAGAGTTTGAAAATTGTGGCTCCGAAAATCCATCTCCTGTATTAAATTATTTTATAATCATGGAGTCAGTGACGTCATTTTTCGTCCGATATTCATCATTTAGGCATTATTCGAAAAGTATTGATTGCTTCTATTTATTTTCATAACACATATTACAAAATTTTTTCAAGAAATAGGAGTTTTTAGCTGCCACCTTGAAAAGCCACAAAAAATCAATATAAACGTCCAATAATACGACAAATCATTTAATATAAGACAAGAATACAAATTTTTATTTAAAGTGCTTCAGAAAAAAATTTTGGACAAAAATTTATATTTAGATGTGTTTTCAGGAGCGTTTAGCTCACAGATGGCTTGACCCAGTGACGAAATATTTTGCAGATCATCATTAAACAATCCAATCTTCATTTCCGGAGGTGAACGCTGCAATTTATTTTCGTGACCCATCCTAATGTATATGTTTTGTTTTATAAAATAAAACCCAACACTCACCGTAAAGAAGAGTTGATGATTCCATTGCTGATAGTAGTCATCGTTGTAATAGTTCATATACGCCCACCAAGCATAGTAGTGCGAGAATATCGATAGGCTGAACAACACCAACATGGAATAACGTAGCCGCTGTTGCATTATCAACGCTATCAGCCGCTTAATGCACTCGTACAGTCCGATAACAGCAAAAACGGTCAGAAGCCACATTTTCAGCGTATTCTGTGTGGCATTGAAGTACATGTGTTTATAGGCGGCCACACCGGATTCATACGGACCTTTGAAGACCGTATCCCAACAGGAGCACGTACAAAAATGCTTGTCCACATAGCGGGCGTAATTCTCCCAAAAGTACCACAGAATAGCCATGTGAGCTGGAGGTATAAGGGCCGGCGCTAAAGTGCCACACGCTGCCGGTAACCATTTGGTGTCGAATATATTTACTAGCTGCATTGTCGAGATCTTTGTTCAAAATTCCTTAGTTGCTTATTAGAATAATAATAATTTCGATTAGTACGACGACTAATTAATATAAAGTGTAAATCACAGCAAGTCCATAAATTCTGCAATGGATTAAAACAAAGAATTCTATATTGAATGTTATTTGGTTGATAAAGTTCGACATCCATTAAAAAATTTGGAATTATAGATTTGCTATATCGATGACCCATGACCACTGAATTTATTTATTGTATATATAAATGATGGTTTTTAAGAGCTTGAGATTAAAAATTATAATAAAAGAAATATGTTGACTGATTTTTTTATTATAATCGGCTATATAATTTCCTGAAAATTTGTTTTTTTTTTAATATGATTTCCGATATGTCCACCGCGGCTAGGAGATACATGGTCCATTCGATTCGTTTTTGTACTACTTTTTCCAATAAATCTAGACGTATGATGTCAATGGTGTAATAATTGTAAGTCTACCAAATTTTCCCCTTAATGAGTGGTGATACGGTGTAGGTATGTTTGGGGGAAAATGTTGGGGAGAGAAAACTAATGTCTCCCCTAATGCAGGACAATTTTGGGAATTTCTTTCATAAAAAAAATATAAACAAGTAAGGAAAGACTAAAGTTCTAGAGCGGAAAAAGTCATATCGGGAGCGACATTTGTATGGGGGCTATATCTAAATCTGAACCGATCTGACCCATAGCTGTTTCCAGTTCAATTATAGGGTACTGTGCCAAATTTGAAGCAAATCGAGTGAAATATGTGGGTTCTAGAGCGGAAAAAGTCAAATCGGGAGCGACATTTGTATGGGGGCTATATCTAAATCTGAACCGATCTGACCGATTTTCATCATAGCTGTTTCCAGTTCAATTATAGGGTACGGTGCCAAATTTGAAGCAAATCGAGTGAAATATGTGGGTTCTAGAGCGGAAAAAGTCAAATCGGGAGCGATATTTGTATCGGTGCTATATCTAAATCTGAACCGATCTGACCGATTTTCATCATAGCTGTTTCCAGTTCAATTATAGGGTACTGTGCCAAATTTGAAGCAAATCGAGTCAAATATGTGGGTTCTAGAGCGGAAAAAGTCAAATCGGGAGCGACATTTGTATGGGGGCTATATCTAAATCTGAACCGATTTGCTTCAAATTAAATAGCGTTCGTCCTTGATCCACAAAACTTACTTGTGCCAATTTTTGTTAAGATCGGACTATAATTGTGACCTGTAATTTGATTACAAAAATAGATGGACAGACGGACAGACGGACAGACGGACAGACAGACAGACAGACAGACAGACAGACAGACGGACAGACGGACATTGCTAAATCGACCCAGAAAGTGATTCTAAGCCGATCTGTATAAAGAGTAAAGAGAAAAATTGGCATATCTCAATTTTTTGGATTTTTGACTTAGACCACTATCATACTAACTTTCACAAATAACCTTCTACTCTGTAGAGTGAGGGTATAAATATAAAAAATAAAAAAACACCTTAGGGGTTGATAATAGAAGCTAGTTATGTTCAGGGGTTGAAAAAATATTGAGGGTCGGTCATACATTTGACTCCACTAGCGGCCTCCTTGGGCCAGTAAGATAGTTGGAAACAAATTAAAAAAAAAAATAATTTTTGTATGGGAGTCCCTCCAAGGAAATTTAAAGGGGGGACGGTCTTACGTTTAACCCCTCTGGGGCGACTCCGAGTGCTTTTTGTGTATTTTTATCCTAAATCGAATTCCTAAAAATTCCATACAACATTATCCTACCCCTAATGACCACAGACATACTAATAACTGCACTTGATCTCATAAGCACTGTGGGTACGGCTTGGTGAAATATTTATTTAGTTATGCCATCAAACTGAATATAAATTAAATAATTATCCCCAAAGTAAATCGATTTGGAGTCAGTGTGCGGCTTAGGCGCAATAGAAGTGAAAAATTTTAAATAAAACAAGGAAGGAAAGACGTTCACATATACTGCAATTTTTCAACTCGTTGAATTTGTAACGATTTTTTGTAAGGTTTATAGACCCAAAGCTCATACCCGATAGTATAACTAGCTATATGCTATATTTCTTTACGTGAATATAGCTTACAATAAGTTCTTAGCTCAACACATGGCCAAAAGGCACAAAAAATAGTAAAGAATATAAAATATCTACACAATTTTTTAATGTATGTAGTTTCATGTTTATATGTCCGATGTAAATAAAAAATTAGTCACAATCACTGCCAAATATGAGATTCTCCAAATGTTATTATTTATTATTCCACATCACTTGTATTAATTCTAAACTTTTATTTGCTTTTTATCACTGACATTGCGTCAATAAGCGCCTAAATTGTTTGTCACCGACCGACGACCACTGTTTATTAGTGACATGTTGCGTATAAGTACTAATGTTATGGAATTCACCACAGCAATCATACGCCACGTAGTCAGACATACTTGCTTGCAATTTTCTTCATCATTATGTCGCAGTTCTACTTTTTTAAGTTAATTTTTTGTAAGAAACATTCTTATTTTCAATTACAGTGCCGGCCGGAGAAACCGTACAAATGACCAAAGTCATTGGCAGAGAACACGGCACATTAAGCAAAGCCATCCAATTCGAATTCAAATAGAGTTCCACTTTTACATAGTTTTGCGTTGCTTAGGTGCTGTTTTCAAAATAAACATATGAATGAATGTACATGCATATGCACATGTGTACGACGTAGTCATGTGCATGGTATGCGTGTATATGTTTGTATTCATGTTCATGCCATACCTACACACACACACGTATGACTCATTTATTATTATGAACTGTACTCTGCAAATTGAATACCGATCAAAATGGGCGGATAATGACCGAATTAAGGTTATGATTTTAGATATTTCTACGTATAAAGATAAATTAAATTCCTAGTAGTGACGAAATGCCTGCTAGCAAATGCAATGCTAAGGCCTGTCATACAAATGCAATCACAATTGCAAATAAACAAATGATTTCAGGGACGGGGTAGTCATACCATTCTCCATTCTCGAAGCATAAGAGCTTGAGTGGAAAATATTTTATGAATTATAAATTTAAAAATTGATTTGCCATTTAGCTACCATTCATTAGGCCAGCTTAAATAAGCGGCGATAATAAAAACGTAAATAAGAAGTCAAGAAGAAGAAGAAAACATTTTTTCACAATTTTTTCAATTTTCAATTTTGGAAAACCCCTTTTGAACTTGATATGTATGGTTACCGACTTTTGACTTTTTCCTTGCAAAAATAATAACTTTTAAACTAGTGAACACACATGAAAAAGTAAAATTTTGTTGCACAGAAGACATCATAAGCTTTAAAATGACACTAGATATTCAATCCTAGACTTAATGGGAGCTTTAAAAGAAGACGTCTAATATGGTGTTTCTTTCTCTTCAAAAACAGCATATTTCTAGTTAGTTTACATTTACTGTTTTGTTACCAAACTAAACATTTTTTATTTATTTTTGCTCCAACACAATATATATTCATATATTTAGCATTATAATTATAGTAAACTAACAGAACCCCGCCCGCTTCACCAGACAAAAAAAAACATACCGAAAAATCAAAATTCGGGTTTATATTGTTTTTTTCGTGTTCATTAATATATATGTACTAATTTTTATAAAGTTATTCTCAAAAACAGTTTTGCAACGCCCCTCCCGCCCCCAGTGCTAGTTTTTTTTAATATATAGCCTATATATCCTATCTGCGTGAGGTTCAAAAAAGAAACAAAAGTTTTTATAACAATAACAGGGATATATTTTTACATTATGTGAGAGTTGTCACGCCGAAAAATCAAAATTCGGGTTTATATTGTTTTTTTCGTGTTCAGTAATATATATGTATTAATTTCTATAAAGTTATTCTCAAAAACAGTTTTGCAACACCCCTCCCGCCCCCAGTGCTAGTTTTTTTTTATATATAGCCTATATATCCTATCTGCGTGAAGTTCCAAAAAGAAACAAATGTTTTTATAACAATAACAGGGATATATTTTTACTTTTCTTGTACCGCCCACTTTTTCCCCAAATTTGCAAATTAATACTCAATAAAATCACACAAAATATCAAGATTCTTGTTGTAATAACATGCGAATAGGCAAGTATCGGCAGCCAACTTTAATTGAATACGACAGAGTAATGAGTACTAAATCACCTAAAAGTAATGTCTTCCAAAACTAATCAAAACTTTTTTAGTTCTATTCCACCAAAATTGAGAAACGATTAAAATGTAGTGTTTTTTAACTACTACGATTTTTGGATAACTAAGCCTTGGAAACCACCAATTTTTGTTTTACTTCATTTCATCTAAACTTCAAACGAGACCAAAAACATAAAAATTGGGTAGATAGTTTATCTCAATTATGAATCTTAATTTTTTTCACTTTTTGTTTTTTCTTGAGTTCTGAAGAAATTATTGAACTTTGCGCGGCTCTATAAAACACAGTTTTTGTCCGATTTTGAATTGGTTTTCGGACTTTTGATCGATAGTAAGTTCTCTATTAATTGGTATAATTAGTATTACTAAAAGCTGTTATCATTTTTTTGATTTTTGCCACTGATTCTGGGCTGAGGTCCCACAGTGCAACGTTAAGCTACTCGTTATATAGTAGTTTCATTTAGAGGTTGGGTCTGATGAGGAACCAGTAGAGATTCTCGAACAACATGTTACAATGGGCAGCTGGGTGTGTTTTATTGGCGGGTGGAATCATCGGTCTGTATTTTTTAAAAATGGCGACGAACAGTGGTTCAGAATCAAAATCTATCAGCCAAAATTCAATATCTTTTGTTCTAGTAGACATTTTTGAGTTCTGTAAAAAAACAAATTAGACAAGGACCCAAGGATTATTTTGTGATATCGACATTACAAATCGGGCTGTCGAATATATTTTTTTAGAAATCGCCCAAAGTTGACTACTTTTGGTATTTTTTTAGTTTCTATGTTTTCTTAACATATTTTTACGACCTGTTCATAATGCGAAGAACAAATTTTAATTTTTCTTGTATTAAAGTTTTGACCTTGTTCAGATTGTGGAAATTGACTTTGTCAACTGTTTTTCACACATTTTACAGAAATTGATTTTATTAGAAATTGTGGTTTCTTAGCTTTATTATGACACCAAAACTATGTTCGTGCCAAATATAGTTTGTTTGTAATAAATAATTTAAAAATATCCTTTTTGAACTTTGGACCAATACATTTTTTTTTCTTCAAAGGCCTTTAACGAAATATATATATTTTTTGAAGGGTTCTCCGTTTTTTCAGGGTAACTTTTGCCTGCACGAAATTGCCCTCTTGGAAGATAAAATACATTTAGTGCAAAAGGTCACACTTTTTAGTTCCAAAACGCAATTTACTCATTTTAGTAGGTACGCAGAATAAATTTCCTTTATCCTCATGCTAAATTTTATAACACTCGGAGTTCATTTGCCGATCAATAAAACGATGTCAATGTTTACTCCTTAATAAATTGCAGTGCTACCTATGTGCAGTTTTCATGCAGTTTTTTTGAGGTTTTTGGACATATTTCCGGCAAATGAACTCCGATTGTTATAAAATATAATCCTTGGGTCCTTGTCTAATTTTGGGTTTTTACGGAAAAACGTCTACAGAACAAAATTTAAATGTATTTTGGCCGATGGATTTTGATTCTGAACCACTGTGTGCCGGACTAGAGTTTTCTCCCGGGAAATGGATCCCTAATTTTCTGCCCTGAATTCTGTTTTTTGTGTGAATTAATAACCCTTCACTTCATGGAACGCTTTTGATTAGATGTCACTTTTCAAAAAAAAAAACTTACTCCAGTGTCTAAACGAAGTTAACAACCATGTTGGCCCTCGTTTTTAGGGTTTTACGTAATCAAAATCCGTTTCGTGTGAAGTGTATGTCTAAATTTATTTCGGTTGTATGAAATCGAAATGCCTTATAGCCGTGTCGTACTGCATGCGAAATCTAGTTTAAATGACATAAGGTCGATTTTCCAATGTCAGACGCATTCGTGATTTTTATGACACACTAAGAATATGATGGTCTCGCGATTTTAATTTCTGCACAAACTGGATCAAATTTGTGCAAAATTTTCTACGTGCCGGACTGGATTAAGTGTGCCATAAAAATCACGCTGGCGTCTGTAAATTCCACGAATATGCTTTGCTGAAGTTAAATAAAAAATTTAAAGAATTGCTACTTATGATTTTCGAATTTGTTCGTAAAAGAAAGTAAAAGGGAGGATAGTTCCTGCTAGAATAGCAAACAGTAGTTTGCTGTTTTTTTAACAAATTTATACTCATATGTGACCTGGTCTACGAAAAGGGAGCTTACGTGCGAAAACTAGTTTTCTGTGAAAAAGCTGTTAAAAGTAAGCAACTCGTTTCGTCAGTTTCTCATTATCTCGTTAATTGTTCTCCGCGCCGGACGTCCAGTAAGTGTTGTTGTTGGTCGGAATATTATTATAGTTCATCGTGTAAGTTGCTTGTGTGTTCATTACCAATAAATTATATTTTGTCGTATTTTTACTCTTTTAGTACACTTCTAAGCAAGTTACACTTCTAAGCAAGTTAGGACTTTCTGCTTTTCACCACGTGAAAAGCATCTCATCTTCCATCCGAATCAACCAAAAAGTGAAAATTGATTTTTTGACACCTAAGCCCCCTTTCCGTAGACCAGGTCACATATCTTGAAAAGAAAATTATATAATGAAAGAAGCGCAACTTTGTATTTTCGAGAGTGCAAATTAACAACGTTGCATAGCAACACAATCCTTCTTCCGCTCGTGTTGTTGTCAATGAACATAATCACCAGAATCTATACTCATATAAGCATAAAATAATTTTTATAGTAAACACTTTCATGATTGTTCGATACAAGTTTTTATTTTTTTTTGCGGGTGTTATTATTGTCTGTTGTCATGTGTGCAATGAAAAAAAATATCTGTATTGTTTTCGTTAGTAACGCATTTGAATATTTTTCCTATTCAACGTTTTCGAATTCATTGAAGAACATGTGGAAATTGTCGTGTAAGCCTTTAAAAACTATGTCATAGATGCTGTCTAGATGATTTTGTCGCCCTTTTCAGATATTTTTAAGACACCATCAATGTAGTGGAAATGTATTATTTACAGTTTTTAGCCATAAAATCCAAATTATCTGCCACTACACCCCCAGAGACAATATGGAATTGAAGATAGAATATAAAGAATCGATAATGATCATTTTCTGTATATATAGGGTGGGCCATGTAACATTTTAAATTTGATAATTTTTATTTTCAGATTTATGTTTGACATTTGCAAAATGGGATGCTATACGTTCGAACAAAATTGGGAAATATTAAAAACTTACTTGCAAAGTAGTGCGTGCGTTAAAGCAATCTGTAAGAAAGTTACGTGGAAAATTTTCGCGTTTTCAGATGATATGCATATGGGGTCAGAGAACCCACACGTGACTATTGAGAAGCAAATACATCCACAACGAGTCACTGTTTGGTGTGGATTTTGGACTGACAAAGCTCAATCTTTCCAATAAAAGCAGAATTTTCTCTTTTATAGCCAATTCTAATTTAAAATTTTATATATACAGTCTTTAAAAATTTGATTTTTTTTTCGAAACAAATCTATTTTTGCTTGCACGAAAAAAATAGAAAAAAGTCGGACAAAAGTATTTTGTTTTATTTTTAATAGCTAACATTCCAACGCAAAAAAACAATGTTTATGTGTTTTAATAGCTAACATTCTAATGCAAAAAACAATGTTTATATGTATATTTAAATGTATGAAAAAATTTAGAAATTATGATACTCTTTGTAGACGCAAAAGTTTTTTTTTTGTCATATTTTTTTAATTTTTGAAAAATCCCTTTACAAATTATATAACAGAATATTTTATTTTAGTATGTAATAGCAGGCATCTTAATAAAAAGCAAGGCCTAGTTAAAGAAAATCTATGAATAAATGTAGAGATTATGATCCTTCTTGTATGACTAAATCGATTTAAGAAAAACTTCGAAAAATTAACACGATTTTTTAAATTTCCCTTACTTCTACATAATTTCTACATTTATTGTTTTCGTTATAATTCGGCTCAAGGTTCTTGTTAATTAGAAAATACAAAATATATGGCTGTCCACTGTGAATGTTTATTAAATTGGGTAATAATATACGGCTGTCCACTGTGATAGTTTATTACCAACTTTAATTTGTATATTTTAAATTTAAGTATCCCCTGAAGATGACTAACGATATTAGTCGAAATATTGGGCAGAAATAAATAAATTTAAAAAGAATATCACGGCTTTTTAACAAGGACCTTGAACCGAACTGTAACAAAAACAATTAATAATAGGTCAACAATCAATACCCTCAATTTCTACATTTATTCATAAAAAAGTATTGTTTTCTTCGTTAAGATGCCAGCTTTTACAAACTAAAACAATATATTCTTTTAAATAATTTGAAATGGGACTTTTCGTGTTAGTTAAATAAAAATTAAAAAAATCATGATTTATCCATAGAATTTTTATATATTTCCAAAATAATAGTACAAATATTTAAGGAATTTTAAAAATTGGAATTTTGGTAAAATTAAAAAAATAGTAATTTTTTATCGTTTTCGAGTTTAGAAAGTCAAAATACATCAGAAAATGTTATACATGGCCTTTCGACAAAATTTTTGTTACATAGTATTATTAAAAATCCCGGGTTTTCGATAAAAATTACAAAAAAACGTTTTTTGGAAAATTGTATTTATCTTACAGTGACGTCGAAATCTCAGATATCATTGGTACTTGACTAGGGTATCCGATTTTCGAACTTTTACATTATTCGATTAATCGTTTATTTGAAAGCAGAGAATTTTCTATTAATCGAATAATGCCCCCAATAATTATTCGATTAAGCAATTAATCGAACAATTGTCCAACTCAATAAATCATAATTAATTAAAGCTAAATAGAGACGAGATATTTAATTCAATGTGAGTCAGTACATTTCTATAATGAATTACAATGCTGCCAATCATATGCTTCAATAACGGAGTTCAAAATTAAGACTGCGAAAATGTCTATTAAGATTTTGCGAGTAGTCCAGCTATATATTTACTCTAAATATATATCACAAGAACGATTCTAACGTATATAAAGAACAATATAGTTTTAAATTTGAAATATTTGAAGAATATTTTTAAAAATTTGTGTAGTATATATACATAAATAAAAATTGTATTGTTATTGTTGGTTTGTGTGGCCATCAAAAATTGCCTTAAGGCACTATTTTTAGCCGATGAAACTAACAAATTAAATTTTCAAAATTCGAATTTAATAACAATGCATGTTATCTATATATATAAAAGAGTTGCGTTACTGACTGACTGACTGACTTAGCCAGGGTCATGAAATTTTCAGGGTAGTTCCCAAATATGACGTAGACGTCGACTAAGAAAGGGTTTTACGAAATTCGTACTTTTAGGGGATAAAATGGCCCAAAAAGGGATAAACATCGAACCTTCGTCCTGACTAAACGGCGGTAGCTATAAACATGAAATTCGGTGAGTTCCTTGCAATGACCATGCAGACGAGCTACAAATAGGGATTTTTCGAAATTTGTACTTTTAAGGGACGAGCGGGACAAAAAGGGATAAAAATGGTACCAACTAAGGTATTACAGCTAGAAACGTGAAATTTGGTATGTAAATTCCTCTGACCATATAGAAACGAAGTAAAATTGGATTTTTCGAAATTTTTACTTTTAAGGGACGATCGGGACAAAAAGGGATAAAAATGGTACCAACTAAAGTATTACAGCTAGAAACGTGAAATTTGGTATGTAAATTCCTCTGACCTATAGAAACGAAGTAAAATTGGAGTTTTCGAAATTTGTACTTTTAAGGGACGAGCGGGACAAAAAGGGATCAAAATGGTACCAACTAAAGTATTACAGCTAGAAACGTGAAATTTGGTATGTAAATTCCTCTGACCATATAGAAACGAAGTAAATTTGGATTTTTCGAAATTTGTACTTTTAAGGGGCAAGCGGGACAAAAAGGGATAAAGATGGTACCAACTAAAGTATTACAGCTAGAAACGTGAATTTTGGTATGTAAATTCCTCTGACCATATAGAAACGAAGTAAAATTGGATTTTTCGAAATTTGTACTTTTAAGGGGAGAGCGGGACAAAAAGGGATAAAAATGGTACCAACTAACGTATTACAGCTAGAAACTTGAAATTTGGTATGTAAATTCCTCTGACCATATAGAAACGAAGTAAAATTGGATTTTTCGAAATTTGTACTTTTAAGGGGCGAGCGGGACAAAAAGGGATAAAAATGGTACCAACTAAAGTATTACAGCTAGAAACGTGAAATTTGGTATGTAAATTCCTCTGACCATACAGAAACGAAGTAAAATTGGATTTTTCGAAATTTTTACTTTTAAGTGGCAAGCGGGACAAAAAGGGATAAAAATGGTACCAACTAAAGTATTACAGCTAGAATCGTGAAATTTGGTATGTAAATTCCTCCGACCATATGGAAACGATGTAAAATTGTATTTTTCGAAATTTTTACTTTTAAGTGGCAAGCGGGACAAAAAGGGATAAAAATATATATATAGTCGTGAAATTTTGTGTTTAAATTTCTCTGACAACGTGTGTGAGTGCTAGCTAATAGGAGGTTTCCAAATTACTATTTTAGATTTATCTATATCCACCAAAAGAAAATTAAATAAATACTATCCAAAAACTAAGACGGATAAAATTAACAAATAACTGGCTTTTTCGCGTGCGAAGCAGCGGGTACTGCTAGTATTTCATATGTGTACGTTGGATTTCGTTCAATTTTATAATTTAATAAAATAAAGGAAAGGTCCTTCAATGACCTAAGCAGTTGGCCATTGAAGGACCTTTCCAAACCTGCCAAAATGTCCTTCGTTAACTATATAGCAATGTGAAATGAAGACAACGTATTATTCTACATCAATTTATTTATTTTCAATGCAAAATTTATAATATCGATAAATCGATTATTTGTTGCAATTTATTCGAATTATTCGTTATTTGAAAATGATGATTTTTTCATTATTCGAACAATTTTTTTTTAGTTTTTCGTTTGCAAATATTTGAAAATAATTATTCGATTAATCGAATAAAATTTAATCGGTTGAGTTAACGAGTTCGCCGTCAGTGTGAAAAGCCTATTAATTAAATTTCACGGCGGGCAACAAGTGTTTGGCAAATGTCCCGACATACACACTACATCTTTCTCGGTCGCCTCGCCAACCCCCCATAACAGACTCGTATTGTTATTTCATTGCCACACTTCTAACTGGCGACCTTCGTATCCATTCGTAGCTGCATGTGACGGGGGGATTTAACGAAAACATGTGTATTGGCATCTCTTGGAACAGCCGCGCTTCGCACAAAGTAAACAAAAATAAAATACAAAAATAACAAAAAAATATAAACGAGGTTAGTAACCGGGATGCCGGTAAGTATACACACATACATTTTTTCTCTTTGGAAGACATAGAGGACATACATAAATAAAGTTTTGTATATCACATATTTTTAAATTTATTTTTTCTTAATTGTACATTTGTTGGGTTATTTCTTTAGTTCGAAAAACATTAATTTGTGGTAAAGTAAGCTGGTTTTGCTTTTATTAACATTTAAAGCAGAATAATTTTGTATATGTCTTTCAGAAACATTATTGTCGCACAGCATCCCCACAGGCACAAACACAAACATACACAACACAAAAAATATACACACTAGAGCACGCACGGTTTGGCCTCCTTGAATTTAGGATTACACAATTGTTCAAAATGATTTTATTTTATTTTTTATTATTCCTTGCTAACTGTGCTGTTAGTAGCCATCATATTTAAATATTTTTGTTATGTCGACAATTTTAAAACTACGAACATTTATTTTTTGCCACACACACAAAGAATGATGAAGATGTCACATCAGCCGTGTCAGTTTGCAAGAACGACTGAGTTGAATTGGAATTGTATATTCCCTTAGTGTATACTCTCTTTCTTTTGCCTGATTCTGTGCTTTTCACCACAGTGTGATGGTTGCTACAATAGATGAGGCGGATTTCCGTCAGGTGTGTAGGTATACATTAACGGTATTTTCATGGTATGTATTTTCAATTTAAATGCAGTAGGAACTAGCTACTTTGTACACGGATTTAAGATTTTCGTTATATCGAATCTAGTATAAGTCGTGGTTAACAAGATGTTTTAAGCAATTACAGAAAAGTATTTGAAATTTCCCAGACACTCCCAAAATCTTGTGTTACGAGAAAAAGCGGTTTTTCGTACCTTCGAAAAACGACAACAACCACGAAAAAAAACTGAATATGCATTTTTGCATTAGTGACCTATATTTAAAAATTAGCTTTGCACAAGACTATAATGAGCTTACGATATTTTAATTTTTAATTCATATTTAAACAACTGGGAACCAACAGTTTGAAAAATGTGGCACTTAATGGGTTAAAAAGTGCTGCAAAAAATGCAATTGGCGATCAATACCTCTCCAACGAGTCCCTAAAAACACACATCCAACTAAAAATGTGAAAGTTATTGAGTTTTTTACGGAAAATGCATCAAGAATTGCACTGAAATCGAAAAAACTGTCCTTCATAACAGTTCATATTGCATGTTTTTCTTATGGATTGATAATTTCTAGCATTCTCACCCTGCATTCTTTTCAAGAAAAAACCTGATTTATAGAGGTTATTTTGAACGCGTTCAGCCCAGAAGAACACATAAAACAAACCAATCTTTCATTTTAGTCGGGAACACCAACAACTTTTATTTTGATTATTATAATGAAGCATCACAGTCTATTAAAAACTGTGTACAAAAGCGTGCATTATAGTTTGAAATATTACACAAATATCGTAATGTGCAAACAAAATATCACAATTTTTCTAATATGGTGCTGCACTTCTATGTAAAGTCGACAGTCTCTAATCTGCCGGTAATACTGTGGAATGCAATCCGTGGTGGAGGGTATATAGTTTCGGCCCGGCCGTACTTAACGTCCTTTTACTTGTTACAAATGTCATGGTATTTATTACTCGACTGCTTGACTTTGATCAGTTTGCAATGGCTATAAGAAATAAGCACATAACATGTTTTCCGAACGCAATTTATTCGTGATATGTTGCGTATAAGTACTAAAGTTACGAAATTCATGGTATTAACCATACGCTACGCAATTAATGTCTGATCCCAACAAAACTTTGCACGAACGTTTTTTCAGGTCGATTTTGGTCAATTTGGTACAACAAGATATATTTTGACTGAAATCATTTGGTCCATGCTTTGATATAGCCGTAACACATATGTCACTCCCGATTTTATTGCTTACAACTCCATTATGTTTCAAAACATATATTGAGAATGTGGATCGCAGTGGTCCTGTTTTGATATAGTATCAGTACAAATACCTCCTCCGATTCGATTTCGTTCTAGGCGGAACCCACATACAATTTCATATTTTTGTGACAAATTTATTGCATTTACACTGACTTTTTAGTCATCCAGGTTTGGTAATAAAACCTTGTAATGGGATTGGGCATCAAATCTGCTCTGTCCGACATCAGACTTTCCTTTCTTGTATAGTTTCCTCTTTTTACATTCTATGACAAGGCTTATAGATCGACTTTCTTGACCAGGGTAATACCCCACAAATCAAATATTAATTTAAATTATCAAAAAAAGTCCGAAGCAATTCACACTGCGTTTTAGTAAAAAACAAAAAATAATTTGTGGTTCCAAACGCCACGTGTAAAATCAATATCTTTGAATCCAAATTTCTTTGTATATTTTCTTGAAGCCGACTTTCCGGCTATAGACCCAAACAATTCTGAGCTGAGTGCGTTTAGAACTTTATTTTCAAATCGAGTAGATCTTAAAGATAATACAAAAGATGTTCATGTGTCATTACATAAAATCAAAATTGTTATCGTCAAATGGTCTGTTGGGACCGCCAGGACCTCCAGCCATTTGATTTGGATTCGGCATACCACCAACCATTCCAGGTACTACACCTGGTCCACCGCCACCACCCATTTGAGGACGAAATTGCTGACCAGGTGTAGATTGTTGCTGGAGTAAATGCCGTAGACCGGGGTTGTTGTTCATCATGGGCCGCACCATTCTTTGTTGCATTTGCTGCTGTGGAGGCATTTGTTGTTGCTGTGGATTATTGGGATTTCCTCCAGCCATCATTGGCATACGCTGATGCATCATGGACATTTGTTGTTGCATTGGATTATTGCCAACCATTTGATCAGGTCCAGGGCCGCCCATCATTTGTTGATTCATAGGACCACCGGACATTTGCATGCTCATCTGTTGCTGTGGATTGTATTGGTTGAATTGGTGTTGTTGCTGCTGTTGATTGGGATCTTGTTGTTGCTGTTGGGGATTCATGTTATTTGATGTCAATGCATTTGAAATTTGTCCACCCATTTGATTCTGCATTTGTTGTTGATTTTGCTGCTGTTGCTGTTGTTGTTGTTGCTGTTGTTGTTGTTGCTGCTGTTGCTGTTGTTGCTGCATGTTGTTTGGGGGTCCTCCGGCAGCCCCCTGTTGCATACCCATTGATTGCTTCTGCTGAATAACTTTACGTAAACGTTCCACGAACATTGACTGATTGTTGGGTATAAAACCCAGGAATGCATTCTTTTCAGCCGTATACAAAAGTATCAAGACTTTTATATCACAAGGAGGCGTATTAGCAGGTGTTGTGAAGTGAACACAACCAGCAAAGATAGTGGTCATGTTTTTAGCCAACGCTTCCAAAGCCTCACATGGCTGCGGTTTGAATACCACCATTTTTGAATCCTTAAGAAATTGTCCTCCTATATTACCCACCAAATGTTTTGGCATCAATTGCATCAGTAACTTCGACGGCCAATTGACTGCCTTAATTTCTGGTTCACCGTCTTTGATATTTGCCGTAACCGTACACTGTAGAGTTCGTGGTATTTTTTGTTGATCTGGTTTACTTTTTTCAACCCATTCCAGTGTGCCAGACCAAATTTTGTCTCGCATCACTGCCTGATCGGAAGATGTACTTGGATTTTGTTGGTTTGCCATGGATGTGTTCGGTTGATTGTTGACAACAGGAACCTGTTGGGAATTTGGACCAGGACCGGCAACAGTCATGTTGGGATTCATAACATTTTGTTGTTGCTGCTGCTGTTGTTGTTGCTGCTGTTGCTGCTGCTGTTGAAGTTGTTGTTGCATTTGTTGCTGTTGTTGTTGACTCAACATCTGCATGCGAATCTGTTGTTGCTGCTGCTGCAGCATTGGATTGACATTCTGATTTGGTGGTGCACTGAGTTGAGATATTAGTGCAGAATTGGGATTTTGCCCAGGCATTCCCTGATTAACAGCTCCCATAGGGCTAACCATAGGCCCGCCAGGCACATTTGGACCACTTATAAACTGAGGTCGGGCCTGTGGCTGCTGCTGTTGTTGTTGATTAGGATTAAAGCCAACCCATCGATTACCCTGTCCTTGGAAGTTTGGATTTTGATTGAATTGTTGCTGTTGTTGTTGCTGCTGCTGCTGCAACATTTGTTGATTGAGAGCGTTGCCAGGTTGTTGGTTGGGATTCATACCAGTCATCTGAGCTACTTGTTGCTGCTGCATATTCTGCTGCTGCTGTTGCATATTCTGCTGTTGTTGTTGCTGTTGTTGTTGCGTAGGTGCATGAGTATTATCCATGGGCATACCAGTATTCTGCTGATTTTGTTGTTGCTGGACATTAGGTTGGGACTGTTGCTGTTGCACTTGATTGGGTACACCAACCTGGTTCGATTGATTCACCATAGCGTTTGCAGCACTATTTGGACTCTGAGGTCTCTCTTTAAGATGATAACCTTTCAGCAGAACCAAATGGCGTATATTCTTGGCGTAATTTTTAGCAGCCAGAGGTTGATCACCATCGGCTTTCATGAAAATCTTAAAGAGTACGGGTATTTTACGTGGGGCAATTATAGAAAGGTTTATTTTTCTTTCATTGAATAATCCAGCCAACTGTTCCACTGAAATAACGAATTATTATGCTAATTTTTAATCGTTTCTTTGCAGCTAAAATAAATATAAAGTATATAGAAGGTGAAAGCCACACATATCACTAGCAAAATCTTGTTCATTATACACCTATATGTTGTTAGGAGACGCCATTTAGTGTTTGGTGAATATTGTACTTCTTTTGCAGACTTTACTATTTATATATGTATACATATTTCAAAAATTTTTAGCAAGAGAAAGCTGACAGAAATTCAGTCTGAAATGTTATATATATTAGTCATATGCTAATATCTATCCAGCTAGCTAGGAACTTTGAAGTTGTGTGTAAATGTTTGCATTGTTAACAGATGGCAAATGTACTATGTACGGGTTCTTGAAAACTACGTTATACAAGATTTCAGAACAATGAAAAGAAAATGTGTCCGTATAATTATCGAATCCAAAAAGGCATGGGCAATTGTAATTTGCAAATAAGCAATAGATATTTGTAAAAATTACCTTTATGAAATTGCGTGATAAAAAGTAATTTAATATTCTAACATATTCTCGAATTTTCTTTTTTTCATTAGTAGTTGTTCAGACAATATGTAAACCATTTCAATTGCAGAGTATACCTAATTATGTTCTTTCCATGAAAACAAGCCTTGAACGAAGTAGCATGTCATTTAGTCCGCCAGATCCTGAATTTGTTATTCGTACCTAATATGTTTACTAACCTGTTTTTCCTGAAAATTTCCAACAATCCATAACCGGCATTGAATATGGGGGGCTGTTACACATCAGTATACAATGTTTTTGCGTATTCATATTCAGATCCATACTTAGACGAGCTCGATGATCCTTCATGTCATCGAAACATATATGCGCCGTAGCAAAACCTTCGGCCAAATTGGCACGCGATTCCATCCCGCCGCCAACCAAAGGCAATCTTTCAAATAAATCCAATACTTTCTGTGGCGATGCAAATGGACCAAATGTGGTACATGTGGGCTCAAGCAAATTGGCAGTCGTACGATAAAGCACAACACAAAATTGTGTTGTATACCGCTCGGATATCAAATATTCCCTATCTTCTATAGGGCATCCTTGACTAAAGTGTTCCAGAGTCGGAACAATGTAGTTGGTCTTCAACTCATTAATGTAGGCTCCATTGGCGGCTGACCCTTCTACCAGAAACACCACATCAGCTAATGTTTCAACATCCATTTTATACTTAAAAAAACACAAAAAACTATCTCCTATTATTTTTGGGCTTGTTAAAAATGGTAGATATGTATGTAAACAATAGTACATCAGCTGTTGGCGAGAGGAGTTGCCACTTACGTGCAACCTAATCAAAAAGCGCTCCGAGTGTCATAATCAGGAGCGGCGGGTGAATTTTTATTGGGGATTTACATACACGAAATAGTTGGGTAAAAATGTATTGTGCAAAATCTGAGATTATACGTTTTACATACTCTACTGTTACCCCACCAATGCAAAACATTGTGCAAAGCGGCTTTTTGACCAAGTAATTTGTGCGCCTTTACTTATAGTCTTTTCAGACTGCATGTGAAATCTAGCTGAAATGACATAAAAGTCTCGTCACACTGCATGCGAAATCTAGTTTAAATGACATAAGGTCGATTTACAAATTTCTGACATTTGAAAATCGACCTTATATCAAATAAACAGGATTTCGCATGCAGTGTTACAAGTCTATAAGGTGAATTTACAAATGCCAGATCCCATACAAATATGACATTTGTAAATCAACCTTAAGCTGAAATATTCTCTTCGGTACAAAATATATGCTAATAATCCCAATCGAACTGGCCTTATGCAGCTTAAAAACTCCCATTATTTTAAAAGTAATGAAATTTGTTTATGTAAACATACTAAATTTACTAAATATGTCAAATTTATCAAAAATACAAGACTTAATTAAATTATTTTTGTTATTATTGTGTTCAATAAATGCTTGGTCTGACGACTGCTGCGGCAGCTGGTACTTTGAAGTGTTTTTATGGAGATGTAAACCAAGGAGATGTAAATGACATAAGGTCGATTTTCAAATGTCAAATTTGTATGACATCCTTTAAATAAGATTTTGCATGCAGTGCAGTGCATGCAGCAAGACTATAAGCTTTTTATATGATTTTTTCTTTACGTGCAGTTACTTTTAATACTGATTACTCAGAAAACACTCAATATCGAGTACTCAAATACTCAATACTTCCCCTGCACTACTAACCGGCAGCGTCATTTTTGTACTACCAGCAATAGTTTTTCGCGAATATTTTGTATTTTTTAATCTAATACAATAAAACTATTAATAATATATAAATTTAAATAATGGCGGCTTCTTTAGATGGAGTTTTACCGGTAACATTGCAAGAGAAAATTAAAAACTCGAAGTTATTGGTGGTCGGAGCCGGTGGAATTGGTTGTGAAATTTTGAAGAACTTAGTTTTGTCTGGATTTCCAGAAATTGAAATCGTTAGTATTTTGTATTTTTTGTTCAAAATAACTTATTTTTATAATTGGATATAAATTCTCTTCTAGATTGATTTAGACACAATTGATTTGAGCAATCTGAATCGACAGTTCTTATTCCACCGTGAACATGTGGGCAAATCTAAATCACAGGTTGCCAGAGAAAGCGCTTTGCAATTTAATCCTGATGTCAAAATAAAAGCATATCATGACAGTATTATGGCGTAAGTGAAAAATGTCAGCTTAAGTGCACCTTGTCCGTGGCTCAGATTTTATTGAAGAGTTTGTCCACACTTTCCAAATTACGTGCCTCCAAATTTTAGTTATATGTTTAACATATATTCATTCATATATAATTTTTCCAATAAGAAGTATGTATATTAGGGCGGGTTGATTTTTTTTAAATCGTACAGCAAAAACGTAAACTACGTAAAATTCTCCGAAGAACTACCTTACTACGATTTTATTCAGAAAATTCGACTTCTTTTTGGAAAAAGGTTTTTTTTTGGCAAAGGCGGGCATATAAATTTTCAAGTCGAGAGGCGCGGATTATGATTTCATTTTAGACACATGGTTTCTTCAGAGAATTTTCTTAGAATTTAATTTAGATTACGTTTTTGCTGTACGACTTTTTATCTTTTTTCATCCATACAAATCAACCCGCCCTAATGTTTATGCTGAACTAAATTAAATATCGATATCTTAAAAAAGGCGTATCTCATTTTTTTTTCAAAATCAGATTCAGGTAGACTTTTGAAATACACCTCATTTCTATTTTTATTAAAATACATTAACATAACTTTCATAGTTATGTCTAAAGTTTTTTATTTATTTTTGCTTTCTCCTGCAAAGTAATGAAAAATCGAGATACGTCTTTTTATAATAAACCACCAATATGCCGTTACCCTAATATCAAAAAGTCCTAACTCATAACTTTGTTATAAATAAGAGTTAGGTCTTTTCTATATTACTGTAACGATACACACTTTGGAGAACTGCAGAAATATTGGCATCTATCAATAGAGCAAACAAATTGGACACACGAAGTGCATTTATTATCCCTCAGTCTTTAATCTGATGGTTATATTGTAACTACACTTTTAGCACGGATTATGGTGTTAATTTCTTTAAGAAATTTGATGTTGTCCTAAATGCTCTGGACAATCGGGCTGCACGCAATCACGTCAACCGTATGTGCTTGAATGCGGAAGTGCCTTTAATTGAGAGTGGTACGGCTGGTTATAATGGTCAAGTGGAACTAATCAAAAAGGGGTTGACTCAATGTTACGAATGTACACCAAAAGCTACCCAGAAAAGTTTTCCTGGTTGTACTATTCGTAATACTCCATCGGAACCAATTCATTGCATTGTTTGGGCAAAGCATCTCTTCAAGTAAGTATTTTTGATATATAAATGTTGAATGTACACTTTAAAAGAACTATATTCAATTAGTTTTAAAATTTAAAATGCTGTGATAACTTTGTAATTTTTGATTCTCTGTTGCAATTGTTATTACATCCGGAGCGACAAGGGGGAACTGGAAATATTTTCAATGATAAGAAACCTTTAAAATGTCCTCTTATAATTTGGACCACAAGAGAATCAAATAAGACTTCTTGGAGATAATATATATTGTGCAGAATACATGTGATTTAGAGCAATACATGATCCTTCAACTTTTAAAACTTAATTTTATATTTATATTTTATTATTCCAAAAAAAAAAAAATAACAGAGCCAGATAGGCCGTATAAGGTCATTTTACATAAGTCATTTTACATAAACAAATCAGAATTGAGTTTATGATTGAGTACAGTGCATTACTCCAAAATTCACATTGTCACAAGAAACGGCGAGTTTATTAATAAAATTAAAAAAGTCTTACCAACAAATTTATTTGAAAAACATAGCTATTTTTTACAGTGTAGTCCAAAATTGTTCAGTCCAATGATGGAGTTCGACCTACTTCATAATGTAATTGGATATTTATATTTTGAAAGTATCGCTATTGTAATCATTATGGTTTTAATTTATTGCGTTTTTTCTTCTGTAAAATAATGAAGATGAGAATTACATCGTTGTTGTTGTTATAAAAGCTATGTGTAATCCAACGGCATTTGATTCTACATATATACCGGATTGACATCAAGATGAAGATCTTTGAACAAGGGCTGCCACATCAGCAATAAGAATTACATCTTTGGGACTTTCTGGTGGCGTTTTGCTTCTTCAGCTTTCTAGCGTTTCAGTAGGAGGTTGGAAAAATTACATTTTTTGTAATATGAACTTTTGATAAAAGTTGATTAAAACAATATTCTTTGTTACATACATGTTACATTTTTAATTGTTAGTTGACAGGTCAAATGCCGAAGTTGAGTCAAATTTAACGAATAAGTTTTATATGTGTTTTCTGTTTTGATGTAATGATATTCAGGTTACAAAATTGGTTCATTAAAAAAATAATGTATATTGTAATACATATATTTGCAGTCAACTTTTTGGCGAAACTGCTGACGATGAAGACATTTCCCCCGACGTAGCCGACCCTGAAGCTAAGACCGAAGATGAAAGTGCAGGCGCTCAAGATGATGCCGAGAAGAAACCCGACGAAAAAGTCCCAGATGATGGCAATGTGATTCGTGTCAATACTCGCCAGTGGGCCAAAGACAACAACTATGACGCAGAAATTTTGTTTAACAAATTTTTCTTTGATGACATCAAATACCTTCTATCCATGTCGAATTTATGGAAGACACGTAAAGCACCAACACCCATTAAATGGGACAGTGTACTTCTTAAACAAGATGAAACAGATACAGCTTTTATACGCCAGTATCACAAAATATGGTCACTGGCCGAATGCGCAGCAGTATTTTCCGACTGTTTGAAGAAACTTAAAGTTAACATGGAAAAGGGAGAAGAGGGTGATTCTTTGGTTTGGGATAAAGACGATCAGCCCGCGATGGACTTCGTTGCTGCCTGTGCAAACATACGCGGTTACATCTTCGAAATTGTGCGCAAATCACGATTTGAGATTAAGTCTATGGCTGGCAATATTATACCCGCAATTGCTACTACAAATGCCATTACTGCTGGAGTGGTCGTACTACAAACGTTTAAGGTTTTGCAAAATGAACTGGATAAATGCAAGTCCGTGTATATGCGTTTGCGACCAAATCCCCGTCAACAATTGCTAGTGCCCGAAAAGTTCCTGACTGCCCCGAATCCCAATTGTTACGTTTGTGCTGCTGAACCAGCAATTCACCTGCGCATTGATACCAAACGCATGCACATTAAAGATTTTCGTGATGAAGTCCTTATTAAAACTTTAAATATGGTAAATCCCGATGTTATCGTAGATGCCAAAGGCGTTGTTGTCATTTCTTCCGAAGAGGGTGAAACCGAATGCAACGAAGGCAAGCTAATGTGTGAAATGGATATTGTCGATGGTGTTTTATTAAAATGCGATGATTTCTTCCAAAACTATGAATTAAGCGTTATTATTGTACACATTGACGCTGAACGCGACGATGCTTTGTTCGAAGTAATAGCCGATCCAAATCAACTTAAGCCTAAGGAGGAGGAACCACCAACGGAAAAGGCCAATGGAAAAGAGGACGACATGGCAGATGGGCCTTCAACGTCAAAGAAGGCTCGCGTTAATGAAGTTGTAGACGACGATGATGATGATTTATGCTTGATAGAGGATGATGATGTCCCTGTCATCTCAAAAACTGCTGAAAAAGTGACAGCAGAAGTTATTGAAGCAACAGATAAATTGCAGGTAAAGAGTCCTGAAAAACCCATTGCTACTAAGCGCAAAACTATGGCTGTAGATGACGATGTTACAGAGATTTTAGATTCCGATGAAGAGGATGGTCCAACTCAGTCAAAGCGTACTCGAACTTCAGCGCCGGACAATGCAGGAGTTATTAACATTGATTAAGTTATTTTTTAAAAAAGTTTCAATCATACCGAAACAGACATACAGTAATATATTCATTCATAAAGCGAAGTAAAGTCCACGACTTAATTACATTGAATACATACAAACATGCATACGTACATATGAATTGATACAGTTTATTATTTTATTGAACATACATACCAAGGCATTGATACACACCTTGATACATACATGATGTTTTTGCTGTACCCAAAATAAAATTGTAAATGTACATGTACATGATATATTTTGTTTTTACTATAAGAAGATAAGTTTTTAAACTAAAAGGACGTTTTTCGAATGTTGCCGACCAAAATGCAATTACATTATATTTACTATCTTATCGGTCATCGCATTTTTTTGGCAACTTCATGTTTCTAAATTTCCTATTTGATTTATTTATTTCAACTTGTAATTCAAAGCCATCGGGCCAATTTAAAACAAATTACAAAATGCATATATAATACTTTTTTTAACATGGCTTAAAAAAATACTCAACATTATTTGTCTTTAAACCAAAATTTTTCAGTTGTCTTTCTTTTCTGACGAGTAAAAAAAGAGGATGTTTGATTAAATAAAGTTATTTTAAAAGAAATAGAAAATTTAGAAACTCAAAATCGACAAAAAAAATTGATTTGAAAATCGTGCGATTGTCAACTCATGGCTGTAATCTATATAATTCAAAGATTTCATGTTATATCGGCAAACGTCTCGATTCAACGCTTCGCTTAGAAGATTTATGACGACGACTACCAGTCAATTCCTGGATATTGTTAATCCACATCATTTCTTTTCTCCCTCTAGTAGGTCTTTTTTTTCGATATTCACACGAATAAACTATTAGGAGGAGCTTGTATTTCATATTTCTCATTGTATGATCTAAGTATGCTGTTTGTCGTTGTTTTATGGTATTCAAAAGTTCCTTATGTATAACAAATACAAAATAATTTTCATTGGTCTTATAACTAAATGAATTAACTTGTTATACCCTCGACTATAGGATGGGGAGTATATTGATTTGGTCTTATATTGCGAATAAAATTTCCTTTGGCATCTTACGGCGGCATGAGAATAGAAAACACAAAAAAATCAATGGTTTGAAACCAACATGGAAATCAAAAATGTATACGTCTACGATCTGCAAAGGCTATTTGTCGGCTAAATACTATTTCGGTTCATACGCCATTTTCTCATATTAGAAAAAACGCGTTTAAACATTTACATTTTCATGTATTTTATATAAATATATCGGAAAGTAGCGGAAAATTTGATTATTTTTGAAAGATTATGGTAAGATACAAAAATTAGAATTGCTAACTAGAAATATACCAAAATGGCATTTGAATTAAAATAGCATTAAGCCGACGTATTGCCAAAGAAGATTTTCTTACGTCGTCTTCATTCGGTAGTTTCCATATAAACGCAAGCAAGTTTGCCATCGTCGCCAACGCCTTCAATTAGTTTAAGCGGTTAACAATTGTTCTTAAGAAACAGCTGTTTTCGGCAGTAGGAATATTTTGTAATCGAAAGAAAAAGGTAATGTTTAAAATGAACAAATAAAAACTACTCCAACTAACTAATTATGCATTATTCACAACTTAGATGGCTTTCGTATCAAAAATGTGTTCAACTCTCATTCAAAAAGGTCTGAAAGCAATGACTACCAGTAATGTCATTGCAGTTCAGCAGGCACGTAATTTCCACATGATGTTGAAACCACTACCAATGGTTGTTACTGAAACTTCATGTCTTTCGAAGACACCGGCTGCTTGCGATGTGGTGTCACCCACATCTTTAGTATCAGGACTTCAACGATTATTGACTCCAGTATCTTCAGCGTTGAATCAAGTAGCAGGATTTAAGGTCAAAGGCCGCCTAAAACGTCGCTGCAAGGACTGTTATTTTGTTATCCGCCAGCAGAGACGTTATGTCATATGTCCAACGTATCCACGCCATAAGCAAATGGCGATGAAAAAACGTGACTATAAGTCATGGATTCTCACACACGCCACCCAATCGAAGGTTAGGCCTTATTAGGTCGATTATGTACTTTTTCTAATATTGTCTTATTATAATAAATTGATTTAGAATGATCCTATATCTGAGAGCAACTATCTACCCATTAAATTTGTTTACAAAGTTTCGGTATCCTCCTCCTTTTAGGGAGGAGCACCTTATTTAATATGATCCATTGAATATGAATTCTATGAATTATGAAGTGATGGCTGTTTGAAAATGTTATCTGCTTAAAATTGTCGAATTTGTACATTTAATTTAATATTTTTTGTCAGAACATATAATTCTTAAATTCTACCAACTAAGGGCATTTGAAAAACGTTTGTTTGAACATATCACATTGCCAGGTAAAAACTTATTCCAATAAAACATTAAGCGAGCTCACTTATAGCCAAGGCGTATTTATACAGGTGATAGCACTAGAACAACAACAAATTCGGCAACAACAAAATACAAGTAGTTTTTTGAATGGTGAGCCATAATGTCAAAGCAAAATATATGGGATTTGACAGTTTCGGTTACTTTTTAATGAAAAAAAATTTCAGTCAGCTGGGCTCCTGCTATCACCTTTATAAATACGCCTTGCTTATAGCCTTGTCACACTGCATGCGAAATCTAGTTGTAATGACATAACGTCGATTTACAAATGTCAGATACCATACTAATTTAACATTTCGACCTTATGCCATTTTTGCTAGATTCCGCCAGCAGTGTGATAGCCTTGTTACCGTAAAATTGCAAAACCGTTATCTCCTGGAATGTAAAATGTTCAAGCAAAATTAGTTATTATCTTTCTAGAAATAAGTTCGATTTACAAATGGCAGATTCCATACATATTTGACATTTGTATATCGTTTTGTAGCCTTTCATAATCAAACTAATGTCATTTCAAGCTGAAACCGCATGATTACGGTTTTAAAATCTAGCTGGAAGGAAATAAGGTCGATTTATAAATGTCAGATTCCATACAAATTTTACATTCGTCAATCAATTTTAGCTGAAATCGATTTATTTCGCATGCAGTCTGAAAAGATTATAATCCCATTTTTTGTAATAAATACGTAGGTAAAAATTCACTCGTGTCTCTTGATTTGATACACGGAGCGCATTTTGATTACGTAGCAGCTGTCACATTTCCAATATCTTTTTAAAAAGCGCTAATTATAAATTAGTGTTTTTGGACAACAATAGATGCAAGTAGAACTAAAAAAACAAAGTTGGTATCACTGGCTGTGTCTGCATGCTGTGTTATCAATTGTGTCTAAATCGTTAGCAAGAAGAAGCAGGTAAACAAGACGTAGATTTAGTTTTCGCCGGTCTGGTCTATAAATAAATATTTTAAGCAATAAATAAATTAGCGAAAGATGAAAATAGCTATTGAAGGATGTGCCCATGGCGAATTAGAGAAAATCTATGAAACCATGGCCGAAATAGAGAGAAGGGATCGAATAAAAATTGACCTCCTTTTATGCTGCGGAGATTTCCAAGCCACGCGTAATATGGAAGACATGCAAACAATGGCGGTGCCACCTAAGTATCAACATATGTGCAGTTTCTATAAGTATGATCTAAGCAACAGAATGTAAGGCATTTTGATTTAATTTGTATCCATATATAATTTCACGTTGTAGGTATTATAGTGGAGAACTGCGTGCGCCCATGTTGACCATATTTGTTGGAGGAAATCATGAAGCATCAAATTACTTACAAGAGTTGCCTTATGGAGGTTGGGTGGCGCCCAATATATATTATTTGGGATACGCCGGCGTGGTACGAGTCAATGGTATACGAATTGCGGGATTGTCTGGCATATACAAAGGCAATGATTATCTGAAAGGGCGCTTTGAATTTTCCCCTTATACAGAAAGTACAAAACGTAGCGTCTATCATGTCAGACAATTGGAAGTCTTCCGTTTGAAACAGCTATCGGGTAAAATAGATATTTTCATGTCGCATGATTGGCCCAAAGGTATATACAATCATGGCAATAAAGAACAGTTATCACGCTTTAAACCCTTTCTGCGAGATGAAATGGACAGAGATCAGTTGGGTAGCAGGCCCAACCAGGATTTATTAAATCTACTCAAACCATCGTATTGGTTTGCGGCACATTTACATTGTAAATTCGTTGCTGTGGTTCAGCATACGGGAGCAGCCTCAAATGTGCAGGGTTCAACTAATGAAACGGAAGAGGATGTAGATAAGAAAACTGATATAACGAAATTCTTAGCTTTAGATAAATGTTTACCCAGGCGTAGATTTCTGCAAATTCTCGATATTGATTCCGAAAATCATACAGATGACGAAGGTCAGCTAAGATTAGAATATGATCTGGAATGGTTGGCAATATTATATTTAACTAATCACTTGACCAATGTTAAGGAAAGTTATTATTATTTGCCCAATGAAAAAAGTACAAATGGAGAACGTTTTCATTTCACACCAACAGCCGAGGAATTGGACTTCGTGAGACAGAAATTTGAAAATGATTTAAAAATTCCCGAAAATTTTTGTCGTACCGTAGAAGTATATGATCCCTCCATACATCACAAAGAACAACATCATAAGCAACCCAAATCACAAATCAATCCGCAATCGTTGAGCTTTTGTGATACTTTGGGCATAGATGATCCATTAAGTCTGGCCATGATAATTGGTGGTCACGAGCTAAGTCATTCTAGTACACTAGATAATACTGAAGACTCGGCACTAAACGATTCTCTATTAGATGAACACAATTCTAGTCTAAATACTTCGACAGCCTCGGTGGGAATATCATCAACAAGGAGTCCTTTAAAGCGTAAAAGTAATAGTGGGTTAAGTTTGCCTAAACCAAAAGCATTAGATTGCAACACCAGTGAAAATGCAGAAGAGGTACAACTAGACGATGAGGAGGGGAGTATACAAAAAGGTGAAAAGGATGATGATCCTAAGGAGGCAGAAAATGAAGATGCTGTGATACCAGCGGAAACATCAAAAGATTGTAAAGAAACCGATTCTTCTGACACCGTAAAGTCAGCAGCAACAAATTCCGCAAAACCTCCTATTAAGAAATTCAAGAGACGAAATCAAGATATTTACCAGGACAAAGAGGACGAATTTGAACAAGAAACCACATAAGTAATATATTTTATTGTATGTATGTATGTAACTCCAACCCACCTATCTTGATCAGAACCAAAAAAAAAACAACACAGTTCTAAGGTGTACTTTTTACAAAATCTTGTATATATACTTGGTGATGGCTAACATTTTAATAAATTATGATAAGTTAAACAATTTTTTAACGGAGTTTTCGGTTCTTTTTAATACTCATTTTTATTATTTCGATTTCTTGTTTAAATAATATAGTTATTTTTAATACATTGATTATTTAAGAAAGAAAGAAATCGAAATGGTCTACGCTATGATGGAATTTTATGATTTTGGAGGTAATCATAGTACTTTGAAATGTTTTAAAACAAAGTATGCATATACATATTTCCTTCATTACATCAAATATCCTGTCGCAAATATGATCACCCCTTTCGCGGATAATAGAGTCTTTAGCATGTATCTGGAACCATCTTGTTGCTCTAATTGGTTATATAATAATTTACTAATTTAAATTTTCTAATTTTTGGAACATAATTTCAATGGAAATAATGCCATAAATGTCAAATGTTTGAACAATGTTAATCGTATTTATTTAAACACTTTATGTGCATACATGTACTATAATCATTTAAGATATTTTGAAATACACCCAGCCTTATTGTAATTACTCGCTTCATATACATTGACATTGTCATCATCAAGTACCTTCTTAGCGTAAATGTGATGTTTCCAAACTGTTGCTTTAATCTACCAAGTAATATTTCAAATAATTAATACATACAGACTTACAAAATTATTTGGCTTTTATATTCTTAAATACATCATTTATGAAATCATTTCACAATTTCTTCACCTTCGAATTTAACTTAGGACTCTATAAGCTTCTTTCGAATACATAAACACCGCCTCTTGTACAGCTTCATGGGCATCTGTTGTTTCACAGCAATATGATAACGGCGCTGGTATACGTTTCAATGTCACTAAGTTTATAGTATCAGCTTCGTTGCGTCCATCGATGCAGTCTTCAGAAGATGTTAATATCGGCTGTGGTATCGCTTCATAGAATGTACATCTTCTTGGACCATATCCTGGCACATCCGCATCATAGGGTGGTGCTAAAATATCAAAAAATGCTGCAACACCTCCGACAGCGGTAATTTCGTGATAATTCCGTTCAGTTGGCGTTAAAATGGTGCAGTCCATGTCAGAGTTAAATATTTTCGGCTCCTCTCTAAGTACATCCACCTCCCTAATATGTTGATTGTAATTAATGTGATCATTGGAATTCAAGTTCTGGGTAAATGATTGTATTTTGAGCTGCCCATGTAGGACTTTCAACAAACCATACATGCAAGGATGATCGTGCAGCGGCATAGTGTAACCACTTCGCATTATGAATACACTCATAGAAACTGTGTCATTCTCGAAGATATGCATGAATGTACAAGGAGCCCTGCCGGGAATTTTATATATTCCATCATTAAAGAGCTCGTCCTCATTCACGTGTATGTCCCGATTAGTTAGCTGATCCGTCAATTGTTTTAGAACGGCTAAATTGTTTGTGAGAGTAGCTTGATTTTTGCGATCGAATGTTTTAAGTGCTTGTTTCAGAATATTAACAAAATGTGAACTCATTTTCTGAGAATACACTAAAAACGTAAACTTTTTCAGATACAATTTTATAGTGGCCCTACGAAGCCGACGAATATCGGCTGGACCTTGTGAAAAACCTCTTTATAGATATTGTCTGTTTTTGATAGGGTAACCGCAGAAATGTCATAGGTATTGATATTTTTGGAAACGGCAACCCTTGTGGTTGCTACAATTTTCCACGTATTACTAAATGATACAACTCTGATCGGCAAAAACTCTCAATTAAGAATATATCTTCTTGGTACTAAACTAATGCAAAGTGCAAAATGGTGCTGAAAAAACGCATGCCAAAGAATAATACGAAATTTTTGAATATATTGTAAAAGAGATAAATCAATAATTTTGAAATAACATCTTGAAAGTTGTATTAAAAAACTTTGGATACACAGAGGCGTGCGTCTTGACGTTTGTCAATTTTTATGTCATGGGAGCAACTCCGGGATCGAACAAAATCTCTTAGGCACCCGGGCGATATCAGCGAGGTGAGAGCATGGACTTTCGGTTTTGGGAGTACAGGACAACTACGTTTATCCAAATTGTTTCAACAATGCAAAAAAAACATTCTTTTTTATTATGTTTGAGAAATGACTTGTCTACATCGTCGTCCTTATCGAATTACAGTACACTTCTGAAGTTTCCCCATTGAATGTGTTAACAATACCGACGTAAATTGCATCAACATTCTTGGGCCAATCGATTGTCCATACAAATCTTCGTCACAGCTATTGGCGATAAAATGGCAATTAGGAACAAAGTCTTCAATTCGATAGAAGGCAGCACTGGGGGACATACTTGTTATGTACGCAAATAAAAGATTATATTTTCACTCATTGCAAAAAAAAATATTTAATTTGTTGACTTAGTCTGGAATAAATGGAATTTATGGCTATCGAGGCTAAGACCAAAATGTTTCATAAAATTATTTTTTTGATACAAGTCAAATACAATTTCTTGACGACAATTAGAAAAAATAAATCTTTATTAACGATTTTGTTATCGCAGCTTGTTATTCTGGCTTAAAGAAAAGCAGCACTAATGAAACATGTTTGACCTCTTATAAAACAGTAGGACAGTCGAGGGCAAACTATGCGGCGCTATGCATTGGAGGAATAATCAAACCTATTAAAATGCCGACCTGAGAAGAACAACCGTATTTCCGACCAAAAATAGTTTTTGCATAACGATATTATATTTTAAATAGTTTCTGTGCAACATTCTATGTTTTCGTACAGTATTGTCTCATATGGTTAAACATACTCTATGAATGATTAAGCAATTATTTCAATTTCGAACGAAATGACGTTTTACCTCTTCATAATTAAAAATTTGTATGTCCCACTTGCATTTTTATTTCTTAAGCTTCAAAAACCACACGTGAGTTTAGTATTAAGAGCGACAAGTGATAACTTCCTAATTTGACAGTTCTTCCATTGACACGTTTGACATTTGGAATTAAGGCACCACAACAGCTGATTTTTAGCGAATTAGTTTTAAGATATTTTACGCAAAGAACTGGTATAATAAACCATTAATAAAACAACGAGTATTATTTAAATTAAAAAGAAAAAATCGCACGAGCGTTAGTTCAAATATGTATATTTAATTGCAATGAAAATGATGCTAGATGTTCGGGTGTTAATCATTTTTTATGAAAGATAAATGAATCAATTTCTGTCACCTATAAACAAAAATAGCGCCACGCCATCATTTGCTTCCGCAGCAGCCCATAATCTACACGCTTACAGAGAGTTGGAGAATAGCAACACACCAAGGACGTCGCATCAACGTTCAGTCATGTATAATCGTGACTGGCGTTCCGCTTTAAGGACCCCACCCACATATCGCATTGGAAATAGAACGGTCCGGTTTAACTATCATATTGCCTTACTGATTGCCGGAGCATGCGGTCTAGTTGTGCTGTTCTATTACGTACGTGGTAGTACATCGTCTTCCGATGCAGCGTGGTTAAAGAATTATGCCAGCTCCACAAGTGGACATCGAAATGCTAATGTGATTGTGGGGAGTAACAATAAAAATTTTTTAAATGATGAAATGTCTTCCTACAACAGTACATACCCCTTAACGCCGCCAGTTGTGGGGAGACCGGGAATGGTTACATATCGTATTGCTATGGTTGCAGACTTAGACACTAATTCAAAAGTGGAAATTAATGGTGCTACAGTCTGGCGTAGTTTTTTGAAAAAGGGTCATCTCTCCTATATTGCATCTAAGGAAGAGATTGCCATCACATGGGATGCTATTGAACCCACAACACTTGAGTCGAGTTTTTCCTTAAAAGGTCGTGGAATGGAACTTTCCGAATTGGTGACATTTAACGGTAGATTATTCAGTTTCGATGATCGCACCGGTTTGATATATGACATTACAAATAATGAGAAGCCAATACCGTGGATTATATTACTCGATGGCAATGGTCGAAATGCAAAAGGCTTCAAGTCGGAATGGGCTACTGTTAAAGATCGTTCGCTCTATGTTGGTTCCATGGGCAAAGAATGGACAACAGGGATGGGTGAATTCGAAAATGAGAATCCTATGTTTGTTAAAGTGATATCTCCATCCGGAACAGTGAGATCACTCGACTGGTCATATAATTTTAAAAGACTGAGAGAAGAGGCATCTCAAATTACATGGCCCGGTTATATGATACATGAGAGCGGAGTTTGGTCATCAGTTCACAAAAAGTGGTTCTTCTTGCCAAGGAGATGTTCAAAGGACAAGTAAGTAAATTTAGAAATATAGTTTATTATATTTTTGTAATAAGAAAATCAGGCTTTTTTATATTTATGTAATTAGCTACCACATAACATAATAATCAGCATAATATTATTTGAAAAAACGGCGAAGAGTTAAACAGGACTCTATTTTTAATGGAATTTTTAGAAAAATTGATTTTTGATTTTACAAATAATAATAATGCTATTAATTATTACATGACTATGAAATATGGAGTACATTGTTCATTCGCCTATTTTTTCTAGATATAATGAGACCCGAGATGAACATATGGGATGTAATCTACTGATAACAGCCGATGAGAACTTTAACAAAATCGAAACTATATTGTTGGATCCCAACAATACTCAAGCAACGCACGGATTCTCTAGCTTTAAATTTATACCCGGTACTGAAGATAGCATAATTGTTGCATTAAAAACAGAGGAATTGAATGGCAAAACCACAACATTCGTTACTGCGTTTAATATACACGGCAAAACTTTGTACGCTGAGCAGCACATTGAAACCGATTTGAAATATGAAGGGTTTGAGTTTATTTAGTTAGATTGTATTGTTATTGAATTTTAGTTAAACACAATTGTATTTTAAATTCCTCGCTATCAGCTAAGATATCCACCAATATTGTAGTTTGTATTATACAATTAATTATTAACATTTTTATTTCAATTATGTTCAATTCAAAATGTTATTTTTAAGTTTTACGAATGTGATTTGTTTATAATTTTAATGAAAATAATAATAATAGAAACGAAAAAAGAGAAACTAAAGATAACAACTAATTGTAACGGAAGTTTAATTATTATTGTATTCCTATGGTCGAAACCTGGTATGATTCATGATTTAAGTAAGATGTATGTGGAAAAATCCGTTTGAGCTGAGGACTCCAGCTGGGGTCACAATATTTCAGAAAGGCTACCCAAAAATATTTTTATGAATCAGTTTTTTTCGTACGAAGTATGTAAATACTAGAGGACCATTGCAGCACAAAATTTAAGCAATTATTTCAATTTCGAACGAAATGGCGTTTTTACCTCTTCATAATTAAAAATTTGTATGTCCCACTTGCATTTTTATTTCTTAAGCTTCAAAAAGCACACGTGAGTTTAGTATTAAGAGCGACAAGTGATAACTTCCTAATTTGACAGTTTAAGTAAGATGTATGTGGAAAAATCCGTTTGAGCTGAGGACTCCAGCTGGGGTCACAATATTTCAGAAAGGCTACCCAAAAATATTTTTATGAATCAGTTTTTTCGTATGAAGTATGTAAATACTAGAGGACCATTGCAGCACAAAATTTAATAATTTCCCAGCGAACAAAGTAACTTAAAGTACACTTTCTCGATATTTTAGCAGAATTTCAAAATTTAAATGTTCATAACTTATTTGCATCAAAACTAAGTAATACTATGCTTTTGAAGCTGCGAAGCTAGTGCGATTTTCTTAACTTATATTTACTTTAATATCACAGAGTAGAACATTCTATGACAAATGAATGAGTTGTTTCTAAGAAGCAGATTATAGATATCTCAGGTTGAAAGAGAGAAATAAAAATGAAATTACCTTCCAACAGTTTAGAATCCTAATTTTAAAAAATATTTTTTGCATCTACAGAGCTGATATCTTCATGCTCTATAATTATTTTAATCCATTTCATAAGATAAATGTATAGATAAATAGTATTTTTGCTAAATTTATTTCTGGACTTTATAGCTGAGACCGCCTGAAGTTTAACGATGCATGTTTTTTTGTCTAGGCCTCTATAGTGCTTTTATTTAAGTTAAATTTTCCTTTAACCATTAAACGGCCACAATTTGGCCATTGACATAAATTGTGTATCAATCGTACAACTTTGTTTTAAAACGTTACCATACACAGCCATAATTGATTAATTAATGACTGAAGAAATGTGTTTCCAACAAGGCGGCGTCACAAACAAAATACCAATTATGTATGGGCTGTTTTAGCCTTAAATGTGCCAAATATGCCGGAGGATTGACCATAAAAACGAATATGGAATGTGTTGACAAAAAAGATCAATTACGAGTTATTTTGAACACATCTGTCAGATTTAAAAAATAGTACCAAATTGAAGACCCCGTAGAGAAGAGGAATAGTAGCAAATAGTAAAAGCACCGGTGGAAATTTTCTTCGTTTCGGATATAAACATATTAAAAATTTTATTTTTTCTGCAAATATCATTAAATTAAAATGTACACTGTATGTATGTATATAAAAAGGAAATCATCATTGTTTGAAAAATGTGTGGGTGTGTTTTTGTTTTTCGTTTTTATTCACCTGCTTAATTTGGTAAAATAAATGTTATACGTCAACGTAATGTCGATGAATTTAATAATTCGCGAAAAATATTAAAAAGAAAATTTAAATTAAAAACAGTATGAAAAAAATAGTTTATCTGCCTTGGTTTTGCTATTTTACATAATATTAGTGTCTGTCTCATTCAATGAGATCTACTAGCATTAATATGTTGTAATTCATTCATTAAAAATTGCTGCTACCACTTTTGTATCGAAAACTGAACAAGCGTACAAAAATAACCAAGGGCTTCCAAATGTAATATTAAAAGCTATGATGTTTTTGAAAATGAAATTATAAAATTTTTAACTAAAATTAATTGTTTGGAATATTTTTTACAATATTACAAAAGCGTGCAATTTTTCTTAAGTGGGGTGTTGGTTTTCGTATAATAAATATACATAATTAGAAAGGAAATTACAATACATTTTATAAATAGTTGTTTTTACCACAAGTTCTCACAGTTCTTGGACAGATAGTTTGTTTCATTAGATTTAATGATTTAATATGATCGAAGATTGCGAAAACTTATCATAGTGTTCGAGTTTTAACTACATTTTGTTGTTGTTATTGTTGAATTTTTCATAATTTAGAAAATGTGTTGCGCTGATATTACTATATATATATGTGTGTGTGTGTTAAAAGCCATAATCTGTGGTATGTTTTTCTTATTATGAGCCAAATTTAAATGTAGATGGTACTGTTTGTTGAGTGAAAGCGAAGCCACCACGCTTCTCAATTAATTTAGATTCCTTTGCGGCTTTACGTTGATCAGCAGTCGTTACCACATCCTGCAATGCCTTAGCTTGTTCTGGTGTCAAACCGGATGTCAGCAAGGCATACCAGGCCTGGTCTTGAGTAGACAATGCTACAAAGAATGGTGGATGGATAGATATTAACAATGCATACAATATAAATCTGTCTGTAAATCTCTTACCGGTTATAACATTTTTGAATGTTACAAATTCATCGATAGCATTCTCATCCTCTTCATCATCGATGGGTGTGGTAAAGCCCTCCAAGACAGTTTCATTCAGTTCATCAATAGAATCTTCTTCATCTTCGTCATCATCATCATCATCGTCTTTGATTTCAGCCTTCATTTCAAAACCAGCTTCAGCAGCCTTAACTTTACTGAACTCGGCCACCTGCTCCAAATAGTCGGGGGCAAATTCGTCTATTTCGTCCTCATCGCTGGATAATGCCTCTGTAAATACACATATACATTTTTGTAAATTTGTATAATCAATTAATCCATCACCCCAAGTATGTATGTTTGTTTGTAAATTTACGACTTTTAATAGTTTACTAAAGTTCATCGATGGACAAAGCACAGATGTTTTGAATATAAACACCAACATTACAAATTATCTTTCAATGTTTAAATGAACGTTGAGAATACAATTAATGTACGACCCTTACCTTCACAGTCATCATTCTCTTCTTCCTCCTCCTCTTCTTCCTCCTGGGCACGCGATTCGTAAGCTCGGGTCAGTCCATCGAAAAGCAAAATTAATGATGGTATAATTTTACTGGAGACTTCGCTTAATACTTGCGGTTTAACATCGCCCAATGAAATTAGGGTACACAATCCCAATACACATAATTTGCGATCATGAATTCTAAAAATAATAATTAAAATAAAAAATAGAATACAAGTATTGTAGCGTGTAGTAACTCACCCGAGGAAACAGTCGGTATCGTGTATCCATTGTTTAATGAAATGTGATGATATGGGCTCATTGTTTTGTTGAGACATCTTGTCCAAGATTGACAATAGCAATTGCGGATTGTAATACAAAGCGGCAATAACAACCTGCATAAAGGGGGGATTCAGTTTAATCACAGTCTAATCACAGCCACAGATAAAACACAAACCTGTAGACACATTGTACGCAATTCCGACGATTGTACTTCTCGTGTTAAACGTCCCAGAGCCAATTCCACAAACACGGGTATAACAGAATCAATTTGCCCTTTACATTGCAAAATAATAACTTCTAATAGTTTAGCTGCATGACATTCTGGATCTTCACCGGGATTGCTGGTTAACATCTAAATGTTATGGTTTAATGAGTGAATTGGCATTTTAGTATACAGTTGATAGCTGATTGACTTACAGTTTTACACATTTCATACATTGCCAATAGGCGAAGAGGATCCGACAAAAATGCTGGCGTATCGATGGTCACGTAATTATGCAAAGCTGGCATCATATCAACGAAATAGTCCATGCCTCCTTTTTGGAATACTTGGTAAATCAATTCCAACATTTGCCACATTTCTGGCGAAATTGCTTTCGCTGTTAAGTCGTAGACCAAAGAGAAGGTCTCCTCGTAGAAGTCGGTGATATTATTTTGGAATATGTGTCCCACAACATTGATGACAATCGGATGCAAATTACTCATGACTTCGGGATGATCTTCCATGACCGAGAGTAAAGTTTCGATGGTGTTCAACAAGCCCATGGCCGTGATGGCCTTCTCATCACCGCCATCTTCTGCTTCCAATACATGGCTGAATGTTGTTGCCAAATGCTGACAAATCTCGATGGCCACTGGTAGCAATTGCTCTGAGAAGGTGCAAACAATTTTTTGCAAGACATTGGTAAGATCTTCGTTTTCGGTTTCTCTTATAATAGTCAGCAATTCTTTGGTGATTTCTTTAATTTGTGCTTCGCAGTAGGGGGCAGCAGCATCTTGACAGCTCAAGAACATTTGCAGACCAATAGCGGCCTCTACTTTTACTGGTAATTCTTGATCATTCAATAGACAGTGGGTGGTTAAACGAATAATTTCAGCCAAAATTTGGGGATTTTTCAATTGAATTTCGCTGAAATAGTGTAGAACCCAACAGGCACGAGCACGCATATGTCCGGCGGTATTTTGGAATTCAGGAAAGACGTATGTTGTAAGCATATTTTCCACCTGATCACGATATATGCGCTTTTTCAATAATACATCTGCCAAAGTTCCAATCATATGTAAAGCGCCATCCTTTTGCTTGTTGTCGGCATTTGGAGACGTTATGATCTTAAATAAAAAGGAGAGAAATCAATCTTAATAAAATTAAATCAAAAAACAAAACAAAATCCCATGGTCGCCTCTTCTGTCCCACGTATAAATTACCTGCATAATAATAGTCATAGCTTTGGGTAATATGCCTTTACGTTTCTTACAGCAGGAGTGCAATAAGGACTGAGCAGCGGGTACTGGCGTAGCATAATCTTCAAATATATCTGTAAATGAAAACATGATTATTAGTAAGCGCATCGAAAGCATAAACTTATGACCTACCAAACTTCAATTTAATATATTCATGAGGATCGGTTTCCCACAATTCTTGATCTTGATCGGAGAATGACATTATGGGGAAGAGAACATCTTGTATGATAGCAACCATATGGGGTTTGATTAACTTCCATGAGAAGGCATGGCTTACACTAAAACGAATGTTATATTATACCGCGAAATTCTAGTAAAATGTTTACAAGACAATAAACTTACGCATTTTTAATGTAAGTCAGAATATCGGTTAGAACACGAGGTGAAACATAAATGTTATTACGATATTGGTCCAAAATTTTCAATAGAACATCCAAAACACCTTGAGTAAATGTAGGTAGATACCATTCCGCAAACTTTTGATACTTGTCGCTTACAACGTTTCGTGGACTACCATAACTAAAATTGTGTAAAAGTGTCAATAAAACTGAAGCTGAAATGTCCAACTGATGCGTCCTGGACTTACCGCTCGAACATGCGAACCATAATATGTAAAGCCCATTTCTTGGTTTTCCACCAGGCGAATTCAGGTTTTTCATCATCATCTAAATGTGAACAGTCTGGCACTGGACGTTCCGCAATTTGACGGCATATTTCCATCCATTGTGAGAAGGTCTCCTTTGTTATCAAGTCCAAAGGCAAACTGAACTGCGTCAACGCATAGTATATTTTCAATACCTGCTTCTGCATTAGCACGGATGTTTCCGATTGATCATTCATCAAAGTAAGCATAAGTTGATAAATCATAGGTAATAATAGATTCATAGCTTCATTAAGTGGAGCCCGTTCTTCGGACCGTTTGTATTCGTAGGTTTTAACCAACTGATACATGGCAATCAAAGCACCATTCCAGCCTTTAACGTCTGGGTTTTGCAAATAAATGCTTATATTGTCCACTACCTGTGGCCAACGTCCGGGGAAATCATGTTTTATGATGCAATTGAGACAAACAGCCAGCTGAACCCTAAAATATTGTGCAAACTATTAATAACAATCTTCATGAGTTTATTTGTTGGCTGGGTGTGGTAGTACCAAAAAGTTTCGAACCTTATCCATTTACTGTACTTATGGGTTAAGTGATGTTATATTTATAAGAACGAGAGCGTGTTTTTGGATATTCAAGTATACAAAGCTCCTGTTCTGAGTATCGAGTCAATTTTCTTGAATTCTTTTTTGCATTATTGATTTTTCCCGCTAAAAGCATATTTGTAAATTCAAAACATACTTCGTACCAACAGCAAGATTTGATGCCAGAAATCCAAATTTGAAGACACCAATCCGAATACAGGAAAATACGAGAACAGGATTGACGATGCTTTCTTTTTTCCAAAACAGTAATTTTTATATCTTTTCGAATACAATGTTTAAAATAACATTCATTCCTCTCCAGAGCTATAAAAACAGATCATCGACCCCGCAAAATATTCGGTCCTGTTTTTACTTCAGCAATTTTTTCACTAAGCATATTTTCTGCTAATTGGAGTTTCTAAATTTTGCAATTATTTTTATATTTTAACCAAACATTCTCTTCATTTGCTCACCAGAAAAAAAGACAATTGAAAGAAATGTGAACATTAGAAACACCAATAAGCAAAAAATGAATATTGCCAATATTGAAGAGGAGATCGGGTTGCTGTATTTTGTCTTCGGATCGAACTTTTTTGTTACTACTACTCCGCCTTATTTAAGTTTTGCTCTATTACCCCAGAAGTTCTGGAGAATGTACAATAGCATCTACTATCGAGCTACGGATCATGGCACGATCTTGTTCATGTATAGAAAATGGTATTGGCTCTCCGGGCTGGACTTCATGATCGGCCCAGTTACCTGAGATCATATTTTTCAAGTACACAGCACCAGCTTGACGTACAGGTTGGTCAACATTATTGTTCATAACAATTTGCAAAATTGTTGGGACAAATCCGATGATCTTGCGAATCTTCAAAATAAAGATAAAATTATACAAATTAATAAAAATTCAAACTCATCATCATACATAATACATATACGGGCAAATTCATAATAATTATTCAAAGTTTTAATGATTTATAAACATTCCAAAAATTATTATAAATTTTGCTCATAGTATACAAAAATAAGGGAGAAATGGATAATGATGGATAGATTACATCGTCGCTCACATTCCATTCCGTATTTGGCAGACATTCTCAAAACCATTTATGAATCATTGTTTAATAATATATATACATACATATGTACATACATTTTTATGGAAGGAAAATTAAAATATTTCTATAGTACAAAACTCTGCATGCGTACATATGTACATACATATGCATGTATGTACGTACCCCATACGTACATTTATTTATACATTTAAGTACATGGAACCGATAGACACACTACTTCTTCTTTAATGCCAATTAAGTATCACATTAATTCATTTATGTTGCCACGTGCTTCTTAAATTAAAACAATTAAATAATATGAAATTCTTTACATCATGACGCATCAAACAACTATCTATGCCTATGAATATTACATCAAATGTATATAAATTTAAGCATTACCATACGATCGAACTCCGCCTGAAATTGCCTGATTTTTTCCTCCATTTAAAAACATACCTATGAAAATTACTTTTAACAAAAATTACGTACTAAAATTATAAAAATGATTTCGAAAGTTATTCCAAATTTTTCTTTTCTGATAAAATGATTTTAAAAATACATCTGCACAAGAAAAATGTTATTAGTGTGTTGTAGAATTAGACATCAAAAAAGAATAATCAAATATCTCGATATCCAACAAATATGTGTTAGGGCCTCTCTATATTAATATAACGAAATGTCAAATTACTATCTGAACGCAAACAGCTTTGTAATGGAAATAGATATTGAAGTCCTTATTTTAGACAAAACG
Source organism: Polietes domitor (assembly GCA_947397865.1). Classification (NCBI taxonomy): domain Eukaryota; kingdom Metazoa; phylum Arthropoda; class Insecta; order Diptera; family Muscidae; genus Polietes; species Polietes domitor. Next base: position 64,573,240 of record OX377621.1, read on the forward strand.
ATAGAATATAATTTAGTGTAAAATATCAGTAGCAGGCTTTGTTTTGTTGATACATTTTCACCAAGGAATTCCTTAACAACTTGAATATAAATTCTTTCCACACATCCTACTATATTGCAAACGTATGTGTGCAAATCTAATTAAAAAGGTTAATAAAAAGGCACATATTATTATGAAGATTAGGTATTGGGCGTAAATTTCGAATGGTTTCGATCATTTCTAAGCTATCAGGTGATACAAATCGTTTCGTTTTAAATCGATACGTTTTTACATTTTACAACGTAGATATATTGATATGATAAGTATTACACGACTTTTATACTTCGTCATCTAATTTTATGGCATGGATAAAATATCGCTTTAATCGTATCGATTAAAAACGGAACGATTTTCATCGCATAACTGTATGGATGGTTCAAGAATACCCATCTTACATTTAAAATTGCTTAAAAACTTAAATTTACAATTCCTTTTTTGGTAAATAAGTTAAACTAAGCTTGGCGAAAATGGATTTAACGATATCCCATTCAAGTTGTTAGAAATCGAAAAAGTTACTCAATCCTAACGACATGCAGCTCATCTCAAATTATGCTCAAAAATGTGGATTTTGTTGGTTTTTAATTAAAAGTTAACCAACTATTCTCTGAAGAATATCAAATGACCGCTGGAGATTTCTCTCAATATATCTCGTGATTCTGATACAAACTGTCCATAATCCCGCTAAATATGTAGTTTTGGCTATCTCATGATTTCGACAGATGGATATGTGTCTAGATCACCATAGAAGTATATAAAATATATACATATATGGTATTGTGTTGCAAACTGTATGACAAAATAAATTACATTTTATCCTGTGATGGAGGGTATTAAAACCTTTTTTCGTTTTTTTTGCATCACCTTCAAAAGCACTACAACGACAACACCTTCAAATGTCAAAATTTGTTTTCTAATTGGACCTTGCAAATTTTCTATTTTCTTTCCTACCTCACACTCACTACTTTAAGTAAGAATGGCACAAAGCAAAGTATGAATAACTATTCGATTTGTGGTATTAATAAGACACAACTGCACAAAACCACTTAACATTTGGATACACTAAATAGGTCCTATAATATTGATTTTAAACATGAATATTTTACATTTCATATATTTGGAATTATCATTTGTATATGAAAAATACCAACAATATCGGTAATCATTTGTAACAAACATTTTACTTATAGAAAATTATGGCAAATTAAAAAAGCACATGTTTTTCTTGCACTCATCATCGCAAGCAGTATATAAAGAATAAAACCACTTTAGCCTCAAAACCACACAACAATTCACTCCCACAAAGTAACGTCTGCCGCCTTCTTGGCGTCAGGAACGTAACTTTTCAATGAAAAAGAAAATCGAAAATCATCATTACCCCCAAACAAATACGAACTATTTGCACTAACCTGTCCCAATTGGTCTTCTGCCGCCTTCCTCTGTTCCGGATTAGGATCAATTGTTGCACGCAGCAATTCTGTCAGCTTTTGGGGATCCATATTTTATCGAATTTATTGCTTTATCAGTTTACAAACTAATGCAGTAGACGAACCACACAATTTGTGTGCTTTAAATTCAATTAAGCAATTATAAAATGCACAAATAATTCGCAAAAATTAATGAAAATACGAATCTTGTTGCTTGCGACAACCGACAACGGGAAAACGTAAAACGTGTTAGCACTTTGGGTTCGATTTGAGTCGAAAATCGACTTTATACTTCATAAAACGATTTTTTGCAGTTGATTTTGTATTTTAGTAAATGACCAAAATCGATTTTGTCTTACCGATTTTTTGCTTAGATTTTAATCGGTTTGCTTCTCTTACAAAATGTCCAATTGAAACACGATTTTTTGCAGTGACATGCGGCTGCTAATTACACACGAAATTACAAATTACTTCATTGTTTGAGTAAAAAATATTTTTACTTCATAAAAGGACTTTTTTGCCGTCGATTTCGTATTTTAGTAAATCGACCAAAATCTATTTTGTCATACCTATATCGACTTTTTATAAGTAGATCAAATTGATATTGAATGCAAATTAATCGATAATTATAAGGCCCCCAATGTACATTCAAAATAATTATAAGGCACGCTTAATTCAACATATAAATCTAAATAAAATATTTATAGTTTTTGTTTTATACTATAATTAAATTCATTATTGGTATGGTATCTAATGTAATACGTAAAACATTATTATCAAGAAATTAATTCTTCTTCTTTTATTACACATCCGTTATTCGGATATAAGCGATAGTTCAATAAATTTGTTTTATCATTTTAGTTTAAATTTTTTAATACATAAATGTGTGTTTATTACTTTAATTGTATGTTATAAGCAGCTCTCTGATTCCCACTGCATATAAAGGGGTATTTTCATCGGAAAAGCCTGTCTATTCTTGGATGGCATGGCATTTCTCTTCTGCCTCTGATGCGATTAACTTTAATTTTTCCTACAAGGATTCTTTGTAATAATTTGTATTTGTGTCCCAAGAAGAAAAACATTTTCTTCTTTTGATGGTTACCATCAGTTGTCTGTTAGTGTTCATCCTACGTAGTACTTCTTCGTTGGTAAGTCCATGTTAAGAGATTTAAGTTATGCATATGGCCAACAAAAATAATTTTATTTTGACTTTTTTTGTCACTTTAGATGTGTAAGACGGTCACGATCGACATCATGGAAACGCAAATATGCTGTCATATATGTATGCTGATGGATATTTTTATATAATACCCTTGTCACACTGCATGCGAAATCTAGTTTAAATGACATAAGCTCGATTTACAAATTTCAGATGCCATACAAATTCGACATTTGTGGCAATATTAGGATCTCTTTGAATTTTAAATCTGACGATTTGTTTCATTTTATCGCAGCTACAAGAAAGTAGCTTGTAACTCTCTTAGTGTTGCTGCCGGATTTTTCTTGTTAATCCATTTAAGATAAACCAATGAGCAACAATGATGCCACCTTATCAAGTCTCTTAATCGTAAGCTAGTATGCCCAATCGAACAGGCCTTCTAAAAGAGAATTACCCGTAAGAGAATGTTGATTTAAAAATTAAAACTACTTTTTATCGTATCCTTATTGTCAAATTATATTAACAATAACTTCAAGTTTCGCTTAGTTAATTTAGTTTATTCATATGTATATTATTTTTTAAGAGGGAAAGGGGAAAAATGTAAAGTATTTCAGGAAATAATCTCTTTATTTAATTAATCGCCATTTTTAAAATTACATGAAGTTAATTTTCCCGGACCAATGCATGCTGCGAAGCCCATAAAGACTGGCAAAACACTTTGTTCTAAAACGCCGGTGAATAAGTGAGACCATGGACCTGAAAAAATAAATAAAATTAAATGTAAATGTAAGATTAAATACATCGCTACCCGAATTATTTTGAAACGCCATTGTACTATGGTAAATATATACACTTAAAATATAGTTTGGGTTTAATAGTCTTGTCACACTGCATCCGAAATCAAAGATTAATTCGATTCGATAATTCGATTTACAAATGTCAGATTCCATACAAATGTGACATTTGAAAATCGATCTTATGTCATTTAAACTAGATTTCGCATGTAGTGTGACAAGGCTATAAGGTATACGCTATTCATCACATATTCTGCAGAATTATAGCGGAGTTCACGATTATAATATCAAATCGTGATATACAATATAAATACAATAAGGTTTTAGAACTGTATTTTTGAGACAACGTTGTATTTCAAAAGTATTGAAAATTGTTTTTTAAACATGCAAAATTTACTAAAAATATCAAACACCTTACGAGGGTGTTGCTAGGTTTGCAAGATCTATGGATCAGGGACAATTTCTTTCTCCTTTTCAGCAAACTTTTTTGCTGTTTACTGACAAATTCTGTAGAGTATTGATATTTTGTGTGGATAAGAGTAATACCTCTGGAATCTAAAGTTTGGATTTGTGTTATATCAGCAAAACATCTTGATTTATAATTAAAATGTAGGGTTTTGGTCGCGATCGGACAGTCAACTATTAATTGTCGATAAAACGCTGAAGTAGGTTATCAGGGTGCGATAACTGTCTTTGTGGGGTAGGTCTTGGGTTAAAAGCCTGTAAGGTCAAGAAGTGAAATGAGTGAAGAGTTATATTATGGCTGATTTTTTCTTTAAGCTATGATAACAAGCTGCGAACTCGTCATTTGACGTAAATGTAAAATGTACATGTAGGTGGATGGTGGATTTATTTATTTGAACCAAAATTAAATTTATTGTAAAACAAAAATGTCATACTGTCAATATTATGGCAGGTTTAACTTTAAATATGTTGTTTTCCCAGAAGAATCGACCAAATAAACGGTGAAAATGTTCTCAAAGAAGAATTTACTTTACATATGAAACCAGTAAGAAGTGGCCTAAAAATAGCGATAAAATTAAAATTTTTCACATGGAAACTTTCAAGAGAAATCTAATAGAAATATATCCTACGGTATATTAAAACAACCCTTAGTAAGCACTAATGACTGGACTATTTCAATATTTTTATTTTTTTTATGAATTTATTTAATTAAAATTAATTTTTTTATAATAGGGCTTTTCATTTCATTTATTTCAACATCACAATACAAAAGCCAATAAGGCCAAGGCTTTTTAAACCGGTTTATAACAAGATGCGATAACAAAAGACGTTAATAAAAATTTAATTTATTACTCAAATTAAAAAATATTTTTTCACATTGTCGCTAACTACAATATAAATATTTGTATCAAAACAAATTTTCAAAAAAATAATTTTATGTTGACATTATTGGACTTAATAACCCCGATAACCATAAATTTGACTTACCTGTCTAAGTCCAAAATTTTTAACATAAAATTATTTTTTTAATTCGTTTTCATACACACATTGATACTGCTGTTGGTGGAAACTTTAAAAAATATATTTTATTTTGAGTGAAATTTAACATTCTACTTAGATTTTTGTTATCCAGTCTTAAAGAAAAACACCTCTAAAGTTTCTATTGCTGTTACAGAATATTTTCTTCTAAATTAGAGACGTCATAACATTCTCAGTCATGCGAGTTTTTGTAATTTTGAATCTAGTGTAGGTGTCAGTCACTTGTGCTTGTGATTTTGATTTAAATGTCAAATTTTTTATGACGCCTTCAATTCTGACTATTAGTCTGAAGTAAAATATTTGCAAAATGAAAAATAATATGTAAAATATTTTGATAAAAATATTCGTTTTTAATTTGTAATATGCCAGTATTTACAAAACACATCAGTTAAAAAAATTGATATTTTAAACCATATTGGACATACCTAAAATAAATTATTTTTTCCCGGGAATGAAACTTTTCATTTCCGTTTTCCCGCGAAAAAGTCCGGGAAACTCCAAACCCTAGCTGTCGCACTCCAAATGTAAAAATTAGGATGAATTTCATTAGTCAAATAATACAACACAAGATAGATTTAATCAGTTTTGTTGTTTTTAGATCTCTAAAAGATCAACTGGAGAGGGACATTCGTACACTCAAAGAAATTTGTCAGTAAAAGAAAGCAAAAAGTATGTTGTAAGAGCAGATTTTCTGCAGAAAAAGAGATAGCAGATTTGTATCTGCTGAAATAGCAAACAGCTGTTTGCTGTTTTTAACAATAAAGAAAAAAAAAACGTTTTTTTTGAAACTTTAAGCAGATATACAGAACAATATAGCTAATTAACAATTTTATTAACAACACTTTTTAAAACAAATGTTATTATAAGAGAAGTTATTACCACTGAAATATATTGTGATTGTCTTTTTAAAGATACGCATATTGCCCCAAGCTAATATAAAACGAAATTTGAACTAAGTTCGTTTTCGCAGTCAATCGGAAAGGCTTTTAAATTATAAACGCTTATTTTTAATCTAATTTTATAATTTAATTATCAGGAGACATTTTTAGCAGACTGCAAACACTTTAGCAGTGTGAATGCAGATGCAAGAAGAAAAACTGCTGTTATTTCAGAAAAACTGCTGTAATAGCAGAAAATTGCCTTCTGATAAGCAGCAGCCAATCTCTGCTGTTAACAACAGACTTTTTTCTTTAAGTGTATGAGATTTATGTGGACTATAGTGGTCCAATTTTACTTGCAGATATTACCGCTTCCATTAGAACGGGACGAAATGCCTTGCACAACAGTCCAATGAAAAATACTTATATTTACCGCTTGCATAAATAGCCACGTCACCACCACCATGTGTTTCATCTACCATTGGTGCGGCTGCAGGATATTGGAAGTCTTTGCTCTCTAAAGTAAGATAAATAGAACAACGTTCATTTGTGTGTATGTATGGACATATAAAAATTCACATTCGTTACTGACCAGTTTGGGACATCTTTCTAACGTCGTAGCGTTTTACTTCCTCTCTGCCTGTGCCATATAGGTACCTCTCATATATATTGCGTAGACTTGGCGGACTTCTGGCGGAGTACAAGAAATTGCTAAACGCTGGACCATTAGCATACGATAATGTTTTATAGGGCAAAAAGTCTATGTCGGAAATATCTGTGCTAGTACCGGTAATACTATTACCCAGCTTCGGATAACCATTAATTGTCATTGTGTGTCCATGATCAGCACTTATAACAATCAGAGTATCATGTGGATTGGTTAACTCATATGCACGTTGAATTGCCGCATCGAATTGCACAGTTTCATCTAATGCCTTTTTAGCCCTGGTCTCATGATGGGCATGGTCAATACGTCCACCCTCAACGAACAAAAAGAACCCATTTGAATTCTTTTTCAAAATACGTATGGCAGCATCGGTCATTTCTTGTAACGTGGGCTGAGAGCCATCATTATCCAAATTGTAATTCAAATGGCTATTGGCAAAAATTCCAATTAAGTTATCGGTACTATTAACATCAAGATCCATTAGATGCTGTCTGGTGTGAGCAAATTCCGTAGTCCCCTGTTTGGAGTTCATCCACTCGCTTATAAGATTTCTGCCATCTGAACGTTCTCCCTCATAACCAGAATTATGGACAGTGCCATTTGGCAAGAGTTTACGAGCACCACCACCCATAATTACTTTAAAATTTTGCGATACTGGATTTTCAATTAATTGGCGAGCTATATCAATGCATCGCTTAGGATCGTTACCCATTTTGGAAATATCGGTGTCACTTTCATAATCACGGTGGGACGTATGAGCATATGCACCCGATGGGCTAGCATGTGTGACTCGGGTGGTTGTGACAATTCCAGTAGCCTTGCCAGCTGCTTGTGCCCAACTGGATATAGATTCAAGTTGGTTTTTCTTTTGGTTGGCACTTGTACAATCGGAAGTCTCAACATCTGCCGAAACCCCGATTGTCTCGTAATTAACTTTGATGCCGGAGTGATAGGCTGTCGCAGTACAAGCTGAATCTGCTACCTGTCGATCAGCACAATAGGTCTGGAAGATATTTAATTTAAGTTCGAGCTGTTAAGTAATTCAGTTTTTATTGGAGGTTGTTGTATGTCCAAACATGAAATGCCTATTATATGCCAATAAATAAACCTGTTCAGAGACGAATGTGAGTTCAAACATTCGATCGAAAATTAATTGTATAAACAGTAGGGCGGTTGATTTGTGTGGATGAAAAAAAAAATAAAAATCGTATAGCAAATATGTAATCTACTTTAACTTTTAAGAAAATTCTCCGAAGAAACCATGGTTCTAAAATCAAATCCTAATCCGCGACTCTCGACTTGAAAATTTTTACTTGGGTGAATATTTTTTTAATGAAAAAAAATTCTACGATTTCTTTTTGGAAAAAGCTATTTTTTTAACATTTATTTTTTTGGCAAAGGTGGACATATAAATTTTCAAGTCGAGAGGCGCGTATTAGGATTTTATTTAAGTACATGCTTTCTTTGGTGAATTTTCTAGAATTTTATGTAGCTTAAGTCTTTGCTATACAATTTTAAAAAAATTAACCCGCCCTGATAAACAGATTGGTAGTCTTTCTCCTTCACTTCCATGTCAGCTCTGTTAAAAACACGAAGGAAGAAAATCGAAAATCGATTGATATGTATGAATTACCTTTGATAAGCCCACGTAGGGGAATCTTTCCATAAATAATGAATTGCGTTCACCAACGATACCTTTCAGTTGTCCATCATAGATACGGCTGGCGGTAACAGTCGGTACTGACATACCATCACCAATGAAGAAAATTACATTTTTCGCATTGTTCCGATTTTCTGTCTGAAACAATTTATTTCTCAAAGTTCGTTGGGCATCCTCAACCCAAAATTGGGTTTTTTTCAAATCATCGGCATTATTTATTTTCCACGAATCATCTGGAAATGTGTTCACAAAATATTAAAAATGTATTCCAAAAATATTATCATAAAATGTAATATTGCTTCAATCTCAATAGTCTAGAACCAGTTTAAACTCAATGACTAACTCATAACTCCGTGGAACAATTTTACATTTTTGCTATTGGACCTGTGCAAGATCATATATATATATATATATATATATATGGAATTCTATGTGCACTCAGTTTTCCATTTGGTTATTATACCCTCCACCTAGGGATTGGGGTATATTCACTTTGTCATTCCGTGTGTAACACCTTAAAATATTCATTGGAGACTCCATAATTTATATATATTCTGGGTCGTGGTAAAATTCTAAGACGATCTAGCCATATCCGTCACGCTAGCCGCCGAACGAAATGAGCTATGAGGTTCAAATTTTCTCTAAATGTGCCTTATGGTTGCAGGTCGGTTGGGATTGAAAGTTGGCGAAATCGGCCCAGAGGTAAAATGTTTTGATTTGATTTGATTTATTTATTTCAACTTGTAATTCAAAGCCATCGGGCCAATTTAAAACAAATTACAAAATGTATATATAATACTTTTTTTAACATGGCTAAAAAAAACTACTCAACAATATTGCAGTATGTTCATTAAAAAACTAAATAAAGATCTTAGATAATGTATATAATAAATTAAATAAATGCATATACAGAAATTATTTTGTAGAGCTAAAAAACTACTCCACTACTAAACTACTACTCCCTAACAAGGACTGAAATTACCTCTAATATTTAGACTATTTAAGCAATTTGTTTGAAAATTCCTGCTTATATGCACTTGAAATTTGTTGGGTACTCTTATAGCGTGAAAGCACCAAAACGTAAATAAAATTTTTAGCGATCGGGCGAAATGGGAAAAAAATGGTACCAATGATACGACAACAGCTAGAAACATGAAATTTGGAATGTACATCTCTCTAATTGTGTAGATACGTAAAGTAAAGCGATTTTTCAAAATTCGTACTTTTAAGGGATACAATTGGAAAAGAGGGATAAAAATGGTACCTGCCAAACCGCTGAAGTTGAAATCATGAAATTCAGTGTATACATTCATCTTACTGTGAATATTCGATACAAAAAGTTGTTTTTCGAAAATTGTAATTTTAGACGGAAAATGGGGCGAATGGGGATACAAATGGTAAAAATGGAAATTCGGTGTGTACAATTCTCTGACTACGTAGACGCGAAAAATAAAGAGATCCTTCGATATTCGTACCATTAGGATCTAAATTGGATTAAATTTGGGAACAATAAAACGGCTGTAGAACTTTTCCTCTCAAAATAGTGCAGACAGTTAGGCTGTAGCTGAAATCAACAAATTGCAAATTGGGAAAATCGGGCTCGAGCGAAATTGTTTTTATCTAATAATATTTAAGACATATTTTTGTAGATTGCTTCTTAATATTCACGTTTTGATTACACTTGAAGTTGTATATTTATATATAGTAGAGGACTATTAATATTATAATAATGAAGCGCCATAATTCTAATATAAAGGTGATATGGGTATCAAATGACGGAGAAGGACATCGGTTAAAATACTTCAAATTTCATGCCTCTACCTTTACTAGTTTAGCAGTTCCAATCATTTCAAATTTTCTCACTTAGTTTATTAGTTATTCATGTTTTACTTTTTAAGGGGGAAACTTGAAAAGGTTGTTAATGCTGAACTAATACAGATAGAGGCGTGAAATTAAAAGTATTTTTAACAGATATTCTTCTCTTTCATTTATATGACTCGCAAAAGTATGAAAATAAATTATTAAAACAACTATATCCTCTGGAAATTAAAAATCCTGAAAAAAAGGATTTTCTTCATTTATATAATGACCATCAATGTAAGTTGGTACCAGTATTGAAGGCATTATCTTGGAAAAACCCAGTATTTATATCGATTTCTCATCTTGACGTGTAGATTACCAAAATTGAATGATAATCTAGCTCCGTTGACAATTGTATAAGTGGCGACACATTGTGCCGGGACAGGGGCACGGCATTCGAAAACGAGAATGTTACGATCGAAAAGTGCTTTTATTTATTGTAAAAAGGGTATAAATTTGGACAAAAATTATACAAAATCAAATCATAGAAATTAAAAATTGGTTTCGATCGTAACTTCTCCATATCGAATCCCGTTATTTGCCCCCAGGAAAATTTAAAACTTTTGTAATTCAGTCACAATTTTTGCCATAATAAAAAATATAGAATCCCTTTTATTAAAACATTCAGTACATAGAAAAATAAAAAATTAATGAACTAGGACTGTCGGGATAACAATCTGCGATAACAAAACCATTAATAAAAATTTAATTTTTTGCTCAAAATACTATATAAATATTTGTATCAAAACTAATTTTGAAAAAAAAAAATATTTTGTGTTGATTTTTTTTAGACTTAGCCTCGATAAGCGTAAATTTGACTTACACTGGATAATTATCCAGGCAAATTCCAAAATTTTTAACATAAAATTATTTTATTTGAACTGGGACCATTTTGCTTCTATATTTAATAGAATGCAAATTTTTTACAAATGGCATTTGTGAGAATCATCTCCTTATAGAGGCCGGGTTTGATGTTGAAAAGTCGCTGCGAAGCCACTTGAAAAGACTTTTGACATGGTCGAAATCATGATCGTGATAGTCTGCAGCCAAGTAATAAATGTCACCACGCCATTTGTAAAAAATTTGCATTCTATTAAATATAGAAGCAAAATGGTCTTGAGCCAGGACAATATCCCAGTTAAAATCAAATATTGATTACAGACCAAAAAATGCAAACGAAAAAACTAAAATAAAATTATTTTTTCAAAATTAGTTTTCACACACACATTGATTAGAGAGATCATAAACCCTGGTTTTGAACAATGTCGGTTTTGGTGATGCCCGGTTTTCTTTTTATGAAAAAACGGGTCGGACCGGGTTTTTTTCTTGAAACAGTAACAAATGGGGAAATTATTATTATAGGGTAATTCCACAAAATGTTGACCATTGTGCATACTGGTTCTTTGGGATAGGACATGTCATAATCGGATTCCGCGCACTGGAATCTTTCGAAATTGATTCCAACCATTCATTTCTGAATTAGCTTGAGGTTCATTGGTAAACATTTTTTAAAAATATATTTTTTAAGCACATATATAGAGAACCCCCATCATTACTTGTCGTCCTGTATCAATTTTCCTAAAATATATAAAAACACCGTAAAAACTATAAATTATGTATTGCTGAAATAGATAATCGTTTTGAAATGAAATTCAAGGATAATGACTACTTGAAGTACAAGGTTATATCTCCAACCTTTCAGACGATACCAACGATATCAACGCCTGTTCCAAAGTTATTATAACATTAACGAAGCTATCCCCTCACAAAAACGGCAAAATTACCAACTACGCAAAAAATGCTGTGGTCACCTCCTGAAATGAATACTGGATTGTTTAGTGGAGATCTGTAAAATATTTCTTCGTTTGGCCAAACCGTCTGTGAGCTAATCGCTCCTGAAAGCACTTTCGTCAATTTCCTTCCAAATACGCTGGTGACTCACAGCTGTGTTCGTAAAGTTTTTAGTTAATTTGCTGTCCCTAATGAAAAGCGTTCTTGTGAGGCTTGTGATAATATTTAAAGTGGCATATAATAAACAAATTCGCACCGAAAAGGAGGCTTTTTTGCACTGTGAAAAACCGGTTGAGAGCGACATAAAAAACCAGAGTTTCCAAAATCCGCGATTTCAATATAATTTGATCACTCTAACATTGATGTTACTTTTGTCGACAATTTTAAAAAGGATTTTTTATTTTGAGTGCAATTTTAACATTTTATTTAGATTTTTGTTATCGCAGCTTATTTGTTATCTATATTTTGTTATCCAGTCTTAAAGAAAAACAGCCATATTAAATAATAATTGAGAGCACAAAATTTATATTTAAACCCAAAATTGAATTAGAACGTTTAGTAGGTCGGTGTAATAGCCGATGGATGCTAAAAGCTAAACCACAACTGGATAACCAATACCACAGTGGTTCATATATTCTGGCCCACTTTAATGTGCCTGGACTTATAGTCAACAATTCCGTATTATTTTATGTTTTTTTCCGATATTGATATTTAAACTTTCCTATTTTTGTTTTAATTTTTATAATTGAACAATTGGTTTCCAAATTGAATTTTGTATTTCAGAAGATAATGTTATTTTTTTTGTATATTTGTTTTTTTTTTTAACGCACATATATATGTTGTTTATTCACTGTTTGCACATTTATTTAATTTATTTTCATATTTAAATATTTTCATGTTCGATTTTATTTCATACAAAAATACACACACCTATTTGATTTATTTGAAAAGCTGTAGCTATTTTACAAATGGTTAAAATAATTAAAGTAACTCGCATCTTATGATTTGCTGTGTTGTTGAAAACAAAATGATGTTGTATAAAATTGAACTCCCTTTTATATAAATACTTTACGTGTATATATCTACATACGTATGTGAGTACCAGTTTGATATTATGTATACAGTCCGCATCATTTTGATATGCTCACTGAAAATCTCAATTAGCTAGTTTACAAAATATTTTTTGGGACTGGATGATTATCCAGTGTAACGGCCACTTTCTTACAGCCTGGTTAAAGTGCCGATTAACTAACCGGGACATTAGCTTATCGAAGCGATAAAGTCCCGGTTAATCATTTTTGGTTTTCTCATTCAACGGTTCACAGATAAATAATAATCAACTGAAATGAGAATCAAATGGCAATACTGTGCTAACTCACCTATTCATTTGTCTGTGTCGAAGTGAAAAAACTGAAAGTACATGGAAAATGATCCAAAAAGCAACGATGGAAACGAAAGTAATAGTCGGAAACGGCAACCTGGAAAAAAATGGAAAACATTTTTAATTACAGTAAAATACCACCAGCCGTTCGAGTTTTTCGATTCGATAAACGCCTAACCGGCGGAAGAGTGCCGGTAACCGGGAGTATGTCGTTACGATCAATTTTAAGCGGACTATAAGAAAATGACCGTAAGTCAAATTTAGGGTTTACTAAGTAAAAAAGTCAACAAAAAATATTTTTTTAGATTTTTTTTTTTTTTATACAAATATTTTTATTGTAGTTGTTGTTTTTCTTTAAGCCGGGATAATATTTTTTTTGCTCAAAATAAAAAAAATGTTTTTTCACATTGTCGCCAATTACAATATAAATATTTCTATTGAAACAAATTTAAAAAAAAATATATATAAATTTGACTTACACTGGATAATTATCCAGGCCAAGTCCAAATTTTTTAACATAAAATTATTTTTTTTTTTTCAAAATTTGTTTTCACACACACTGATATTGCAGTTGGCGACAATTTAAAAAAATGTTTATTTTGAGTGAAATTTTAATTTTTATTTAGGTTTTTGTTAACGCAGCTTATAGCCTTATCACACTGCATGAGAAATCTATTTTAAATGACACAATGTCGATCTACAAATGTCAGATTCCCTACAAATGTGACATTTGAAAATCGAAGTTATAGCCTTGTTACACTGCAGCGAAATCTTGCTGAAATTACATTAGGTCGATTTACAAATGTCACATCCCATACAAATGTGACATTTGAAAATCGACCTTATGCCATTTCTGCTTGATTTCGCATGCAGTGTGACAAGGCTATTAGTTATCCAGTCTTAAAAAAACAGCCCTAATATGTAATAACTTCTTTATTTGTCCATGGATATTTAATTTTGTAACCTTCTTAATAACTATACGTATGACTGGAATCCTTTTTTAAACTGTATAAGATACATACATATATCCTATGTGTTGTTAGCCAAAAAATGTGTGAGGTTGGATATAAAATAAAATATTTCACTAAGCGCACATTTCATGTTTATAAATTATCCAATGCAAATTTCTTAAAAATTTTAAAAACATTTTTTTAATTTAGCTTTGCTCTATATCTCGAGTACTGATTTGTAAGTATAGCACGCGATATCTCATAAAAGTGGAAGTGACTGACCTGAAGAAGGTACATGATTTTAATACTCTATATATTTTTTATTTCAATTTAGATTTAAAATTTTATTTTAGTATTTAATTAAGAAGATTTGGGTCATTTAAATAGAATAATTCATATTGTAAGTAGAGTACAGCATCCTGTATGAAATGTAGAAATTTCGCGAAGGGTTATCTAAAAGACTTACAGGATATAATTAATAAAAAAATTCTCCAATAACATACTGTGTTAAAAATATGAACCATATTCGATGAACACCGATTATGAACCACTGTGCGGCGCCATGTATACCCCTACTGTAGTATTTATTTTTGACGTCAACAAAAAGTGAACAGTGTATATGGATTATGTAGTATTTAAACAGCAGCTGATTATGTGACTGAGTTTTCTGTTTTGTTTTTATACATTTTGCATTATTTTCTTAATTTTAAAGTTGTAAAAATATAAACTGTTAAATAATAAACTATAAAATATTTCAACTAATGATGGTCTAGCTTGTCTGGTAATGCTGCCATAGGTGAAAAACCTAACCTTGAAGGCAAGAACTCAAAAACAACTGGGTGGGCATCTTATGTAAATATTTATTTAAGGTTCGCACATACGTTCTTGTTGTCAACCATTTATAAAAGCAAATAACAAATATTTTTTAGTTGAAATAGGTACTTGTAGTTTTTTGTTCGAATTAAAGTTTTATGTTCTAAATAGAGAAAACACAAAAAAGGCCTGTTCGATTGGGCTTACTAGCTTAATTATTGTATTGAATTTGCTCGCTTAACAAGAAAGTACTACTCTCTTAGTTACCGAGTAAGGTGGTGCCAGATTTTTATCGCTGATTTATTTAAATAAAACCAATGCATAAAAATTTTCCCACCTTATCAAGTCTCTTATTTGTAAGCTAGTAAGCCCAATCGAACAGGCCTAAAATAACTTAATACTCGCTTAGTGGTGCTGCCAGATTTTTCTTCATGATCTGGAAACGCTATCACAATTAGAGCTCAAGACTCCATTGCTTGAAAAGGTGGTCAGAAAATAGACTTACCCGCAAAACTTACTTGTGCCATTTTTTGTTAGGATCGGATAATAATTGCGACTTGTACTCTGATTACAAGAATAGATGGACATTGCTAAATCGACTTTATTCTAAGCAGATCCGTATAATAAACGGTGGGTCTATCCCATTTCCATTTTGGAGTTACAAATAAATGCATAAACAGTATAATAAGTTTTTTTACTACAATAGAAAGTCAGTCGTAAGGTTTTGGAAAACCACGATATTAAACCCTTGGCGCATCGTGCAGAATAAATTCAAAATAGACATCCATTACCACATTAGAACCAGCTGCGGCATCCACATGCTCCAAATTGTAGTTATAACATTTCAGTGAGCCTATCCAAGTGATGTGGACTGTATTTAATTTAAAATATTTATGCTCATAACTTGAAATACAGCGAGAGGGCAAACTGGTGATTCTAGAATGCCAAATTTAAATTTCAAGTAAAATATTCTCAATATCAATTTCAATTAGAATTTTCGTGAAAAGTTTCAAATTGAGACTTTGAGATTGGATATCTCTAAAATCTGAAATCGAAGTATGTTACAAATGACTTATTCAAAACCATCAACATACATATTTTTAGGACATAAAATAGCTTCTTTTCAGAATACTTTTATAATTAGCATATTTTATAAAGATTTATTATATACATATACAGTGCGTAAACGACTCTGTGTCACGTAATATAAAGAAACTCACGAACAATTTATACATGTATGTATAATGTATGAATTTAAAAAGTCGCCTAAACTAATTTTAATTTATTCGACGTTATTCGTGGTGGATGATTATTTAAAGAGATTTGAGCTCCGATTAAGATTGATTTTTGTGTTTATACATCTAATCAACAAACTGGAACTTTTGACAACAAATTGCTTTTTGAAAAATACTACACGATGTCTGTATGTAAATATACTTCCTACCTGTAATAATTAGCATACATATATAAATATATACATATACAAAACAAATAAAAGATGAGTATACATACGACATGTTTAGGCATTTGTATTAAATTGTTCTTCAATATTAGAATGAAGTTAATTTTTTCCGAAAATATTACTTGTTTAATATTTAGCTTAGTTTTTCTTTAATAATGTATAACTACACTCAAAGGAATTTGTCAGCAAAAGAAAGCAAAAAGTCTGCTGTAAGAGCAGATTTTCTGCTGAAAAAGAGATAGCAGATTTGTATCTTCTGAAAAAGCAAACAGCTGTTTGCTGTTTTTTGCAGTAAAGAAAAAACGTTTTCTTGAAACTTTAAGCATATATACAGAACAATATAGCCAGTTAACAATTTTATTAACAATTAACTTTTATAATAAATGTTATTATAAGGGAATTTATTACCACTGAAAAATATTGTGATTGTCTTTTTAATGATACGCATATTGCCCCAAGCTAATATAAAACGAAATTCGAGCTTAATTCGTTTTCGACGTCAATTTGAAAGGCTTTTAAATTATAAACGCTTATTTTTTATCTATTTTAATAATTTAATCATCAGCAGACATTTTTAGTAGATTGCAGAAAAACTGTTGTTATGACAGAAAAACTGCTGTAATAGCAGAAAATTGACTGCTGATAGCCAGCAGACAATCGCTGCTGTTAATAACAGACTTTTTTCTTTAAGTGTAAGCTGCGATAACAAAATCCTAAATAAAAAGTTAAAGTTTCACTCAAAATAAAAAAATCGTTTTTAAAAGTGTCGCCAACGGCAATATCAATGTGTGTATGAAAACAAATTTAAAAAACAAATATTTTATGTTAAAATTGTGGGACTTAGCGTGGATAATTATCCAGAGTAAGTCGAATTTATGGTTATCGAGGGTACGTCCAAAAAAGTCAACACAAAATATTTTTTTGAACATTTGTTTTAATACAAATATTTTTTTATTGTAGATTACTCAAAGTAAAAAATATGTTTTACCTTGTTATTAACGTTTTTGTTATCGCAGCTTGCTATCCCGGCTTAAAGAAAAACAGCCCTTTTGTATGAAATTTACCCGTTCAACAAGAAAATTAAATATGTCATTACTACTCGATAGCTAAGCGAGTAGCATGGTTCTGGTATGTAGTTTCTAGATTGGAAACGACCAAATGGGAGCTATATATAAATCTGCACCGATCTGACCCACTTTTACCATCTATGTTTCTAGTTTAAATATAAGTAGGGATTGCATCTCCCCGTACTTTTTATTTCCCGTGAAACGGGAATTATTTTCAATTTCCCGGGACAGCACTAGAAATCGTCAACATACTGTTTGTAAATAAAAAGTTTTTAAAAGAGACAATGCATTTATATATTCATCATATCGTCTATTTGAATTTTTATTGGAGTAAGAGTATAAAATTGCATAGTCGACAAATATTAATAGTCAATAACGTATTAAATGTCGTGCCTAAATGTAAATATTATTACTAATGTAAATATTATGGCTGTTTTTCTTTAAGACTGGATAACTAAGCTGCGATAACAAAAATCTGAATAAAATGTTAAAATTTCACTGAAAATATTTTTTTTAAATTGTCGCCAAAAGCAACATCATTGTGTGTGTGAAAACAAATTTTGAAAAAATAATTTTGTGTTACAAATTGTGAACTTAGCCTGGATAATTATCCAGTGTAAGTCAAAATTATGGTTATCGAAGCTAAGTCCAATAAAGTCAACACAAAATATTTTTTTGAAAATTTCTTTTGATACATACATATATTTATATTGTAGTTGGCGACAATGTAAAAAAATATTTTTTTATTTTGAACAATAAAATTAATTTTTATTAAAGTTTTTGTTATCGCAGCTTATAATCCAGGCTTAAAGAAAAACAGCTCTAATAGCCTTGTCACAATGCATGCGAAATCTAGCTGAAGTGACATAAGGTTGATTTTCAAATGCCAAATTTGCATGGAATCTGACATTTGAAAATCGATCCCTTTTATTCACGATAAATTTCACATTTGAAAATCGACCGTATTGTATGGGATTTTACATTTGTAAATCGGACTTGTGTCATTTCAGCTAGATTTCGCATTCAGTGCGGCAAGGCTATTAGACATTGGGGAAGGAGTGAAGTTTAACTCAGGGATTAATAAATAATTGGAAAGCTGCCAGATTTTGATGAGTTCTGAGTTGCTTTCGATCTTTTTTAAAGACATATGAAGGGTTGCTTACACATGAAGATTTATTGTACAACTTAGAATGTAAAGACTTTTCTGAAAACAACATTGTTTCATTTAGTAGATATAAGTGTTAATTAACTGAAAACCGTATTTTTCATCAGAAAATACTTAAATTTTTGAGTTTTCGTCAAAATATACTTTCAAGTTGTACAAAAAGTCATTACATTAGGCCTGATCGATTGGGCTTTTGTATGGAATTTACACGCTTATAGTCTTTTCAGGCTGCATGTGAAATCGAGCTGAAATTACATAATAGCCTTTTCAGACTGCATACGAAATCTAGCTGAAATGACACAACATTGAGTTACAAATGTCAGATCCCATACAAATTTGACATTTTAAAATTGAGCTTATGTCATTTTAAGCTGAAATCAATTGATTTCAGCTCAAGTTAGATTTACAACTGTCAAATTTGTATGGGATCTGACATTTGACTTTGTCTGTCAAACTCCACATGAAATTAATCCAAAATCTGGAAAGTGGTGTATTTCCGAACTCAGTATTATAATATGAACAAAACTTTGCGACGAATTTAGCAAATTCCGATAATTTTAAATTATCGAACTATTTTGTGATTACATAAGAGAATTCTCAAATAAATTGTAAAAAGATAAAAATCATTTGGATTTATTTAATCGTGTTCCATCAGTTTCTATAAATTCCTAAATAATGATTACACCTACCAAGTGATTTTTGCGTTATTGTTTATTTACCGACAGTTGTGTGAACAATTCCAATATTTTTATTGTTATTATTCGACAAACAGATTTTTACAAAAAATAATCATGTGTAAACAACCATAATAAGACATTAAACAACATTTGGAAATGGTGTAGTAATTTGAAACGAAAATTAAAAATCGATTAAACGATACAATTTGTTGATTTATCGATATGCTAAACGCTTACAGAAAACCGATTTACACTGAAATTGATTTTCCAATCACTAAGTGGCATTTAAGTAAAAGTATTTTCATTTTCACGTAGGAAAAGGGAAAATTGTAGAAAAACATCGCTAATATTCGTAATTACGAAGGAAATATTGAGGAATTCAATGTAAATAACAGTTGTGATTAGCTCCGACTCTAGTAAAATAGTAAAAAAATAATTATACTAAGACGTAAATTTACAGAATTTGACAATTGTAAACTGATAAGAAGTGTGGAAAGAAAAATATTTTGGCTGCACCTATGACGTGCTGCTATGCTTGCCCGCGATACAGATAAAAATGGCGCCTACCTGCAAGTGGCAGTAAGAATAAAAAATAACTGTGCTTGGAGTAAAAAAATCGAAAACATTTAGAAATTTATAAACAAAGTGCATATAAATATATTTGAACTAAAACCATAACCTCGAAACTTAAAAAATGTCGAATGTGGTGGAAAGGACCGGCGATGCTGTTGTCATAGCAAGCAACACGACCACCATTGACATATTGACGAAGCCCACATCTCAATTAAGAGAGGTTGATGATGACACGCCACGTATTCTTGGCAATGAATTATTGGTTAAACCACAAACAAGACCATCCGTCGACCATCTAGATGATTTATTTTCGTTGGAACGTGAAATTGCTAAAATGCATAATGTGGAGGAAACCACTGAAAATACAAGTGTGGCTGTTTCTAATTCACCGTGCGATATTGACAGCATCGGCGATCCTGTAGCTGTCGGTAATACCTCCAATAACGACGATAAAAACTTAAGCGAATCAAGTAAGCACGAAGCTGAATCGGATCCAATAGCATTGGGGGAAACGGCTTTAGAACATGAGGACCTGATTGCAGTACTTAAGGGGCTTGATGATGCACAGAACACTAGTGCCGATGCAGAATTACTGGAGGGGGTAACTATTGAAGGTGAAGGCGAATATCAAATAATGGAAGTAGTCGACGATGACTACTCTGCAACTGAGCCGCCAGTGTCCACGCTAACGGTTAAAAGTGGTAATGCGCCAAAAATGTTCGGTGCTGCAGTACTAACATCGGAAGAGGAACGTGCCTTGGCATTGGAACAGATGGAAGGCTTAAAAAATAAACAAAAGCCTCGTCGCCGCAAACAGGACATTAAACCTATTCAACAAGTTGACCCCGTAATGGATTTAGTGTCGTCGCTAGAAGCAGACTGGACCGATAATGACGATGACGTCAATAAGGAACCCACAGGCACAAATTCCACAATACCAACCAATACAATTAAGAAAGAAGCAGCACCTGCTCCTGTACAAATAGTTGACGCAAAACAGAATGCACCGCAAATAACAAGCGTGGTTGTCATAAAACCATCCAACCAAAATTCAAATTCCAATATCTCAACTACGGTTAGCGTGGAAGCAACAAATCTAAATTCAACAGCAATGGATAGCAGTGAGCCCAATGAAGTGGTAACGTCGACGTCGCCATTAGAGGGCGCTGTAAAGAAAACAGACGAATCCCGAGTGGTGAACACAAATTCAGGTAAAAGAGGGAGTTGATTTTGTTGTTATTGTTTTGTTAATGAATAAGAGACGTACTCGGAACTTTTATGTGCGTGGGATAACATGTGACCGTGCAGTGACATATGGCAAATGTATGTTTTTGATATTTTAGAATACATAAACCAAAATGAGGCATTAATATGTGTTTGTTCATGTACAGTTAGAGATGTTTCTATCATATTTGTTTTTAGTTTCAAGCAAGTACAATTTCTAATTACTTGGCATACGGTGAGCAATCTGTAATCAAACCTAATTTTCGGACAGAAGACAACACAGATGATTGTTATAGTTCTTTTGTCTTCAACCAAAACCCCTCACCTAAAGTAGGCCAATAGCAATGTTCACATACGACTCCTAGTTAAGTTGTATATTGCATCGGTTTTATTTTCCAGTAGCATTTGATATCTTTGAATTAGTATAAACAAGAATGTATTAAAAATGGTCTTGGTCCAAAGAAATGAATCATTACATCAATTATATTAATGATAAAAGATTGTATAAACAAAATAAAGCATACCATTTCAAGGTACTCTCTTCCTTTATTTAACTAGATTGACATTGATTAAATGCGGAATTCTTTATATTAGTGGCCTTGTCATGATCTCAGTTTGTAACGCATGAAATTGTAAGAAAATGTCCAAGCAGCCATTTTGATAGCCTAGTAATTTAACAGAATTATATGAAATGTAATGCATATGTACTTACATATTGCATGTATATGTGACGCTCGTCATCCAACAACTGTATTTCTTTATTACTATTTATTTCTTTATGACTATATTCCTTTTCTACTATTAACTCATTTTTCCATTTGCATTTTATATCTCTTAATATTCGCTTGTTTGCTAACGGAAATCAAACGAAATGTAAATCTTTCTAATGAATGTTTTATGAAAACAGATTTGTTTTAATAACCTGGCGAAAATTTTTATTTTATAGGCTTTCGACGAACACGTATAATAAAACGTAAAATTATTTGGGATCCGGACGCACCTGAAACGACATTCTCATATGCCAAACTAGTTAGCAATAGTAAAGCTAAGGTCAAACCAGAACCCTCGATACCAACTACAACCATAACAAAGGGCTCCACAACCATAAGACCCATCAAAAAAGAAGTGCCGCCAACAATTGCCCCCAAAAGAACACAAAGGCCCGCAACACCTAAAGATAAGAAGTTAGACACTACAGACACAGTTGTCGTGGCTGTGGCTGCTGACAAGAAATCAGCAGCAATAAGTCAGAAGCAAACGGAAACAAGTGTTGATGACGATGATGAAGCAGACAACAAAACATTGGACTCTTCGTCAACTTCCTCCACTAGTCCAGTTGCAGACATTTTACCCGCTAACAAGAGACGTGCTCAAACCCCAGTTGCAAATGGCCCCGGAGGTGCTAAGAAAAAGAAAGTCTCTGAACTTGATCGTTTAATGGGTGACGAGGGTGCTGTCAATATGCTTAATTCTCTAGAAAAATTAGAAGCTACTTTAGGTGTAGCTGAAACAAAGTCGACACGACCGATGATGAGAAGTCGAGCCGCCACCATATGCGAAAAGGTAAGATCTTGACCTGAACACGAAATCATTATTTGCTAATATAATTACACATACTTTTAGATCCCTCGTAAGGAGACCACATCCCCAGTTAAAACTCCACCTCCATCTACAACAAATCAACAAACCACCAATAAAGGTGTCAAGCGTACACCTAAACCGCGCGCCTCTTCTGGTTGGGATTACGTGTATAAACAAAAGCAAAAAAACATTGATGATTCTATGATAATACGCAGACGTTCGAACAGTTCTTACTCGAGTACAGCTTCATTAAATCGTCTAAGTTTAGATGGACAATCAACGCCAACGAATACTAGTAGTACGTCCAAAACACATGAATCCTCCAAGTCTGCACCCGCCTCTTCAGCATCCACAAATGTTTCTGCTAAAACAGCCTCCAGAACAGCAGAGGAAACGCCGACGTCCTCTTTATATAGCAAAAGCGCTGGCGCTGTCTCCAAGAATAATCCAAAATCATTTGAATTTGCTAAACCTGAAAATAAGAAAGCCCAACGACGTACAAAAAGTCCTGCCGGTACTCTGGCTACCGATTTGAAGAAACCTGCGCCGGTCGCAAATAAGCGTAATGTCCGCAGCCCAGCCAATGCGACGACGACTGACGATAAAGTTGATGGCGGCGGCGGCGGTCCAGCTAAACCTTCGGCATCGTCCACTGGAATAGTTACTGCAAAGGAAAAACAGCATATTTCGGATGTTGTGGTTAAAAAATCATCCAAAGTGACTCAAATTATTTTCAGTACCAATAAGGCTAAATTAAGCTACACATTCACAACACAAGTGAGTCAGGCTTCCTAATGGCATTTTAGTTAATTTCTAACGAACATTTATTTATCTATCCCGTAGATGCTGAATAAATTGTCTGACATCTTGGATAAATTAGCTGCTGATCCTGATAACCATGTCACTGTTATTACAACAAATGATGCTCATTTCTGTCAAGGAATCGATCTGGCTGAATTGGCCACTGGCTCGGCAGACAAAAAGAAGAATGCTGTAAAACAATTATCCGCTGCGGTTAAGTAGGTTATGGCGAGACGACAAGTTGCAATGAGAAAATATAATCTTTTGTTTCTTATTTTATAGGAATTATATAAAAACATTAGCCACATTTCCCAAACCTTTAATTGCTGGAGTCAACGGACATGTTATGAATCTTGGTGTTATGCAATTGGCATTTTTTGATGTCGTTGTGGCCGGAGATAAATGTACATATGAAACACCCTATGCCAAAATGGGGCAAGTGCCAGAAGGATACAGCGTTTGGAATGGTTTAAATAAAATCAGAGGATCTTTTGTAAGTTTAATAATTGCAAATATTGCAAAATGAATTGTAAAATTTCATTTGATTGATTTTCTTTTGTATTTTCATTATCTCCTCTGGTATATAAAGAAAACTAAATTGTTTTGGCTAAGTGAAAAAATTCAATCCACTGAGGCCGCACTGGCGGGTTTGGTCAACAAGTTAACTACTGGCAATAGAGTCAACGAAGAAGCTTTAAATATTGCCAAAAGGATAGCCTCCATGT
Organism: Polietes domitor; assembly: GCA_947397865.1. Taxonomy (NCBI): domain Eukaryota; kingdom Metazoa; phylum Arthropoda; class Insecta; order Diptera; family Muscidae; genus Polietes; species Polietes domitor. The sequence goes on from OX377621.1 coordinate 64,597,434, forward strand.
CACCAGAGGTAAGTAGTAATTTGAAAAAAAAAAAAAATAACAACAACTAAAAATACATAATAACCTTTTTGCAGTCGTATCGTGTTATGAAAAAGACTATATCAAACGGTTATACTGACGTTATCGATTCATCCTTCAACGAAGAATTCAATACTATTGCCGAACAATGGTCTTCGAGCGAGTTTTTGGATAATATCAAAAAATACATAGACCAGGGTCATTTTTAGTTCTTAGTCGCAATATAATTTTGTTTCTTTCGTTTACTTCCTTTTATATTTTAAATATTTGATTATTATGAAAATAATTGTTAATTACATATCCCTCTTATGTATGTGTGAATGAAGATGACGATTTAAACTGTTTTTATGTTGCCTTTTTATCAATATATGAATATGTATGTTTTATCTATTGTATCCTAAGTTTTAATTTTAAATCGAATGGGATATAAGCACAGAAATATTTCATTTCTTTTTTCGGTGGCAATTTGAAAATATAATTTTGAACACTATATGAATTACCCAAAGTAAAACCATATATATATTTTTATTTTAACAAGTATGCAGTTTTATGCAATTGTAAAGAACAATTATTTTTTGTTTGAACAATAAAAATCTAAACTTATGGATTGTTACTGAATTTAATGATGGGCACTATAAAAGTAAAACATTTTTATTTCTAATGTAGCGAAATTTAGATAGAATTAAAGCACGTAATAATTATTTTTCAATATTGGAGAAGTTTGATTCCCCAATCCTATTTTGTTTCCTTCGTCACTGTTGCTTGTGATGTTGCCACTTGATGTTGCTAAACACAAAGATTGTTATTGACAAAAATGCCTTTTTACTTTCTTTAATTAACAACGAAAAGAACAGACCAAAAATAGTAAAACTTCATGTTTACCCTCCAGCATAGGATGTTGTAGAACTCCTGTGATACGAAAAAAATATTTTTTTCTGCGCAGAACAGGTCGGAATATCTCAAAATAAAAACCCTTAAAATTATTACAAAACTCGAAAATGTTTACTAGATCAAAACTGAATGACCGAAAGAGTTTCATTCTAGACCACTGTGTGGCGATAACTAAAACGTAGATAATGCGTTAATTTTTCACTCGATGGAAAAAATATATTTCACATTGTCACCAACCATATTAAAGTAATCTGAATATTTTCCACACAAGTGATTTTTTATTGAATATTGAAACTCAGTGGCACTGCAATCTAAGAACTTATGTATGTGTACATATTTCAATTGTATTTTGAGATTGTAGATAGTGTATTACTATGACTTTATTTTCACTTTATGTAATTACGAACTAAGGGTAATCAATTAATCGACTATTTAAAAATTGGTACAAAGGCGCCTTTTTAGATTTAACTTCTTTTAACGATAAAAATATATATCATCACCTGATATGATACAAAAGAGTGGAACGTCTCAAAATTTTAAAAATACACATTATCTAAAAATGTAATCTAGTAAAATACGAAAGATTCTAAAATCAAGATTGTTTGGCCCAATGATGGAACCCGATCTACATTTTTAATGTAATTATATTATTGGCTCCTCCTATAAAATGATGTAATTATAATTCCGTCCTTTTGCATTGCAGGTGACGATAAGTGGGTGTTGATTATGCCGTCGCCTACCCTTTAAACAGAATGTATTTCATTTTCAACTTGATTAATATCACCTTGCATGGATTTTATCATAATTTCAAATTGTTTTATATCCGTAGTAATTTTGTCCAGACTTGCGCCTACATTAGACATGTGCTCGCGATCGATTTGTACTTCAAGATCCCGCGTCTCCTTAGTCATTTGTCCAGTTTGTGATACCATATCGCATATCTCATTGCAGGCAGCGTGCAAGGAAGCCAATAACTTATATGCCTTTTTCGCATGTACATCATGTTTGGCACTCTGGAAGAGCAAATCATCGGTGTAGTTGAACTGGCGCTGTAACTGCGCCGACACAGAATTCAATTGTTTTTGTAAATCCCGTGTGTCGTCGAGAATTTTGTAAATGTCATTACGTTGTTTGCGAATGTTGCTAATGAATTCGTAAATGCGTACCGTGTATTCTTTGCGAGATGCCACACCCCCCACCGCAGCAGTCCTTTTCAATTCATCGGCTAATTGAGCGTGGCTGCTTGTTTTGTCCCTTAAATTGATTTCCAAGTCTTGTATAGTATTGCGTAGTTCCTGAATGTTGTATAAATTTGTGGATTGTCTTAATTTTTGCAAATCATCGACCTGTTTCAATGCTGGTCCCCGATGCAACTGCCATTGATTTTCAACGGCTAGGCGTCGTTCTCTTGTCTTGTCTATCAATCCCTCGAGTTTTCCCACATTCTCCGCTGGATTTTCCAAAATTACACAGGTACGTTCATGTATTTTTAGGTCTTTTTTCAATATTTCCATTAGTGCTTCAGTGTTTGCGCGTTCTTGGCGCAATTGAGTTAATTCGGCATTGGCTTTTTGCCTTTCCTGCACAAACTGATCATTTTGAAGCTTTAATGACTCAACTTCTTGTGTCAGGGGTGTGCTAGGAATTACTTCCTCTTTACCAACATATTCCATGTCATTGAAGTTTTCGGTGTCCACAGGTTTCAAAAAGGAATGGATTGCCGAATTGGATCTATTGCTTGTATTTAGACGTATCCCATCCAGTGATTGTGCCGAACTGTACATATCAATTGCAGTTTTGTGTAACACTGAACTCACCAAATCATAATCACCCGACGAAGTTTGTTGGAATATATTCGGAACTTGATATGTAACCTCTTCGCTTTGGGGAACGTGCAAATTCAATTGTGGCAGAAACTCGACCGTGAGACTGCTACTGCCACCGGTCTTTCTGTTAGCTATTCCACGACAATATTGCGGCACCCAAGGCGATTTGAGTTCTCTTGATATCTTCTGCTTAACCTCCTTCATTAGAAGAGCATAGTCATTTCTCTCATCAGCACCATCGATGATGTTGAGTCCATCAATTTGAACTTTTGGCAACTGTTCTATAAGAAACATAAATAGTCTTCTTATATCCACAACATTTGGATACAAAAAAGTCTGATATCCAATGTCACCTCGGTAGCCAATGTCACCTACTAGATCCGCCAATGCAGTGGCAGCAGCAAATCGTTGTGCCATATTTTCCGGCAGTGATTTGGGTATAACGGCATCGGGTTTAATTTCTTGTAGGCATTTTGATACTGATTTAACAAGTTCAGCTGGTGTAAAGTTGTTAAGACCGAATATTTCATTTTCTTCGTCCGTTTCCAACTTGCAGCCGATTTGTTTCAGTGAATGTATGATGATTTTATCGACTTCATCCATGTCGGTCGTCTGTATATAGCTTTAACTTTATTTTTAAATTTATGTTTTGTGTTATTACTTTTATTTTTATTTGGGGAGTACTATTAATGTTCATCTGTTCGAACAGCTGTTTGTTTTTCGCAGTCACAGTTGCTTAAAAATGTATGCAAAATTTCGCTCCCATTATTTTCAAATGCACTTAAAGCAGCCTTCACATATCGCGACTGGATCGCGCGATCCGCCAAGGAAAGCAAAAGAAGTCACAAATAAAGTAATAGCCTTGTCACACTACAAGCGAAATCTAGCAGAAATGACATTAGGTCGATTTACAAATGTCAGATCCCATACAAATCTGATATTTTAAAATCAACCTTATGTAATTTCTGCTAGCTTTCGCATGCAGTGTAACAAGGCTACAACCGGGAGTATATCGTTACGATAAATTTACGTTTTACGCAATCGCGTAATTTAACAGTAAATTATACATCGAAACTTCCACTTTTTCTGGATTTTGCCAGTCAAACTCTAAACTCCATTGGATAAAAATTGCAAAATGCGGAAAAGGCGGATTTCGGTTGTATATCCAAAGTCAGCAAAAATTGTAGTACAGTGTTTCTATTATGGTCACTTTTGACAACTGAATACCCAATACTTTTTGGCGTGTTTACACTATACTATTGAATACCTTTGGCAGTTTTCATGAATTTCAAACTTGTTTTAAATATTTTAAATTATTAATAATGTTTATAGAATATTATTAGATATTTATACATGTGATTTTACGGTTCTGATGAATTTTCCATTTCCAAATGAGCATTTTCTGAAGGGGAGTTGTATTTTTTATGAGTATAATGTAAACTGCCCTATTTTTACACACAGAAATGCTACTCTAAAACTCTCAAAAATGTAAATGTGAGAATTACGGTCAATAATAAGGTATGTTTGGGGAAATTCTGGGGAGGGAAAATTAAAAAAATATAATATAAAATATTGGGGCTGATACATACATTTGACTCAAAAGATGCCACCTAGGTACAGTTAGAGCGGTGGGAGCAAATTTTATGAAAATAGTTTTTGTATAAATATAAGATAGGTAGAGAAAATGCAGGGGTTGAACAAATATTGGGGGTCGGTTGAATTTAGAACTAGTTTCCTATTTACCTACTTTTCATTCCCTTCTCATGTTTTCATACAGAGATATTTAGAGTATACTCTTTATCGTTCGTAATACATTTACATATACTTAGGTAGTATACAAATCCTGTTGTTTATATGCATTGTTAATATGGGCGTTTACCATTATTTTTTAATACGTAGTGTTTAATAGTGGTGGTAGCTGGGGTGCCATTCTTTCCTTTTTTCTATAAATATATATTAGTTTATATGCAAAATTGACCTAATTGGCTTTTGTATTGTGATGTATGAAATGAAAACGGGTCCAATATTGGGTCGATCTACAGCTCCAGTTATCGTGGTTTAACACTTGAATCTGAATTTGAATTAAAAACATTTTCCCTTAAATAAATAAATATTCTATACAAACTAAAAATATTATTTTTTAATATATCCGAAATCCGAGATGTTTCTAAAGACCTAACCTCGAATGGTATACAGCAGATGATTTGAAATCTGAAATCTTTATTTGCAAAACGCAAGAAATAAAATACATTTTGTTCGGCAACTAAATATTTGGATTTTTTGTTTTATTCGACTTTGTTACAAAATATAAGGGACACATTTTTCATTACAATTTCAAATCGACAAACTACATCGTAAAATGATGATTACAATAATAAATATGTTTTATGTATGTGTATGTTTTTATAGCATAAATATTATTTTTTGGTGCTAGAAATACTAATTGTTTTTTTATTTCTCCCTTAATATGTGATATTGTTGTAAACTATAGATGAATTTTAATGTGGAAAATAATCCATTGGTACGGAAATAAATTCCTATTATAGTTCAATAAAATCTGGACATTTGGGTTTTGGACAATTCACCACCGGAGCTTATGTAATACAATACGATACGATACACTTATAAATAATATGTAAAACATTACCTTAAGGAAGAAAAGAAGGAAGAGTAAGTTTAACTAATCGTTTCTCCAATATATGTGTATGTAGAGTTATAAATGTTACTAAACAAACAAAATTTATATAATAGACATTTTAAATGCTTTCTAAATCGTTGCAGCAATCAAAGTTTAATTTATAATAAACATATGCTTAAATTAATATAACATAATACATTATTATTATTATTTTGAATAACTCTCAAAAGAAGTAAGAAGTGAAGTGATGTACATACAATGCATTTAAAAATAAACTTAAAACGTGTTGTACGAGATAAGGACTTTTTTACGGGGTGGCGATGGTGCAAAGAAAGATACGTACGTATATAATGAATTTTAATCTTCAATATAAATAAGTTGTATATAGTTGAATTTTGTTTAATTGTAAGATGTATATAAAAAATATATATATTATCAATTATATTCCATATGCATGTAATTGTTTGTGTCTGTTTTTGTCTTCTGTCCGTCTCTTCTACACTATTATCTGTGTATGGATGTGATTGATATTAAGATTATTGTGATTCCGATAAAGAGGCACGCGCATTATTTCCAAAGAGTCCTTAATTTACTTCTTTTATATGTATATATTGGTCTAATCACCCTCATCGTCGTCGTCGTCATCTTCTTCGTCTTCTTCTTGTGCCAACAGAGCACTGTTGCGCGACATTTTCATGTAAGCAGCACAGATGCATTCGCATACAAAACGATATTGGCTCTGAAAATAAAAATTGTTCAAAATTAAATTTTTGCAAAAAGAAAAGTGTTTATAAAGCACACAGCATCAAGTCAACTGCATGCTCTCTGTAATCAACTTACCACATTTTGCACCATACATGCTCTTTGATCACGCATTGTACGCACAATATCCAGTGGATACACTGGTTCGCGAGCTTCCATCAAGGCTAAAGCGGTGTCCATTAATATCAGAACACCCGTACGCCCAATACCAGCCGAACAATGTACTATCACAGGAGGATTCGCAGCACTAATACATCTGCAAATTAACAAAATTAAAATGAAACATTATATAAAACATCCATGCTGGCCCAGCAAAAATACTTACTGATGAACACTTGTTGAAACCGGTGTCTCATCTTCCGGAGTAACACCGTTACTGGCAGCACATTTGCGTTCCCCCATAATACCACCATTTTCGTCTGCATCAGCATCGAGTAGACGCACCTGTTTTAGACTTTCTTCGATTTCCTGCAACAGGGTACGATTGCGGGCATTGCGAACGCGTTCGACAAACTCCAAGAACAGGTTCGGATCAGAAGGTACACAATGATCGGGCCAAGCAAGATATTGCATGTGTTGTATGTGACGCTGCTCGCCCGTACGTCTATCGCATAACAGGAATTCACGAAAAACAAAACTTCCCGTTTCATCCGGTTTCTCACTGAGACATTTAATGTATAGTCCCTCGCCTAGTTGCAGTTCGTCTCCCGTTACTGGCCAATACTGATGACATTTCTGTCGGCCCGCTTCCATAACCGTGGTAAGCATTACAACTAAATGGCTACTTTCCTGTTGCACCATCCGCCAAAAATCTGTTGTTGTAGTGGCCAGTGGACCTTGAGTGGCAATGTAACGGTTTATACCGCCTGGTATTTCCATATTTACATAATTTGCATTTATATAATCACCGCTTGAAGAGTTGACTAAAGTGACACGGGTACAGTCATATGGCGATATGTCACGATAGCGATTTTTCGGTACATTTTCCGGTTTCCTAGCCTCCGTTATGGCTAAATCGGGATTTTTGCGATACATCAATTCGTATTGAGCCAGCAATGCGCCGGAAGCTAAACCGTCGCTCAAGAGCAATAAACTCTGTGTGAATAAGGCATCGCCGTCAAGCAGATTGGAGTGTGAACCGATTTCATCACTTTCCGGCACATATTGATATAGGGGTTCCTCCTCTTCGTTCATAGAAGGACCAATTGAGCAAGGCCTCATAGTGAGTAACAATTCACCGGTGCGTGTGTTCCGACACTCTTTAATCATGCTAACCACTTGTTCATGCTTAAGGCCGACAACTTCTCTGCCATTAATAAGGACGACTTCATCGCCTTCACAGACACGTGGTGTACAACGATCTGCTGGTGTGTTGGGCACAACCTTCGATACTTGAACGGGTAGTCCCAAATCGATGCCACCCTTGACATTGAAACCAAATCGTCCATGTTCGTCTGCTAACAAACGTATGGTTATTAAATCACTACCACTTTCTGGTGCCGCAGAGCATCCATTGATGTATGTGGTCATGGCTGCACCTAATTGAGTGTCATTTGGACTATGAGATCCTGTGCTATAAGCAGGTACTGGAGATTCAAAACGACGACCACATTGTTCGATATAGCCAGTATCTCTGGAGAACAAAAGAAAAACAATAAATTATTATAGGAATTGAACTCGAGTTTCTTCTGAGCAATACTTACAGTTGAATATCATATTCATCACTTTGTTGTTCCCAAGCTTTACGTGGCATTGTATCCAGTTGTTTTGACGTAACCTTATTGTCATGGTGTGGACGGCTAGTTTTTGTAATCGTTAAAATGGACGTATGAGTGGCAGCTAAAGCGGACGGAGCTTTACCATTATGTGAAACACTGCCATTGCTATCGGAACCACTGGCCCCATTTGCCAATGGCGACGTTGTAGTACCACCTGGTCCAATAGCAATCAGGCGTTTGCTTGGCGAACGAACAAAAGCTTTATGAATTTTAACACGTTGTTTGGATTCTTGTACAGCTTGCAATTCAGTGCGCCCCGAATAATAGAATCTACTTGAAATATCAAACAATTATTTATAAAGCTTACATTTTTTTCCTTATCAAAATAGTGTCTGCAGCACAGCAACTTACTTTGATCCTAGGCTTAAATTAAGAAATCGCGATAAACGATGTGGCCTTTTTAGGCGGAAGAATGAATGATGTTCCACACATGATTTCCACAATGCCTTAGCATGTTTGTGTGAAGACATGCTAAAACCCAACAGTGTGTCGTAGCTTTCAGACTAAATAAATCGAGAGGGAAAATTGTTATTGATATATGTGCATTATATTTTAAGAGATTTAAACCAAAACATCTTACCGGTTCTCTGCGTAATTGAATAAAGAAATCTTTGCGTTTAAATGAAACTTTAACCATTTTGGACCACGAGAATGTGTTGATGCGTAGTCCATTTTGAAAAACTAACAGACCTATAGCAGACACACCCAATTGCAATTCTTTACCATTTGAATCCTATAAATGAAATGGTCAATAAGTAAAATGTTGATTTCAACTACATAATTTAATTACAATACAAATCATTGTCACGGAAGAAAGTCTCAGTATGTTTGTATTTCTTCTGAACAAATTTTTATTGATAAAAAACAATTATAGATATGAAACATGGGTCTAACATGGTTTTATTGGTTGGACATCTTGCTTAAAGCGAGTAAACATCAGTTCGCTTCGAAATAAGAGCTGAAAACGGATTTTCGCCTCTCAAAAAATTGTTAAAAAATAAATCTATTCATTTGGGGGCTGAAAACAGAGTTGTGTTAAAACTTGTCTTCAACGAAAATAGGGTTTAGGTTTTGCATTATGTGGGGAAAATGGGATAGGAATACAAAAATTGGATATAAAACAGTGGGACAACTGTAAACATAAACACAGTTCAACATATGACACATTTTGGTAAAGTATTAGCTCAAAGTGTAAGCGTGGACTTCAAATGCAAATTTTGCAATAAAAATTACAAATGCACCATTATACATATATTTTCGCCACGAATCGAAGAAGAATGCCAAACATTCAACATACATACAAATCTTTCTGTGTTATGGGGAAAGATTATATTAATTTTGATCCCATTATCTGCTGCACCTTTTGCGTAACACTAGACTTCCTATTGATCTTCGTTAAGCTAGTTTTGCCTCTGAAAGTCAGTCTATCCAATTTTTACTCAAAACGTTTTCCGTTTTTTCTTGAGATTAAAACAATTTCCATATTTCTGAGAATAATCTTATAAATCCTTATTCCTTATTTTTCAATAAAAGCGTTCGCGCACTATGGATATAAATATGGACTCTGTGGTGTACATTATCAAGTGTCCATGGAATTATGTAGTGTACCTACCATTGCTTTATGCAAATCGATTCCATATAAATCAAGCCTTTTGGCATGCTCCAAATAATTATATTCAGCATCTGCTGGCAGTTGGCCACGATGCAGTTTGTGTAATTCAGATATTTTACGTTCGGCATCGGGTGTTTGATCAATCAACAGTTGCATATTACTCAAGTAGCCAGCCTGATGCTCCGAGGGATTAAAATCACCCAGTTCAGCTGCAACATATAACCAAGAAATTCAATCAATCATCCTTAACAAAAAATGAAGATAATTGACTTACATTGCACTGTATAACTTGCCAATAAACATTGTGTATTAAGTGAACATGGTAATTTGCCCAACAATATGTTACGTTTAATTTGCAAATAAAACTGATAACGTGTATATTCCTCCTGTAAACGACTGGGATCACTTACATAAAACTGTAAACAGAAACATAATAAAGATTAGTTAATTGTACAGTACATATGTACATTAGACCGACTCGAAAAAAAGTTGCGCACCTAAAATTAAAGATTGTTTTGCTTTATGAATATCGCCAAAATATTTGAGTTATATCTTTTAGCTCTACGTAGCTAGCTAGGTTGATTTTACATAACATCAAAAAATCATATTTTCCTCAAAAACGGCGGTTGCGTTTCATTTTTTGACAGTGTAATAAAGATCGATTCTGCGTCCGATGGTCTAAATATTACATAGTCATATTAACATAACTATTGTAGACATTTCCCTGAGGAAGCAATTTCACGAAATTGCAAAATATTGGATGCAATAAAGAATTACAAAGACCTCGAGCTTGATAAATATTATTTATTTGGAATATTAAAAAGGTCAAAAAACTACTTTTGGGTGCGGAATCACTCATACTTTATTACCCATTCTTTATTTGGCCAAATTAAAATAATCATTTTGAAGATAAATTTGATTTTTAGAGTTGTTTAGAATATATAGCCGAAATATTTTTGGGATATTCATGAAACAAACACAACGTTTTTGCGAACCGGTTTAGAGATATGCACGTTAGGCTGGGTTGTGCGCTCCATAATTAAACAATAATTTGCAGTAATCAACCAGAAATAAAGTTAGGATTGTTTAATGATGAGTTGCAAAATAATTTGTCCCTTTGTCAAATCATCTGTGAGCAAAACGCTCCTGAAATGATGTTTGATATTTCAATTTTGTTTAAATTTTCTTTGAAAGGTCTATGATTATACTAATTTGCAAACATTTTGTAGAAGCGCTATGTGTAAAATTATCTGATTTATATTGTCTTTCTAAATCGAAAACTATATTAAAACAATTTTTATGGATAATGTTCAAATTTAATATTTGTACTCATATTTTGGAACTATAAGACTGATAACACTAGTTTATATGCTCAATTCATTAAGAATTGATTTAAAAAACTTAAAAAAAAACATAAAAGCTAAGAAAAATCGGATAAAATTATTTTATTAATAGCTAACATTACAACGAAGAAACTGAAATGTTCAGTTATCTCATTTGTAAAAGGAGTTTTTGTGCTATTAAAACAAAAAATAAAAATCATGATTTTTGTTTAATTTTTTTGGTGTCTACGAAGGACATTACTTCTACTACTACCTTTATCCGTAGATCTGTTGTGCTTTTATGTTTAATAAAAGACGATTGATTAATTAAATAATGGGTAAAATAAATATGTTTTATTTAACAAGTAAAAATGAACGTTGTAAAGTAAAATATGAAATTCAGTTTTGCGCGTGCGCGTCCTATTCACGGAGTTGCCAGATTGTCAGTATTGCTAGGGTTATCCCTAACACAGGCCTGCTCGATTGGGGTTACTAGCTTACGATTAAGAGACTTGATAAGTTGGAATCATTGTTGCCCATTGGTTTATCTTAAATGGATCAACAAGAAAAATCTGGCAGCAACGTTAAGAGAGTAGTAAGCTACTTTCTTATTAAGCGAGTAAATTCCATACAAAAATTAAGCTAGTAAGCCCAATCGAACAGGCCTAATGTGTTCTAAAAAATGTTGGCTTAAAAAATAAAATGAAATATTTCTTTCATTTTTTTCTATTATTTATGGTTTATTGAGAGACAGATTTTTTTAAATTAAATTTTTTTTGTGACTGCCCCTAAACCACAGTTTTTATATGAAAGTGAAATTTTCTCGCAATAATTGTAGCCACCACACTTATATTTAATTGAACATATAAGCGGGTGTGATCAGATCTATATCTTAATATTAAGAGAGTACAGATATTAAAGGTACCATCAACGTAAATATGATTATGATTATTAATATAATTATGAAAAGTATGACCCGAGAAATATTAGTTTTTAGTTAGTTAGTTTATAAACGTCTAATAAAGAATTTCAAGATAAGATTTTTCCAATTTATAGCTAAAGAACTCTCAAGCGTCTATTTAAATTGGACAAAGTTGAACATATACGCGATTTTTAGGGGTGTTTTGAAAAGCAACCTCACAACGACTCTAGATGATAGAACGAAATATTTTCAAAATCGTCGCTAAACAATCAAAACTTTATTTCTGTGCGGTGACCGCAACAATTTTTTCGAGGCCCAGCCTAAGAATGTTTGTGTACATTTCTAAGCAGTATGTGTACCTTAACTCTAAATTCTAGCAGTGGTACGGCGTCATTATCCAATGCAATACTATTGCATTGTTTCTTGAACGGTTTTTGCGCATCGACCCATCGCTGTAAATAAAAGTTAATGGAAATGCAAAAACATTAAAAAATATATATATATTTGACTAAACTCACCACAACATCGCCTGGTTTTGAGGGAAATAATAAGCCAAAATAGTCCCTTTCGGATAGTTCGAGAAACTGATATACTTGTTCAAGTAAATCGCCGCCTTTGGAACGTTTCTGCAATAACAAAAAATATTTGTATAAACTAGGTCATTCAAAAACAGAGGGGCAAGGTCAAAAACATTAAAACAACAAGATATTCAGAATGATCAGAAATGGTTATATGAATAATGTAATTAAAATTAACAAAAGAATTCGAACATTTAGATTTAAGGCTAGTAAAGAACCCGATTTTTTAGGAAAATTTGGCCAAGAAATTTTAGATGTCATCTTATTTTGCATTGCTGCATTATTCATCCCATTGAAATGTTCAATGTTTTTCTTCAAATCTTTATTGAGATTTAAATTAAAAATAATTTCACCCAACGTGAAAATATTTTCTTTACGCACATCAAAACACATTTGGATGATTGAACCACGTATTTTAATGGACTCATAATTAGAGCGAGTTTACGTTCATTTTGAAATTTAATTCAAATAAAACCAAACAAAAAGTCATAAAATAAAAGGTAAATGGTAATGAAATGAAAAGTGCGTGTTAAAGCAACACAAAACATCAAAAGGGGGGAATATGAATACATAAATGAAAATAACAAACAAATTATTGTAATTGCATTCATGCCACAGTTTATAAGTAAAAACGATCCACAACACAAAGTAAACAAAACAATAAAGATGAAAGTTAAGGAACGGTTGAATAAAGACGCACATCCACACAGCAATGCTTTCTTCACACATATGTACATATATTTGACAAATAGTAAACATGAACTTAATGAACTTGTACGTCATAATAATCGAAGGTATGATTTCCTACAACTTTTCATCATGATCACATGAGTTCATAAACACGACACTTAAATAATTATAAACTATAAATATTTATAACAACAGGATGTACACCAAAACACTGTGCTACAAAAAAATATGTAGAAAACTCTGGGAAGTGGTATTATTTTTCTTGTATGTATTGTCGAGTAGACCAACAATCTGTACTTGAAATTTGCCAGATATCCCCAATATTTCGAGTTAAGTGTAAAAAACCGACTTTTCGTACCTTTGCACACTTATAAGCCTGTTATGTAGTTGATTATCAACCAATTTTAACTTTCTCTTGGGGCTTGAAAAGAAAAAACCTGGAGCTTTCGATCGATATATATCTTATTTAGAAAAACTTAAGAAATCTGTGTGCTTTTGCACAGCAAACATATTTTTTTTAATATTTGTTAGCCATTTTCAACTCTGGCAATGTTTTTGTACTTTATTTTGTTTGGTATCACTTGTAAACATTTAAATAATTCATTTAGTAGAGAGTAAAAGTTTTGATATTTTTATTAATACTAAATTTTTGAAAAAAGTTTTGGTCATTCCAGTTAACATAAAAAATACCGAAAATCCCAAAGTGGGAAAAATGTGATCCAAAATTGGGATTTTTTATTTAAAATGGTCGCCATGCTTTTCTTTACCATTTTTATCTAAAATTCGTCAATTTTAGATATTTTATTGGACTTCAATTTATTAAACGAGAGATGTTAACTGGAATGACCAAAACGTGTATCTTTGCAAAAAATTAGACTTAACGATTTTTTAAAAACAAAGCGGCCTTTTACTCTTTAGTAAATGTGTTATTTAAATAAAATTACAAGTGATACGGTTACCAACCAAAATGATGTGCAAAAACATTGTCAAATTGTTCAACTTTGACAATAAAGGAAAGGCTTACTTTCTATCCGAATAAAATTCAATTCGGTAAAAAAAGTGAAAACGGGAAGGATTTTTGTATGTTTCCTAATCATAGGCTGATATGACCTGACCTGACCCAATTTGTCAAATCGAGAAGAATATTTGTATCGGGGCTATATTCGAACATGGAATGAAGTGGCCCACTTTCAAAATTGGTTCTTGCAGTTCAAGTATAACGTGTTTGCTCAATTTGAAGAAATTCAGTGCAAATACGTGGATTCTGGGGAGGAAAAGTCATACCGGGTGCGAAATTTGTAAAGGCGCTGTATATAAATCTGAACCGATCTTACTCATTTTCACCATGGGTGTTTCTAGTGGAAATATAAGATATTTTACTAAATTTGAAGAAGATCTGTTAAAATATGTGGTTTATAGAGTGGAAAAAGTCAAAACGGGATTGAAATTTGTGTGGAAGCTATGTATAAACTTGAACCGATCTGACCCATTTTCACCATGGGTGTTTCTAGTGGAAACATAAGATATTTTACCAAACTTGAAGAAGATATGTGGTTTCTAGAGCGGAAAAAGTAATATTGGGAGCGAAATATGTATGCTACATATAAATCTGAAACGATCTAACCCATTTTCACCACAAGTGTTTCTAGTTGAAATATAAGATGTTTTGTCAATTTTGAAGAAAATCTAATCGGGAGTGAATTTCGTTTGCGGCTATATATAAATCTGAACCGAATTTCTTCAAATTAAATACCGTTCGTCCTTATCCCGTAAAACTTCGATGTGCAAAGTTTTATTTGTTTCCGGCTACAATTGTGACCTGTACTTGGATTACAAGAATAGATGGACAGACAGACAGACGGACATAGCTAAATCGCTTCAAAAAAAAGTAACAAACAAATGCACAAAGACATAAATAATACTCTCGTGGAGTACATAAAATGGAATTTTTTAATGTGTTTGCTGGACAAAAACACACCGAATTAAATAATTTGAGGGTGCCTGGCAAATTTCAAATACAGATCCTGCTTCTACTCGACAATACGTACCAGAAAAATAATATCACATCCAATAGTTTATGGACTGTTGCACAGTGTAATTGTTCGTTGTTTTCATTTCATTTGGTAGTCATTTCGAAATTTGAAGTGGACGAAGTGACCCATTCTAGAGGTTCACCCTGTAGCCACTATACCCTCTTGGGATCCGAAACTTTCCAAATCAACAACAATAACACCTCTACACTATGCATGTGAAATTTCGTCCAGATATCTCTTTCCGATTATTTAAAAAATCGATAAAATACGTTACTGGAATGCAGAATTTCGTTACGACTACAAAGCGAGACTTTCTTCTCCAAAATAGTTTCAAAATAATCCACTGTGCAACGTGAGCCTACGTACTGATGCACAACTGCATATGTTCATACATACATACAGCGGTGCTCAGGAGTTTAGCACACTTCACATGTGTTGTTTATAATAGCAAATAATTTGTTCTGATAATGAACTCTGCGCCAAATATTTGTTTTTTATTGTTGCTTATGGTGTGATCAGTATGCACCATAATTTTTTTCGTATTCATTTGTGCCTTTTTCTCGTACTCTCATGTATTTGCAAGTAATTCGCAATCTGGGCTTGACACAAATTTAGCACATTTGATAAAAGTTGTTATTTTCTGTTTCTTTTTGCGTTTAAATTAATTAATTGGTATGTTTCGGTAATTTTTACTCAAATGGAAGTTATTATTTAACAAAATTTAATTTCTAAAGGAAAATAGTGCATTGAGGCGCAGCGTCAGGTTATTATGCAATTGAACGACGGTGGAAGTACCGCTGGGGATATCACAAACATTATAAATTGATCCAGACAGATTGTGTGCAATATACTAAGCCATATTGACACTTATGGGAGCTTCAAAAATGTCGCACAATGTCCTACGCCGAGAAAAACAAGCAATCGGATTTTTTAATTTATAGAACCTGCGTAGCAGATCCACTTAAGAGCTCAACTGTGATTCAGAGAGATATTTCGGCAAAAATCGACATTAGCATTTCCTCAAGAACCATAAGAAGAAGAACCAATGAAAAAAATTTACTTCGATGCATTGTTCAACATAAGCCAGACGTATCAAAATATGACTTCGGTGTCAAATTTAATTTGCTCAGGAGCATTTAGAAAAATCCAAGATTTTTGGGAAAATATCGCCTGGATTGGCGAACCGAACATTTGTCGGTTCGGATCTAATAGGAAACTATACGAATTGTGCCCTCCAAACATTCAGCACAACCCAAAGTACAAATCTGAGACGGTGAAGCTTGTTGGCGAGAATCTGATAGTGTATACTGAGATTTCTGGACACGGTGTTGGTCACATACACAAAATCTATGCACTGACGGATCAGTATATTTACAAAAATCTACTTGTTGATACTATGATAACATATTCAGATAAAAACATGCCACTTATGTGGCGTTTTATGCACGACAACCGACCAAAACACACTTAACGCCAGTGAAGAGCTGTTTGGAGCTGAACGGAATAGATTTTTAAAAATGGTCCAGCACAGTCACCGGATCTCAATCCTACTGAGAATCTATGGAATGGACTTTAACAACATATTATAGCAATAAAACCCAAAAATTTGCCTGATTTCTTGAATGAAACTCAAAATTTCTGATATGCTATTCCAATGGAGCATTTTACGTCTCTTGTGGAGAGTATGTCCAGTAGATGTACAGCTATTACTCAATATAGTTGTTATCCAACCAAATATTAAGTTTATAATAAAATGTTTTGGTTAGTTCAGTTTTATCCGGTTTGATTAAAGTTTTTTTTTAATTTGTGCTAAATTACTGTCCAATCACTTTTCGTATTATTTGTACTTTAGATAGCATGAAAGTAAAATGCAGCATAGATCCGAATAAAAACAACGTTAAATGGTCATCTTATCGTACGTAATATTTTAGAAAAAATACCGGTCAAAAAACATAAAAAGAAGTTGAAATATTTGCTTTATAAAGTTACATGTGGTGAATGTGCTAGATTCGTGTCCACCACTGTACATACAATCTCAACTGTAAACTTACCTCTATCCGAAAGGTGTGAGTGGTGTCATCGAGAAACAGCACTGTAACACATTGTTGCCTTTGTTTCTTATCTCGAGCCAGTTCTGTAGATCGTAAACGATAGTGACGACTTAAATTACTAAGACGGAAACGTTCAAGCATTGCAATATGCCATGATGAAAGCCGAAAAGTTTGTCTTCTTCTTCTGTATTTGGATACGGACGTCGTACTTCTTCGTCGTCGTCCTCTCTTTGATAACGTCGTCCCCACACCCACCTATTTGATTTTTCTTTTTCTTCTTCTTCCTCCTCTTCCTCTTTTGCTCTGCAAGGTTCCGTGCGGGCGTTGTGTTGTGTTGGACGTACAATAAATGTGATAAAGTTGACGTCGTCGTTGTCGTCAATGTCTAAATGATATCTCGGCAAATATAATTTCTTCTCTCTTCTGTTGTTTCGGCTGTGTAATTTTAAAAATCATTACATGCATTGACTTTGGAAATCTGATTTTTTCCCTGATGGCTGATGTAACCAAAAAAATATTGACGTTTTCAATTGGATGGAATACGATTTAGTATAATTACTATATTTTTTGTTTAAAAAATATATGTACGTATATTTGTGTGTGTACTTTGTCTTTGCGGCAGATTGAAAGAATCTGGACAGTGGTATCTGAAAGAAAGAAACGAGATAGAGGTTAATTAGTATAATCGGGCTCATCGACAGATAATAATAGTTTAAATAACAAATTAATTTAATAATTCGTAAAATTATGAAAGATTTGAACTGGAATGACCAAAACTTTTATTTTAGCTAAAATTTTCTGTTAGCTTTTTAAAAACAATCTTACTTTTACTTACAATGTTACTAAATAATGCGCAACAATATTGTCAATGTTGAAAAATTACTACAAATTGTTTAAAACATGCGTTTGCCTGATAAAAGCACACAGATTTCTGAAGTTTTCTTAAAAAAGCTATATATCGATTGAAAGCTCCAGGTTTCTTCTTTTCAAATTCCTCATGCACAGTGTAATTCCTCATGAACAAATTCCGCTTTTATTCGCGATAAGGGTGAGTATAACAGCGCTTTAGTCTACACAGAAAAAAGTGTATTAATCAAATCTGTTAATTGATGCATTTAGTTGCATCAATTAAAAGTTAATCGATGTTGAGCCTGGAAATATTTTTATATTGTATGATATTTCAATAAATTTTTTTAATGGATGAATGAACAAAAAACTTTACTGACTCATTAGTTCATCCCCATCCTACTGTTTTTTACATCTTGTATGGTTTATCTTTATCCACATCTTAAATAACATTAAAAGTTAAGATTTATTACATCGAATACATGCAAACAAGTAGTTAACCAACCAATAGTTAAAACAACTGCAGCTTCTGGAGGTGTTCGGATTATTTGCATTATTTAGTGTATATATGGAAGCATATAGATCACAACCTTCAAAGTCAATAGACATGCGTGTTCTCAAGCCTACATATCTGACACATTTGCTTATGGAAACCAGAGAATTAAATCACCAGGCCTCGTACTAGCTAGCGTAATGTGTGGAGTAGTGAAATATTAAATACAGTGACTCAAATAATTGAGGATGAGCGATTCCACCTTCTAGATGACTAGATGAATCATATTTCCCATTAATATGTACTATGTGGCTGACGTGGATTGGGAATGCCGATTAAGGTTATATGCCTAAATACACCTAAAATACATGGGGTACG
Source organism: Polietes domitor (assembly GCA_947397865.1). Lineage (NCBI taxonomy): Eukaryota > Metazoa > Arthropoda > Insecta > Diptera > Muscidae > Polietes > Polietes domitor. Next base: position 64,616,272 of record OX377621.1, read on the forward strand.
CGAGTTGTTTCATATAAAGGGTGATTTTTTAAAAGCTATAGGAAAGTTAAAAAAACACATAAAATTCAGAAAAATACATGCAATCTTTATTTGAATCGATAGTAGGGTCCATATAATTTAATATCTGAAGATTGACCTTGACTGCGCCTCAAATGGTCCATCCATCCGCTTAGTCCAATTTTGGCATTTCCACGTTTTTGAGTAACAGAGGCCCAATTGCTGCGAACGGTGACGAATCGATAATTGATGGTCATCATTAACACTGGCCGATAAAGCTGCGATATTTTCTTCAGTTCGCACTCTACGTAAGCGTGTTGGTGGTTTAATGTCCAACAATGTAAATTTGGTGCGAAATTTAGTGGGTCGATTAAACTGACCATAAAATGGAAGCGCGCAATGAACTTTCTTAACAGAGCACGCATTTTGATAATAAAATTCAATAATTTGCAAGCGTTTCATGGTTAAATTATAGACCAAACTGAAGATGTTTGACAGTGAAACAAAACACGAAACGTGCGTCAGCTGTTTAAACCAGTGTTGCCAAAAAGATAATAGCTAAAATATCACCCTTTATATACGACGTAGAAAAAAAGACGTGCGTAAAGTATTCCCATATGCCAGTAGATGTAATTACAATGGAAATTATTAGTATAAAGTCAGCTAATGTGATATTTATATGGTGCGTAAATATTTTAAAATAAAATTACAATAGTCCAAACCAGGACTAAAATAAACATATTTTTTTCAATTATATGAACAAAATGTGTAGATTCCCTAAATATTTGGTAAAAAGGCTGAATTATTATTATATGGAAATGATGTATCGAAAGTGATTACCGGCCAATAATAACTGAGTTTTTTAAATCGTTTTTTAAAAACTGTTCAATCCCACATAAAAAAGATTAAAAACCAATACGACAATATTTCCAAAGGAACAAAAAGGATATTCAATAAGCAATCCCCGAACGGTTAAATTACAGAATAATAATGAATACAGCCAGCAATAATGTGGCGAAAATTGAGAAATTACAACATCATATTGGGAAAATACAAATTGAAATTGAGAAATGTAAATTGAAATTGAGAAACAACAAATTGAAAGACATGAAAATTGAAATTGAGAAAGAACAAATTGAAAGACATGAAAATTGAAATTGAGAAAATACAAATTGAAATTGAGAAATGTAAAGAGCAAATTTAAATTAAGAAATGAAAATTGAAATTGAGAAAATACAAATTGAAATTGAGAAATGTAAAGAACAAATTTAAATTAAGAAATGAAAATTGAAATTGAGAAAATACAAATTGAAATTCAGAAATGAAAATTAAAAATGAAATTATACAATATAATATTGAGAAATTGACAATTGAAATTGAAAAAAAGAAATAATATAAAAATAAAAGTAGAATTGAAATAGAGAAATTTATATCACTACTCTATTCGTGAATATGAGAACACGTTGATTGTCCAGACGACAATAAACGCTCAATCGTATATCTCATATGTGATATTATTTCATCCTAAGGAGTTTTAATTATGAAGAAGATACGTGCATTATTTAAAGCACATGAGGCCAGAGATTGGGTAAGAATAGGCGAAAGCATTAAGAGGACCTAGTTGTAGCACCTGTCACAGCCAAATTGAAAACGTTTTTGAAAATACAACAGCTACACTTCTCCGTCTGGGCCCATACAGTCCCATGTTAAATGCCATAGGTCTAAAATAAAGACATAAGCCAAAACCCATCTCAACATACCAAATGTCCCAAAGTATAATAGACGAAGCTAAAACAATAATTACTGCCGGTGACTGCGCCACAGCAGTTCAACATTCCAATACTTTCTACCAAAGATCTACAGAATTGGAGAATAGTTTATATATTCAATTTCGCTTTATTTTGTTTTTCCTTATACTATTTTATTCTGAATTATAAACTTGTAATAATTTCTTCTGAAATTCAATGCCGCTTTTATCATTTTAATATTTTATTTTCTAAATATCAATTTGTCTTTTCCCAATAATAACACTAGTCAACAGTCAAAATGTACTCGGGATGCGATAATTTTTTCTGTGTAGATAACCTTGACATGAGCTCGAAAAACGCAATAAAATTTTTTTTTTTCGTTTGGTTTTTGTGTTATTATTTTTTTTTTAATTTTAAAAATTTTTTTTGGTTAATTTGTTTCGTCCGGCATAACTCGGGAACCACTAGCCCGATTTAATTGAATTAAATTTTAAAAAAATTTAAAATTACAATTCCCTTAATCTGTTCATATATTGTTTTCCTATACAAGCAACAGTTTCCAAGTTAAAAATGAATATATAAAGGAAAAAACTTATTTTTTGCCTAAAGATTTAAATTTTTTTTTTTTTTAAATCCATAAAAAATCCAAAATGAAAAAAAATGTCAAATCTTATTACTTTTACGTAAAGCCACATAACCTATGAGCAAAATGAGACCAAGATCATGAAAATCGATGCACGCGTTTCGCTTTTATTCGCAATTGAGTAAAGGTATGAATTTCAAAAATTTGCTCGACATATGCACAACTTTGTCTATGGTAAGGTTTTTTCTTTTTTTTTGATTCTCAGAATTAACAAAACGGAATAAACAAAGGGTTATTTAATTTTTATGATTGCGTAAGCAAAGTAATAAACGCTAATAAATGTGCGTGAACAATTAAAAGGAAAAAAGGAAAGGGGACTTTTTTAATTATTTGGGTTTTCCGTTGGCTACCTGTATGATTTTTTTACAGAAATGCAACCCACATTTAAGGGTGGTCATTATTCGGAAAATTTAAGACTCACACATGGTGAAACAGGTATGTAGCCACCGTAAAAAAATATACACCCATTTATAAGTACCTGTCAGTAAAATACTAACCAATACACAGTATAAATAGGTCTTCATTGATCGATTTTACTCATTCAACAAGTGTCGACGAACGCGATAGTTAAAATGAGCGAGGATTTGAATGCAATACCAATACCAATACCGCTCACCATGCTCGTCACTCACATCGCCCAGGTTGTCCGGAAAGAAGTCCAAGTGCGAGTGTAGAAAATGTATCTTAAGCGACATATTTGCTCTAATTTTTTTATAATTTTGGAGTAGTTGTTCGACGATCTCTCTGTAATTTGAGCTTTTGTTGTTTCCAAGAAATCCGGAAACAATTTGCCGAAATGAGTTCCAAGCTGCAGCTTCATTTGGTGATAAAATGTGCTCAAACTGTTGGTCTTGCAACAACTTTTTAATTTGCGGACCGTCGAAAACGCCTTCCTTAATCTTTGCCGATGAAAGGTGAGGAAAAATGGTTTTTAAATAGGCGAACGCGTCGCCATCTTTGTTGATAGCTTTCGCGAAGTTTTTTATGAGTCCGAGCTTTATGTGAAGAGGTGGGAGAAAAACATTTTCCTTTTTTATGAGTGGTGTATATTTCACGTTGTCGCTGCCGGGGATGAAGTTAACTCTTTCTGTCCAACTCCTCCTGGTGTAATGATGTTGACGATCGCAGCTGTCCCAAAGGCAGAGAAAACAACAGTACTTTGTGAATCCACCTTGTAATCCACAAAGGATACCGATAACCTTAAGGTCGGCACAAACTTTCCAATCGTGCCTCTCATAGTTAAGGCACTTTAGTAGATTGTCCATGACTTCGTATGTTTCCTTGGTGTCAACGGCATGAGCAATTGGAATCGAAGGTTTCTCGTTGCCGTTGTGCAGTAAAATTGCTTTAAGGCTCTGCTTGTTGCTGTCGATGAAAAGACGCCACTCTCCTGGATCGTAAGAGTACCCGAGTTCACCAAATAATCCGGGAATGTCCTTACAAAAACAGATGTTGTCTTTTTTGTGTAGTACCTTGCGTATGGTTCAGGACGCTTCCTGTAGATTGTTGTCACCACACCAGGAGCCAAGAAACCGAACTGTTGCATGCGCGATGCATGCAACTCTGCATCTTCCTTGGAGAGTTTCAATTCTCTAACCCAATCGTTCAGTTCTGCTTGGGAACATAAGCGTTGACCTCCATGCAATGTATATGTTGACTCGCATTCTGATGTGGTTTCTACTGTCTCCGGATCTGATGTTGGATGTATCGCCTCATTATTAGATGCCCATCTTGAAACGGACGGTTGCGGGTCCACTGGTTCTTCGGAAAATGGCACTGGAAAATTCACTGTTGAAACAGCAGCGTAAGTCCATCGTATATTTTTTCCCACGCCTGTTTTTTTGCTAAGACAGAAGTAGCAATCTGTTACATGGCAAAGCGGAGCTCTCCAAAGCATTGGCATGATGATTCTCGGCTGTCGTCTGAAAGAATTTCAATAATAAGTTATATATGTTCTTGAATTTCGTAATCTACACTTACCTTGAGTCAGCTAGCTGTACGTAGCACCTTGGACATAGAGCACTTGGTGTCCACCGCTCATCTATGTTTGATACCTTTAAATTGAAGCTCTCTTCAAATGAATCTCTCAATGTAGGTGAAAAACAACGCTTGTTTTTTCAGAAACGTATTCTCCGCACATGTAACAAAAATTACTTGGATTGGTATTGCATTCAAATCCTCGCGAACGTTTGCTCATTTTAACTATCGCGTTCGTCGACACTTATTGAATGAGTAAAATCGATCAATGAAGACCTATTTATACTGTGTATTGTTTAGTATTTTACTGACAGGTACTTATAAATGGGTGTATATTTTTTTACGGTGGCTACATACCTGTTTCACCATGTGTGAGTCTTAAATTTTCCGAATAATGACCACCCTTAAATGTGGGTTGCATTTCTGTAAAAAAATCATACAGGTAGCCAACGGAAAACCCAAATAATTAAAAAAGTCCCCTTTCCTTTTTTCCTTTTAATTGTTCACGCACATTTATTAGCGTTTATTACTTTGCTTACGCAATCATAAAAATTAAATAACCCTTTGTTTATTCCGTTTTGTTAATTCTGAGAATCAAAAAAAAAAAGAAAAAACCTTACCATAGACAAAGTTGTGCATATGTCGAGCAAATTTTTGAAATTCATACCTTTACTCAATTGCGAATAAAAGCGAAACGCGTGCATCGATTTTCATGATCTTGGTCTCATTTTGCTCATAGGTTAAGTGGCTTTACGTAAAAGTAATAAGATTTGACATTTTTTTTCATTTTGGATTTTTTATGGATTTAAAAAAAAAAAATTTAAATCTTTAGGCAAAAAATAAGTTTTTTCCTTTATATATTCATTTTTAACTTGGAAACTGTTGCTTGTATAGGAAAACAATATATGAACAGATTAAGGGAATTGTAATTTTAAATTTTTTAAAATTTAATTCAATTAAATCGGGCTAGTGGTTCCCGAGTTATGCCGGACGAAACAAATTAACCAAAAAAAAATTTTTAAAATTTAAAAAAAAAATAATAAAACAAAAACCAAACGAAAAAAAAATTTTTATTGCGTTTTTCAAGCTCATGTCAAGGTTATCTACACAGAAAAAATTATCGCATCCGGAGTACATGAAATTTTTTTCATTTTGTTGAGTAGTGTAATTTGTTTTTTCTCATTATCAATTTCAATTTTCATTTCTCAATTTCAAATTGTATTTTCTGAATTTCAATTAAAATTTCTCATTTTCATTTTGTACTTTCTCAATTTCAATTTGTATTTCTGAAAATCAATTTGTATTTTCTCAATTTCAATTTACATTTCTGAATTTCAAAACATATTTTCTCAATTTCAATTTGTATTTTCTCAATTTCAAATTTTATTTTCTCAATTTCAACTGGAATGGTGTAGTAAATATTATTGAACTTTGTAAAAAGTCGAAAATTAAGCAAGGACCCAAAGTAGCAAGGCTGGATCAAAAATAGCTCGAAAGCACCTAAAAACCGAATTAATCATAAATTATGGCAGATGACAAAATATACGAAGGTAAAAACTTGGGCTTAGTCTGCAATTCAGACTAGTTATCATAAGAAAAAATAGTCCTATCGTAACGATAAAATTAGGGAAGACCACGCGAAAATTAGGGATTGACATTTCTGCCTTTAATTGATGTTCTTTCGTAAACCATTAACAAACACTTCACGCTTACGCACTACTGTGGTCCTTCTAAACTGATTTTCTCAATAACTTTTTTCTCCTTGGATAAATAATGCAACCGAATTCGTACATATATTTAATAGTCACTGCACGAAAACGAATCTCAATTGAAATCCATTTATAGCCGAGGCAAACAAAAAAAAAACGTCAAAACGATGACATAATTGAATAATCCTTAAGTCCGCCCAGGAACATAAATGGAATGGTCACTAAATAAGACAATTTAAGTTCAATTGTTATTGAAAATCCTTTGTTATATTTTAATGTCAAAAAATGAGTCACCACAAACGAGTATTATTAATTGCAAAACAATGGTAACAAAATCTCATTGCACACATTATGGTTTCAACGAAAAAAAAATGTGTCGATAAATTTTGTATATGACTAATTAAAAAAAAATTGTGTTATACAGGGTGGGCATAATAATCATCTCCCCATTTATTAATTTGCCGCAATAAAATAAACATGATGATACCTCCGGCGTAAATGACGCACCAAGCAGTGACTTTGAGTGGATGTAATGCAGATGGCTCAATTCAATGCGTTACACTTTTATTCTGTCCCAAATGATATATACCCTCTTACTCTGTAGAGGGAAAAACAGGTTTTTTATGGTTGCTTTCAGGAGCGTTTTGCTCATAGACGGCCCAGCGACGAAATATTTTGCAGATCATTATTAAAGAATCCAAACTTAATTTTCGTGGATGTTGTTTTTTCCACTAATATATGGACATCAACCCAGCCTAATTTACGTATCTTCAAAGTTTGCACTTTAATTTCGGGAGTATAAGACCGCAAGGTTAATTAATTAAACTCACATTTTATATGGTGGACCATTTAAATTTGAACTACCGTTTACTTTGACTTTGAATAACATTCATTTTAAAGACGAAATTAATTTTTATTTTCATGTCTATGTTTGACATTAGCAAAATCGGCCGCTACGCGGTCGAACAAAATTGGGAAATATTAAATACATACTTGCAAACTGTAAGAAATTTATGTGGAAAAATTTCGAGAAGAGATCGGCCTTCAGTTCAGCCTTCATGAAGTTCATTTTCATCTCGGTGGCTATGTCAATAAGCAAAACTGTCGCATATGGGGTTCAGAGATCCCACATGTGACTATCGAGAATCCACAACGAGTCACTGTTTGGTGTGGATTTTGGACTATACTGAAAAATTAGGTTGATCGGATGAGGTACTGTCGAGCCAGTCGTAGTAGTGTATTTGTGTTCCATTACACTAGTCAACAGTCAAAATGTACTCGGGATGCGATAATTTTTTCTGTGTAGATAACCTTGACATGAGCTCGAAAAACGCAATAATTTTTTTTTTTTCGTTTGGTTTTTTTTTATTATTTTTTTTTTAAATTTTAAAAATTTTTTTTTGGTTAATTTGTTTCGTCCGGCATAACTCGGGAACCACTAGCCCGATTTAATTGAATTAAATTTTAAAAAATTTAAAATTACAATTCCCTTAATCTGTTCATATATTGTTTTCCTATACAAGCAACAGTTTCCAAGTTAAAAATGAATATATAAAGGAAAAAACTTATTTTTTGCCTAAAGATTTAAATTTTTTTTTTTAATCCATAAAAAATCCAAAATGAAAAAAAATGTCAAATCTTATTACTTTTACGTAAAGTCACATAACCTATGAGCAAAATGAGACAAAGATCATGAAAATCGATGCACGCGTTTCGCTTTTATTCGCAATTGAGTAAAGGTATGAATTTCAAAAATTAAAAAAATTTTTTTTTGGTTAATTTGTTTCGTCCGGCATAACTCGGGAACCACTAGCCCGATTTAATTGAATTAAATTTTAAAAAATTTAAAATTACAATTCCCTTAATCTGTTCATATATTGTTTTCCTATACAAGCAACAGTTTCCAAGTTAAAAATGAATATATAAAGGAAAAAACTTATTTTTTGCCTAAAGATTTAATTTTTTTTTTTTTTAAATCCATAAAAAATCCAAAATGAAAAAAAATGTCAAATCTTATTACTTTTACGTAAAGTCACATAACCTATGAGCAAAATGAGACAAAGATCATGAAAATCGATGCACGCGTTTCGCTTTTATTCGCAATTGAGTAAAGGTATGAATTTCAAAAATTTGCTCGACATATGCACAACTTTGTCTATGGTAAGGTTTTTTCTTTTTTTTGATTCTCAGAATTAACAAAACGGAATAAACAAAGGGTTATTTAATTTTTATGATTGCGTAAGCAAAGTAATAAACGCTAATAAATGTGTGTGAACAATTAAAAGGAAAAAAGGAAAGGGGACTTTTTTAATTATTTGGGTTTTCCGTTGGCTACCTGTATTATTTTTTTACAGAAATGCAACCCACATTTAAGGGTGGTCATTATTCGGAAAATTTAAGACTCACACATGGTGAAACAGGTATGTAGCCACCGTAAAAAAATATACACCCATTTATAAGTACCTGTCAGTAAAATATTAAACAATACACAGTATAAATAGGTCTTCATTGATCGATTTTACTCATTCAACAAGTGTCGACGAAAGCGATAGTTAAAATGAGCAAACGTTCGCGAGGATTTGAATGCAATACCAATCCAAGTAATTTTTGTTACATGTGGAGAATACGTTTCTGAAAAAAACAAGCGTTGTTTTTCACCTAAATTGAGAGATTCATTTGAAGAGAGCTTCAATTTAAAGGTCTCAAACATAGATGAGCGGTGGACACCAAGTGCTCTATGTCCAAGGTGCTACGTACAGCTAGATGACTCAAGGTAAGTGTAGATTACGAAATTCAAGAACATATATAACTTATTATTGAAATTCTTTCAGACGACAGCCGAGAATCATCATGCCAATGCTTTGGAGAGCTCCGCTTTGCCATGTAACAGATTGCTACTTCTGTCTTAGCAAAAAAACAGGCGTGGGAAAAAATATACGATGGACTTACGCTGCTGTTTCAACAGTGAATTTTCCAGCGCCATTTTGCGAAGAACCAGTGGACCCGCAACCGTCCGTTTCAAGATGGGCATCTAATAATGAGGCGATACATCCAACATCAGATCCGGAGACAGTAGAAACCACATCAGAATGCGAGTTCCCAAGCAGAACTGAACGATTGGGTTAGAGAATTGAAACTTTCCAAGGAAGATGCAGAGTTGCATGCATCGCGCATGCAACTGTTCGGTTTCTTGGCTCCTGGTGTGGTGACAACAATCTACAGGAAGCGTCATGAACCATACGCAAGGTACTACACAAAAAAAGACAACATCTGTTTTTGTAAGGACATTCCCGAATTATTTGGTGAACTCGGGTACTCTTACGATCCAGGAGAGTGGCGTCTTTTCATCGACAGCAACAAGCAGAGCCTTAAAGCAATTTTACTGCACAACGGCAACGAGAAACCTTCGATTCCAATTGCTCATGCCGTTGACACCAAGGAAACATACGAAGTCATGGACAATCTACTAAAGTGCCTTAACTATGAGAGGCACGATTGGAAAGTTTGTGCCGACCTTAAGGTTATCGGTATCCTTTGTGGATTACAAGGTGGATTCAAAAAGTACTGTTGTTTTCTTTGCCTTTGGGACAGCCGCGATCGTCAACATCATTACACCAGGAGGAGTTGGACAGAAAGAGTTAACTTCATCCCCGGCAGCGACAACGTGAAATATACACCACTCATAAAAAAGGAAAATGTTTTTCTCCCACCTCTTCACATAAAGCTCGGACTCATAAAAAACTTCGTGAAAGCTATCAACAAAGATGGCGAAGCGTTCGCCTATTTAAAAACCATTTTTCCTCACCTTTCATCGGCAAAGATAAAGGAAGGCGTTTTCGACGGTCCGCAAATTAAAAAGTTGTTGCAAGACCAACAGTTTGAGCACATTTTATCACCAAATGAAGCTGCAGCTTGGAACTCATTTCGGCAAATTGTTTCCGGATTTCTTGGAAACAACAAAAGCTCAAATTACAGAGAGATCGTCGAACAACTACTCCAAAATTATAAAAAAATTAGAGCAAATATGTCGCTTAAGATACATTTTCTACACTCGCACTTGGACTTCTTTCCGGACAACCTGGGCGATGTGAGTGACGAGCATGGCGCACATGTAACAAAAATTACTTGGATTGGTATTGCATTCAAATCCTCGCGAACGTTTGCTCATTTTAACTATCGCGTTCGTCGACACTTGTTGAATGAGTAAAATCGATCAATGAAGACCTATTTATACTGTGTATTGTTTAGTCTTTTACTGACAGGTACTTATAAATGGGTGTATATTTTTTTACGGTGGCTACATACCTGTTTCACCATGTGTGAGTCTTAAATTTTCCGAATAATGACCACCCTTAAATGTGGGTTGCATTTCTGTAAAAAAATCATACAGGTAGCCAACGGAAAACCCAAATAATTAAAAAAGTCCCCTTTCCTTTTTTCCTTTTAATTGTTCACGCACATTTATTAGCGTTTATTACTTTGCTTACGCAATCATAAAAATTAAATAACCCTTTGTTTATTCCGTTTTGTTAATTCTGAGAATCAAAAAAAAAGAAAAAACCTTACCATAGACAAAGTTGTGCATATGTCGAGCAAATTTTTGAAATTCATACCTTTACTCAATTGCGAATAAAAGCGAAACGCGTGCATCGATTTTCATGATCTTTGTCTCATTTTGCTCATAGGTTATGTGACTTTACGTAAAAGTAATAAGATTTGAAATTTTTTTTCATTTTGGATTTTTTATGGATTTAAAAAAAAAAAAAATTTAAATCTTTAGGCAAAAAATAAGTTTTTTCCTTTATATATTCATTTTTAACTTGGAAACTGTTGCTTGTATAGGAAAACAATATATGAACAGATTAAGGGAATTGTAATTTTAAATTTTTTAAAATTTAATTCAATTAAATCGGGCTAGTGGTTCCCGAGTTATGCCGGACGAAACAAATTAACCAAAAAAAAAATTTTAAAATTTAAAAAAAAAATAATAAAAAAAAAACCAAACGAAAAAAAAATTTTTTATTGCGTTTTTCGAGCTCATGTCAAGGTTATCTACACAGAAAAAATTATCGCATCCGGAGTACATGAATTTTTTTTCAATTTGTTGAGTAGTGTTATTAAATGACAAAGTTCAACCTTTCCAATAAAACCAGAAATTTGAAAAAATAATCAGTACCTTTTTTAGCCGATTCTAAATTAAAGTTTTAAATGGCCCACCCTATATTTAATACAATTGATTGTTTAATTGAATTAAACAAACCTGTTTACTTGGTCTTTAGTTTTACATACTCTGTATTGCATTTCTAATGTATTTTTATCGTTCACCTTCTTAAGACGAACCTTCTTCTTATACTCTTACTTCCAATTGACGTAATATCGTCTGTTTTCGTTAGAATTGAAAAAAAAAAGTGCCGCACTGGTCATTAACTCTTACGCACTTTTAATTATTTACATAACAACAACACATGAATGAATATGTATGTGAATGTAAGTAATACAAACACTGCGAGTACGATGACACTAAACAAAGTATTTCCCCAAAAAAAAAAAAAAAAACAAACAAACAATGGGTGTTGTTGATGGTGCTGTTACCGCCCGCTCGCTCGCCTTAGCTCGTCTAACATTTTACGAGCACCATTCCGCCGACTGGCTTTCTGGCTGGCCAAGCATTAGTTCCATCTAGCATTACGTAGCGGAAGTTGTGGAATTTGTTTTTGCTGTTGCTGCGGCTGCGCTATTATCATATTGAATAGTACGTCGTACTTGTCGTGCAAAGAGAGTAACACTTGTGGATAACAGATATGTATTGTAAACATTACATTGTCATTTTGCTATCTATGCATGCCCAGCGAAACATTTGGGGAATGGTACATAGAACATGGGCATATCTTTTGATATAGTGGATGTTTTTGATTTCCCCGAAAAAACAATGTCTGACTTAGTGGTATAGTTAAATCCAACAAACTTTATTCAGCGGCTTAGCACCTCGTGCACAGAGAAAGGATGGGGGTATACTAACTTTGTCATTCCGTTTGTAACACCTTGAAATATCGACCTGAGACCCTATAAAGTATATATATTCCTGATTCTGAGACGATCTAGCCATGTCCGTCCGTCCGTCTGTTGAAAGCACGCTAGCATCAAAACGAAAAAAGCTAGGAGGTCCAAATTTTCCATAAATGCGTCTTATAGTCGTAGATCATTTGTGATTGCAGCTGGGCGAAATCGGCCCGAAGGTAAACATTTTCCCCTCACAAGGACTGAAAATACCCCTAATAACACATAATATTTAGAGTATTTTAGCAAGTTTTTTTCAAAATGTATGCTTATATTTACTGGATATTAGGTATGCGCATTCCCCTTACTGCAGAAACGTGCATCATAAAGTGATTCTTATTCGTATGAGATAATAAGGGATAAAAATGGTACCTATCAAACTACAACAGGTAGAAACACGAAACACACGGTGCACATTCCTTTAATTGAGTAGATACATAATATAAAATTATTTTTTCCAAATTTGTACTTTTAAAGTGTAAAATGGGAATAGAGGGATAAAAATTGTACTTCTTCGAAAATCGACAGCCACTGGTATATAAAGTTCGGCTCGGCCGAACTTATCGCTATTTCTACTTGTTTAGTTTAGTTCGATTAAATAAAAAATTGATTGAATGATGAACTGCAATAATTGCACATGGAGGGATGTACTAAACGGAAGTATAAACAAAATATATGTAACGGGAGGTTTTATATATAATGTAAAATAAAACACATAAATTTGAAAGTGAACTTATTTTTTATCGGTTAAAAGGATATCATGTAAATGTTGGTCACGATCTTCCATTCGGAAGATCCAATTTTGGGCGTGTCGTTCGAGCATAGCGAGTTGAGAAAAAAAATTTTGCTGGCACGTAAAACCCATAAAAAGGATTTGGAAAAACTATTTTTTTAATAGCTAACGCTATAGAGAATATATAGATCATAATATACATGATCTATGTATAAATATACAAATTATAATAGATCATATTTGAAGAGAATATATGAAACAAGTAAAAACGGCGTTAAGTTCGGCCAGGCCGAACTTTATATACCCTCCACCATGGATTGCATTCCACAGAGGTTGTCGGTTTTCGTAGAAGTGCAGTAATATTACAGGAAAATATAATTTTTTTAATATATGCAAACCAAAACAAATACAAATATTGAAAAATAATTTTATAAATAAATATAATATTTTAGTTATTTCAAATCATTATTTATTTAAAATCAAAAAATAAATATTCTTATATTTATATTTTCAAAAAGCTTAAATACCATAAATATTGGTAGATAGTGGGCGCTACAGTTGGTTGTATTTCCATTCTATTTTAATTCCAAAAGTACAAATTTTTAAAATCCATTATCAGACGTACAAAGTGCAAAATAACCTAACTTCATGATTCAATCAATTTTTGTCGTAATAGAAAAGGTACGAATTTGGAACTTTTTATTTTGCGTGTCTATGCGGGCAGAGGAATGTATACACCGAATTCCATAATTCCAGCTGCGTCCATTTGGTTGGTACCATTTTTACCCCCTTGACGTTTCTACGCAACTAGAATTTCACCATTATAGCTGTAGTCGTTTAGTTGGTAATATTTTTATCCCTCTGTACCATTGTATCCCTTGAAAGTACGAATTTCGAAAAATCCGTTTATTTTCCGTGTCTACGCGGTCAGAGGAATGTATACTCCGAATTTCATGACTCTAGCTGCGGTCATTTGGTTGGTACTATTTTTATCCCCTTTTTCTATTTTGACCCCAAAAAGTACGAATTTTGAAAAATCAGTTTATTTTCCGTGTATACACAGTCAGAGGAATGTATACTCCAAATTTCATGACTCTAGCTGCGGTCATTTGATAGGTACTATTTTTATCCCCTTTTTTCATTTTAACCCCAAAAAGTACGAATTTTGAAAAATCCGTGTATTTTACTTGTCTATGCAATCAGAGGAATGTATACACCGAATTTCATTATTCTAGGTACAGCCGTTTGGTTGGTACCATATTTATCCCTCTATTCCCATTTCACCCCTTAAAAGAACAAATTTGAAAAAATACTTTTATATTATGTATCTACTCAATTAGAGGAACGTACATACCGAATTTCGTGTTTCTAGCTATTGTCGTTTAATAAGTACCATTTTTATCCCTTTTTTTCCCTATTTCACCCCCTACAAATACGAATCACTTTATGGTGCACGTTTTTGCTATAAGGGGAATGCGCATACCAAATATCAAGCAAATATAAACAGACATATTCAAAAAACATGCTTAAATACGCTAAAAAATTAGGGATTATTATGGGTATTTTTAGTCCTTGTGAAGGAAAAATTTTTCCCTTTGGGCCGATTTCGCCCCGTTTCAATCCCAACCGATCTACGACTATAAGACGCATTTATGGAAATTTTGGACGTCCTAGCTCCTTTCGTTTAGAAGCTAGCGTGCTTTCAACAGACGGACGGACATGGCTAGATCGTCTTAGAATTTTATGACGATCAAGAATATATATACTTTATAGGGTCTCAGGTCGATATTTCAAGGTGTTACAAACGGAATGACAAAGTTAGTATACCCCCATCCTGGAAGTGGAGGGTATAAAAATTACAAGTTATGACCCTTATTGTAAAAGTGAAGATTTTTTTACGAAAATTTTGTTCAGATTTTATTTTTAGTCTGTAAAGATATTTGTATCTATAGACTTAATAATAATAACAAACAATAATACACTCCACCGCGGAATATATTACATAGTATTACCTGCAGATTATAGGATTATAAAATTAAGATAATGTTTATGGAAATTGTTTACAATTACAATCTACCGCAACCACTAATCTTAAATTGTGATATTCCGATCGATATCAATATTATCAATTTTCCCCATTCTGACTGTAAAAGCACGAATATCAAACGATGTCTGCAGTTTTCGCGTCTATGCAGTCAGAGATACAAGTTTACGCAGTTTGAGGATTGTAGAAAGACAATTTATCTGCTCATTTCGTTCGCAAGCTAGTGAGCTTTCAACAGGCAGACAGACATGGCTAGATCGTCTTAGAATTTTACCATGACCACGATATATATATACTTTATGGGGTCTCCAACTAGGTCTTGTTTTCTTCCCTGGTACCTAAGATAAGAGTTTGCTACTATAAAATAGAACAAAATATTAACTTATTTAATTTACAAAAGGGATTTTTTGAGCAATTTAACCACAAATTTAGAAAATCATGATGTTTTTATAAGATTCTATTAAAAAATAAAACAAAATATTTTTTCCTATTTTTTTCGAGCCAGCAAAAACATTGTCGAAAAATTATATTTATATTTACCTTTGCGTGGTTTAAACTAATTACAATTTTATATTTATTTAAAAAAATATTTTTTTCAATATTTATACACTCCACGAGAGTATTATGTCTGTGAGCATTTGTTTGTAACACCTAAAAGGAAGCGAGATAGTCCCATTGTTAATTATACCGATCGACTTAGAATCATTTTTTGTATCGATTTAGCAATGTCCGTCCGTCTGTTTATCTGTCTGTCGTCCGTCTGTCCATCCATTTATTCTTGTAATCAGAGTAGAGGTCGGAATTGTAGCCAGAACCAAATGAAACTTTACACAACGTAGTTTTTCGTGATAAGGACGAACGCTATTTAATTTGAAGAAAATCGGTTCAGATTTAGATATAGCCCCGTGCGAATTTCACTCCCGATTTGAATCTTTTCACTTTAGATACCACATATTTTAACATATATTCTTCAAAATTTACAAAACATATTATATTTCAACAAGGGTGTGAAGATAAATTCGTAAGTTCAATTCGTCCCACACTCAACACACAAACCAATTTAGCTTGTGGAACGTATTTAAAAATATTTTTTCGTAAAAAAACACTAAAAACAATAATTGTTTAGCTATATTTTTAGCTCCAATAATTTGAATGCATCGAATCAGTCAGTATTCCAAAAACTATATAAAATAGGTCAAATTAGCCCATGTATTGATGTGATCCGATCTCAAACGAAATTTAGACAAGGACTTTTTTGGCAATTATTCTCCTTACCAAGGGCTAAATAATTGCCTTTGGAATACCCGATTCATGTATTCTAGTTTTCGAGATATCGACTCTTCAATGTCACAACAATACATGGGCTAAAGTGGCCTATTTTGTATAGTTTTTGGATTTTTGACTGATTCGATGCATTCAAATAATTGGAACGGAAAATGTTGTTAAAAAATAATTACACAATTCATTTTATATATGTGTTTATTTATATATATGTTTTTATTAAAAAAATATTTTTATTAAGAAAATATTTTTTAAATACGTTCCACAAGCTAAATTGGGTTGTGTAGTAGGTGTGGGACATATTTAACTTACCAATTTCTCTTCACACCCTTTATTTCAACTAGAGACAGCTGGTGAAAATGTGCAAGATCGGTTCAGATTTATATATAGCTCCCATATTTTTTTTCCACTATAGAAATCACATATTCCATCAGATTGTTTTCAAATTTGGGAAAACATCTTATATTTAAACTAGGAACGCCTATGGTGAAATGACCCATTTTCATCGGTACAGATTTGTATAGCTCCCACACATATTTCACTCCCGATTTGACTTTTTCCGCCCCAGGAACCACGTATTTCCGTTTTCACTTTTCATCGAATTGAATTATATTCGGATAGAAAGTGGAGTGTAACATATAGTGGGCCCCGCCCGACTTTAGCCTTTCCTTACTTGTTTTTAGTTTTTTTTTGAACCAGAAAAAAATCTCAATTTTTTTGAGAATGTTCTTAATTATTTTTTTCTATGTGAAAATAATATTGTAGCCATCAAATTACCTTTAATTGGAGATATAGTGCCCAAAATGAAAGTACAAATTAAAAAACGGATCCACTAAAAAATTAATATATATATTAGAACTGCAAAATATATCATAAACTATTTACGTAAATGGATTTATCTGTTTTATCTGCCCCTTGTCGTTCGTTTAATGATAACATGGTAATGGCACAATCGAATATATAAGTGACGTTGGTCCAACTCGCTGGACTAGGAGTAAAATGTAATTTTCTAATTGGCATGTTACTCTAGCAAGCTTAAAAAACAAACTTAGTATTACAATAGGGCTCCAGCAGATGGATGGGATTATGTATTGCTAAAACCATTACATACAACTAAAGAAAACAAGTCAATAATGACGACACGGAATATTAATTAAAAATGCACGCCCAACAAACAAAGTAGTAGACAAACAAAACAACACCTACTGTTGTGAGCGTTGTCCATAAATGCGTAAGAATACATAATACATACATACGTACACTTTGGAATAAAAGTGGGATACGAGTTTCTGACATCGATTGTCAACAGGGGAGTTTAAACTTAAAAAAGTTTATTGTTTATACGAAGCACCGACAGATATAACTTGAACTCTATAAGAGCTAATGCTGACCACTGATAAACTAAACTAGCTGAAAATGTTGGAATGGGCGTTGAAAACTTAAAATGCTACCATTTTCCGATAAAAGTATTTTTTGGTGCAGACGATGGGATCTTTCTTTCCCTAATTCTTTAAATATTCTCTAAATTTGTCTAATTTCATACAGATGATCTTTGAGACTGAGTGTATATATAGGGTGGGCCATGTAACGTTTTAAATTAGAATCGCCTATAAAAAAGTACTGATTATTTTTTAATTTAATAATAAAACATAACAATAATGAAACACTACGACGGCTAGCTCGGTAGTACCTCATCCGATCAACCCAATTTTTCAGTACCTGGCCAATGATGCCGCCAGCCCAAAATCCACACCAAACAGTTGCTGGGTTCTCTAAGCCGATACGCGTCAATTTTGCTTACTGACATAGCCACCGAGATGAAAATGAGCTTCATCTGAAAACACGAAAATTTTCCACGCAAATTGCTTACAGCTTCCATTAAAGACTCACTACTTTGGAAGTAAGTTTTTAATATTTCCCTTCCTTTCGAAGTCAAAGTAATCGGTAGTTAGTTAGTTAAATGGTCCATCCTATATAAACACTCAGTCTCAGAAAAATCTATATCTGAAAAACATTACACACTTTTGCTCTATACTGTGCATACAATTCAATAAAACGAAACATATTTGGTTGGCATTGCCATACAAAGACCCAGCCATTGCGAGCCTTTGTGCTATTTTCAATCACGAAAATAGTATTATTATGACAAATTTATTATATTCTGCGTTTATATTATTTGTCTACTATATTATCATATACATATTAACATGAACAAATTAATGTAATTGCTGTTAAGTTCGGTCGCTTGGTATATAATAATTTTAATATTAACTAGGATGGGTTGAACATGGCCTTCAACAAATATGAGCCAAAAGGGCAACCTATGGTTAAACTTGTTTCGGTATTCTGACTCCAGGGGTAACATTCGTTTGTTATACCCTCCACCTTAGAATGGGTGTATATTCACTTTGTCATTTCGTTTGTTACACCATGAATTGTTCATCGAAGACACCATAAAGTGTATATATATTCTTTGTCGTGGTAAAATTCTAAGACGTTCTAGTCATGTCCGTCTGTCCTTCTGTTTGTTGAAAGCACGCTAGCTGCCGAACGAAATGAGCTAAGAGGTTTAAAATTTACGTAAATGTGTCTTATGGTTGCAGGCCGGTTGTGATTGAAAGTGGGCGAAATCGACCAAGAGAGAAACAATTTTCCCTAACAGGGACTGAAAATACCCTTATTTAAGCAATTTGTTATTGAAAATTTCTGCTTTTTATATTTCTGCTTTTATTTTTTGCGTACATTCCTCTAGTAACGTGAAAACACAAAAAAGTACAAAAAAAGATTTGGCTGGTGAAATGGTGCAAAAAGGGTTAAAAATGGTACCAATGATACGACAACAGCTGGAAACATGAAATTCGGTGTGTACATCACTATAATTACGTAGACACGTAAAATAGGGGGATTTTTCGAAATTCGTACTTTTAAGGGATACAATTGGAAAAGAGGGATAAAAATGGTACCCACCAAACCGCTGAAGTTGAAATCATGAAATTCGGTGTATGCATTCAACTGACGCGAAAAATAAAAGGATTTTTCGAAATTTTTACTTTTATGCAGAAAATGGGGCAAAAAGGGATAAGAAAAACGGTTGCAGTTAGAGTAGTGAATTTTCTTCTACAGTATTCGTTATCGAAATCTCTTCATGAATATAAGATATATAGGACATTTTGATTATAACGGGCGTGACATTTTGACGGAAATCCTGTTACGATACCAGTCTATATCTGGAAAAGGAAATAATCAGACCTATTGTTGTCATTATTTTTTGGAAATATAATCAAAAATATGTATTTCGAGAAGTATAAATATTACGAATGTTTATCGGTGTTTTTCTAAATCTTAAATTGATTTAGAAATTTTGCCGAAAAAGGGTCACTTTACATGGAATCACCCTATAGTAATAGTACATTTCTTATAGCCGATATTACTTTTAAATTACAAATAAAACATACGTTTCCCAAAATATATTAATTGTAATATTTTTTTTAACATTCACGACCTAGTGTAATTATGACAAAGGCCATATTCATAATTATTTAACAAAGGTTTATAAAAATAATTAAGACTATAAAAGCCTACTTTTAACTACAACTAAAAATAAAACCATATTACCCTGAGAATCTACAAGATATTTTGTCCAAAGCAACAAGCGAAAAATATGAGCATGTCTTATGCAAATAATTGCTAATAGTCTGTTATTATGTTTACTTTAGCCAAATAATATTCGTTTGCCTACTAAGATAGTAATATATTTACAAATTAAAGCAAGCTACAATTCCTTCCTTGTTTTTATTTATACAATAGTGGCTTTATCAGATGTTTTTATGCCAATTTGCTACCAGAGATGAACACAAAATGTGAAGTGTTTATGTATATTAGGGGTGTTATATATTTCTGGTAATAAAATTCATTTTTTTGTTGTGGAGATTTTTTAAGATTAATCGTAGCACATGAGTAATTTCATGTTAAGCGGTACGATAGCTTGGATTGTTCCGGAATTATGTATGTATTCTTCTCATAAAAATATTTTACACGCATTTTTGAAAAAAAAAAATAAATAAAAAATTAAAAAAATGGATTTCCAGGATAATTACACACAGACACCTTAAGTTTAAATTAACAGCGTATATATCGTTCCAAGTTTCTTCTTTTTAATCCGGCAATAAACAGAAACGTGGTCTATACCCGGATATCAAGGTGCCTAAGAAATTTCACATGCAGATTCTTCTTTTACTCGACAACACCTACAAGAAATAAGTAAGAAAACGTCAGTCGGCTGACTTATATATACCCTCACTCCAGAGTTACAAGCCGAACCATAATTATCGGCGGCGGCGGCGCTGTTCAAAATGGGTCGGCGGCGGCGGCTTTCGGCTGATTTGCCGGCTCGTTCTGTCATTCGATTACCTCTATTTATTTGACAATTTGGAAAATGGAAGGAAAAATTTGTATTGGTTTTTGATACCTTTTCTTTTATTTTTTGTCAACTAATTCAATATTCGTTAATATTAGCAAATGTTTCCATAATTTCATATAATTATCCCATACAATTTTTTTTTTTTGGGAGTGGGAATCCATTCCCAAAATTTATAATATGGATTAATTTAATAAATATTTTTGCATATATATATTTTATTTTTGGGATGCTAAATTCAAAGAAATATCCATATATTTCACAGTAGTAGGTTGTCTAAGTCGATATTTATATTTTCTTTTGTAATTTCAAGTTGGTTGTCTGTTTTGGTAGTAAGATTTGACTGAGTTAGAACTTCGTCAAATCTAGGCGGCGTGGTTGAAGTCGATATGAGTCGATGAAATCGGCGGCGTGGTTCAAGTCGATTTGAGCCGACGTGGCTCGAGCAGAAACATGCGGCGGCGGCGGCTTGTCAGCTTAAAATCGGTCGGCTTGTATCTCTGCCTCACTCTCAGAGAATACGTGTGTATGGAAGGACTAAAATTTGGCTTAGCGCCGGAGAATGTTGGTGGGAAGTAATAGAAGTTTGTGCCAATTGCACCCAGCGTCCACATTTATTAATAACTGTAAAATCATGGTCAAGTTGAAGTCATCATGGATTTCAGGCACCGGTACAGGAGTTATGAAGCATTTTATTTTAATTAGGATAGAGACAATTGTATGGGAGGCACAAGAATAGGCGTGACTAAAGCGTAAATATTTTTTGTGTTTAAAGTGATTATAAAAATATTTTCATTTCATCAAATAGCAATGATTTTGACCACCCGTATGATGTTATATCGGTTTTATTGTCACCAAAGATTATGCCACTTTGTGTGGGAGGTACCAGGAGGGGCGTGGCAACTTCGACCATCTTCGAACATAATCTAAGTTTGGGAAAAATATTATGATGCACAATGTTTGAATTGATTACTTAACTCCTTTCGAGAGTTATCGTGTACACTAGGCTGGGTCGCTGTCCATACAAATGGAAAAACAATTTCCAGTCACCCCATGGAAATAAAGCTTGGATTGTTTAACGATGTTTTGCAAAATATTTCGTTTCTAGATCAAGCCGTCTGTGAGCTAAACGCTCCTGAAAATATCCTTAGATATCATGTTTTTTGCGTGTATTTTTTTTACTTTGCATATTTGTCAAATTTTTTTCTGAATTAATAGACCCTCGGAAGCACTTTAAATATAAATTTTGATTCTAGTCTTAGATTTGCTTATTGGTCGAATAATTGGACCTTTATACTAATTTTTTGTGTTTTTTCATAGTGACAACTGAACAATTTTTCAAGGGTGTGAAGATAAATTCGTAAGTTAAATACGTCCCACACCCAAGACACTAACCAATTTAGCTTGTGGAACGTATTTAAAAAATTTTTTTTTGGCTTTTTGTATTTTGTTCGGCTTGAGATCAGTTTTTTCAAATAATAAAACAAAAATGACTATTTTATTATTTTCTTGTTTTTTATTTCCCAATACATACCACTAACAATATTTTTTTTATAAAAACACTAAAAATAATAAAAATAAAAGGAATTATGTAATTATTTTTTAACAATATTTTCCGTTCCAATTATTTGAATGCATCAAATCAGTCAAAAGTCCAAAAACTATACAAAATAGGCCATTTTAGGCCATGTATTGTTGTGACATTGAAGAGCCGATATCTCGAAAACTAGAGATCGGAGATATATAGCTTTTAAGATATCGGGTATATATATATCGAATTTTGATTGTCCGATATATCGAAAACTATAATACATGAATCGGGTATTCCAAAGCCAATTATTTAGCCCTTGGTAAGTAGAATATTTTCCAAAAAAGAGTTGGTCCAAATTCCGTTTGAGATCGGAAATATATAGGTTTTTCAGATATCGGGTGTATATATATCGAATTTTGATTGTCCGATATCTCGAAAACTATAATACATGAATCGGGTATTCCAAAGGCAATTATTTAGCCCTTGGTAAGTAGAATATTTTCCAAAAAAGAGTTGGTCCAAATTCCGTTTGAAATCGGAGATATGTAGGTTTTTCAGATATCCCCTCACTTTTGTAAAAAGAGTTTAAAAATTTTGGCACTAAAAATCCATCTCCTGCATTAAGTTATTTGACAAACATGGAGTCAGTGACGTAATTTTTTGTCCGATATCCATCATTTAGACGTCATTAGAAATGTATTGACTTCTTCCATTTATTTTTCATAACACATCTTACAAAATGTTTCCAATAAATTGAAAGTTTTTAGCTGTCACATTGAAAAAATACAAAAAAATCAATATAAACGTCCAATAATACGACCAATGAGTTATTCTAAAACAAGAACAAATTTTTTATTTAAAGTGCTTCAAAGGGTCTATTAATCCACGAAAAAAAAATTGGACAAAAGTGCAACATAAAAAAATTACACGGGAAAAACATGATTTTTAGAGGTGTTTTCAGGAGCGTTTAGCTCACAGATGGCTTGACCCAGTGACGAAATATTTTGCAGATCATCATTAAACAATCCAATCTTCATTTTTGGGTGGTGGCCTCTACAATTTGTTTGTTCGTGACCCATCCTAGCTCAAACAACTTAAACAGTCATGAAACAGATTTGGTCCAAACATACATACGAAATTACAAGATTATTGCTCAATTCCTTCTAATTTTTGCCACAGCATGCATGAAAAAAAATCCACTGTGCGCCGTAATGAATATACAGACATTCATCTGTACATACACGTAAGAAACCGAGTGGAGAGAGTGGCAAAAATACAGGTTCTACTGTACGTTAGCACAGAATAGTACAAACAAACCAGCAATTGCCAAACACACACACATAATTTATACCAGCACCACTAGCAGCAGTGGCGACAGCGGCACAACAGTAGCAGAGAACAAAAATAAAACAAGAAAATCAATGTTTGTTTTTATCAACTAATAGTGAACTTACTTTATTTGGGTCGCGATTAAAAGCAATTTTGTTTACACAACAAATACAAACAGTTTTAATTAATTTGTATGCCCTATACCCAGCACTTAACCATTTAGAGAATTATAGAGGAAGTATCAGACGCTACCACGCTATGAATGGATGGTGGGTATTCATTTCCTCCATCACGTTTGTAACAACTATAAAAATGAGTTGGGGGGCGTTGTCTGAACCAAATAGAAACTAAAAGGAAAATGTTGCGATTTGACGCCGTTAGACTTCTTTCTACGGATTGCCGATTTTATTTTATAAACGATTCAGCTTCTTAAGCAGGGAACAACTCGCGAAGCCAGTCACTTTCAGGACGGGATAATGAATAGACTATTACCAACCATATGTTTAAGGAGATATAGCGTTCATACGTTTTCCCAAGGAATTTCAAGACATCTGGTCAAAATATGTGTGGAAAGGTGTGATTTTGCCTACTTATAGCTTCGCCACTTGTTTAAGGAGACTCAGTGCTTTATAGTTTTTCCAGAAATTTTACGATGTATGGCTCAAAATATGACCTTATGTGGTGATCACAGAATTTCGTTTTTTGTTTAGAAGGTATTTAAAAAAATATATATAGGGTCCGCCAAATAACTTTTTTTTTGATATTGCTATAAAAAAAACTACTGAACATTTTATCAAATTTCTTTTCTTATTTGAAAGTACAATCCTTCCGGTTAATAATGGAAAATAATTTCTTTCAAATGGCTGCCTCGGGCACCCCACAAATAATAGTCCAACGGTTGAATAGTTGAAAAAAAAAAACGTTAGATGGCGGACCCCATACCAATGTCTCCTATGATTTACCTTTTCCGCTCTAGAAACCACATATTTCAACAAATAACTGTTTTTTGAAAATGCTATAAAAAAACTACTCAAATTTCTTTTTTTTATTTTAAAGTACAATCCTTCCGGTTAATAATGGAAAATAATTTCATTCAATGGCTGCTGAGGGCACCCCACAAAAAAAACGTTAGATGGCGGACCCTATATAAACATTTAATCTTAAATCTATATATAAAGGGTGTCCCAAGAAGAACGCAATTTTTAAATCTGGCAACATTCGAAGTGTCATTGTTTGACATTTGAACAATTGTTATTGTTTGTTAGTAGAAGGTACGAGGTTAGTAAAAATGGAGCGCTACACGAATGAACAACGCATTCTCATTGTGAAATTGTTTTGCCAAAATGGTGAAAGTTTTGCGGCTACAGTTCGCAAATTGCGATCAATTTGGGGTCACAATAATGCTCCAAAAGAGTCAACTGTAAAGAGATTAATGGATAAATTTGCCGAAACTGGGTCTGTTAGTGATGTAAAGACAACAACGAGCCATCGACCAGGTCGATCGACCGAAAATGTCGCAGCTGTACGTGATGATGTCGCTCAAGCTCCATCCACCTCAATTCGACACCGAGCTCAGCAAATTGGTGTCTCCAAATCCACTTTGCAGCGAATTTTGACGAAAGATTTGCATCTTCATGCATACAAAGTTCAATTGACTCAGGAACTGAAACCAACTGACCATGGACAGCGAAGGGAGTCGTTAATTGGGTATTGGAGAGACAACATGAAAATGCTGATTTTGCCGATAAAATCATCTTCAGTGACGAGGTCCATTCTCATCTTGATGGCTTCGTCAATAGGCAGAATTGTCGCATTTGGGGTGCGGAAAATCCTCGAGTGATTCACGAGAAGCAAATGCATCCTCAACGTGTCACTGTGTGGTGTGGTTTTTGGGCTGGAGGAATCATTGGACCTTTTTTTTATGAAAATGAGGCAGGTCAAGCGCAAACAGTCAATGGTGTTCGGTATCGTGAAATGATAACCAGTTTTTTCTTGCCTAGAATTGAAGAAATGAATGTGGAGGGCATGTGGTTCCAACAAGACGGCGCCACATGTCATACAGGCAGAGAAACAATTCAATTGCTGCATCAGTCATTTTCCGGTCGTGTTATTTCGCGTTTTGGAGATCAGAATTGGCCGCCTGGATCGTGCGATTTAACACCATTAGATTTTTTTCTTTGGGGTTTTTTGAAGTCGATGGTTTACGCGAATAAGCCGACGACGACTCAAGCCTTAAAAGACGAAATTGGACGCTGCATTAATGAAATACCGCAGCATTCATGCAAAACGGTCATTGAAAATTTCATTAAAAGATCGCGTGCATGCCAGCAAAGCCGCGGCGGCCATCTGCACGATATATTGTTCCATACATAACCTCATTCTGTCTACTTTACGATATAATAAAGTTTCACGATTTTTTCTTAAATATCTGTGTTTTATTTAAAATTAAAAAATTGCGCTCTTCTTGGGACACCCTTTATATAAAATTCAATATGTGTCTGATTGTCTATATGTCTGTATATTCCGTATGGACCGATACACTTGAAAATTGTACTGCAGCTAACTTTGGACAGGTGATGGTTCCTGGATATACTAGGTCATGATATGACAGAGGGGCGTTTTACCGCCCACACAAACTATATTATAAAACTATTAATTATAATATAATAATAAATATAAAATTATTATATATTCAAAAGCATACGAAGTAGGGGAATAGAGAAGAATAAACCCTACAAGGCCGGGTGAAAAACCTAGTTCTTAATAAAATATACTTTTTAACTTTTCTAAGAACTACTTTTCGTCAGATAACTTTGAATATTTTTAACATTCGTGGGATAGAACCATAAATCTTGGGAAACTACTGTGCCCTAAAATATATGATAATTTTTGCCAAACTTAGTAAGAATTTACCCATTTGTAGGATTTTTTTTACTTCATTCAAAGAAAAATTGGAGTATGGATTTTACTCAAATTTAGGAATCACTTTTTTCTGAGTGTAACCAGACTTTTCATCCAAAATTTTTCCATAAATAATGGGAATGTTTGCTAAAATAATAAAATACTTTTTGATTTTTTTTTTAAAGAAACTCGAATTTCTAACACCCTTTATATAATACCAATTCGGGTAGATTAGATTCGTGACGGCCGAACTTAATGCCCTTTTTACTTGTCAGAAACAAATTCACTGTGTGTTATTGCTCATTGTTAATTCACCCAGCAACAACAACACAACAGCAACAGGAATACACTAATGTTATTAGTGGCACTATTGTGTATGAGTATTGGGAAATTTTGCTTTTGCTAATGTCGAACAACAATTGTTGCTGGGCAAATGTTCGATGGCGATGAAAAAAATAATGTAGAAATAGACGGAAACAATTTTGTACCCAAGAAAATGACAGAATTTAATTACGATAATAATAGCCGTCGTCGTATCGAGCAAGAGCTCTTGCAGTCTCGTTCCTAAGAGGCAAAATATAGAAACAAGAAATTTATTTTCGATTTAAAGGTAATTAACACTTAGCAAACTTGCCTGTGCACATATCTAAAGTTCAGCAGTGTAAGTTTAATTATACAATATATGTATGTATTTATATCTGATTATTTGTTCATCGATATATATTTATATATGTATGATAGAATAGAAAAAAAAACTATCTTTGTTGTATAGATTTTTTCTTTTTATATTTAAGTGCTAAAGAAAATTGGAAGATTGAAAAAAATTCTAGGATATGCCGAAGTATTGCAAGTTAAACTAAGAAGAGTGGAATCTTTATTTTTTCGGATTTTGCAATCAGAATTGCAATCATTCGCAATTAGCAATAATTTCTATGAACTCATCATCTACAAAAGTATATAAAAAGTAAAGCAATACTGCCTATTGCTTAAAAAATGAAATCCTTGTGGAAAAAATAATATATTCACTTCAGCATTATTTTAAAATTAAGTTTGTCTTTCTGTAAGGAGACCCCAAAAATGATGAGAGATATGAGATACGCATAGTGTCCGGGAATTCCCGGGAAATTTAAAAAGTAGGGGAAATATTAAAGATATGTGAAGATAAATTCGTAAGCTAAATGCGTTCCACTATCAGGACATAAACCAATTTAGCTTGTAAAACGTATTCATTTTTTTTGCAAACAAATATTAATAAAAATAAATTTGCAATTATTTCTTAACAATATTTTCTGCCAATAATTTGATTCTACCGAATCAGCCAAAAGCTCAAAACCTATTTAAATATGCCATATTAGCCAATTATTGAAACTACTTTGAAAGGCCGATATCTGGATATCTCGAAAACTAGAATACGTAAATCGGGTTTTCCTAAGACAATTATTTAGCTCCTGGTAAGGAGAATATTTGCCAAAATTCCATTTGAGATATATATCTTTTAAGGTATCGGTATCTCGAATATTTTCATTGCCAAGGGCATATTAATTGCCTTAGGAATGCCGAGATATCGGCCTTTCAATTCTAGTTTTCGAGATATCGGCTCTTCCAGGTCCAAATTCCGTTAAAGATTGGAGATATATAGCTTTTACGATATAGGGTAATATATATAGCATTTTGATTGTTCGATATTTGCCTTGCCTTTCAATTATAGTATTCGAGATATCGGCTCCTCAATGTCACACTAATACATGAGCTAGGCCATATTACCCTTTGTAGTTTTTATATTTTTGGACGATTCGATGCATTCAAACTATTGTATATTTCAAATTCATATATTTACATTACTGACAATAGTCGCCATTTTTACAAAACCGAGCTAACTTTTTGTGAGGATATTTATTGTGAAACAAAAATCTTAAAGAAGAAGTTACTTTTCATATAAAATCAGTAAGAAATTGTCTAAAATTAAGGATAACTTTAAAATTCTTCACCTGGAAACTTTCAGGAGAAATCTAATAGATTTCAAGAGAGATCTAATAAATGGCCCTTTGTAAGAACTAATGACTGGACTATTTCAAAGTTTTTATAAATTTAATTATTTATTAATATTAAAATTTTTATAATCTTTCTATTGCTTTTGCAATTTAGAATGTTTTACCAGTTTTTCTGCAAAATATATATTTTTTGAAATAAACGGTCTTTTAGTACTCTAAGTGGGACAAAATGGAAAATGACGTATAAAAATGGTACCAACCAAACGGCGGATGGAATGCAAATGGTAAAAATTTTTCAAAAGGTGTAAAGTTTTCCCAAACAATGCTTGAAAATTCCCCAGTACAACTAATATTTATCGAATTAAAGCAAGGAAAACATGATTTTAGAGACTCGACTAAAATATCATCAATCATTCCAAATGTTATTTAAAGTCCTAACAGCAATAATTGTTTTCCTAACTCGCCTAATGTCCAAATATAGAAATGTAGGAAAAAAATACTTTATAATATGAACTCTATGCCCAAGAATTCAATCAGCTACACCAAAGTCAGGCAAAAATGTAAATCAGATAAAGATGCATATCGTCACCTTAATTTTAAATATAAGTCTAAAATATAAGTTACCAAAGATGGTAACTAAAATAGAAGTCCGTTATTTTCATTCTTTACAAAAACACTGAGCAGTGCGAATTGCGCCTGACTTTTTTGATAAAACTTTTCTTAATGATTTAGAATATTTTTAGTATGTACTAAAATTTGGCGAGTTAATAAAACATATTTTTCAAATTTTTGCACCTATACTGTGAACGTGACTTCATATATGTTGCAGGACATGAAAGCAAATGAAAATTTGCATTAAGCTGATATTTATGGTCTAGTCTTCCATACTATTGGCGTTGATTATTGTTGTCACAAGAGATCTCATTTGTCCATGAAGCAAATAAAAATAAAAAAGTGAATTAAACATGAATGCAACTTTGCAGTCCGCAAGATCATCATTGTAATTAAGCTACGCTTTGGACTCTAAAACAAGTCAGAAATAATATTTGTTTAACTTTTCATTTTTCCAGCATGGTGACATAAAGGTCCAGAAAATGTACATATTCCGATGTATTCCATTCGTTTTCTATTGGAATATGCAGAAAGCGCGATTTCGACCAAAATCCAGCTACGCCCTTTTAGAATTAAGGTAATGGTCTCGGCCAAACTACCTACTGGTTAAACATGACATGGGTGGTCTCGTTTGAATGTTCCACTACTTCTACTACTCTATCAAATTCGGTCATCTTCGTTGGCTTATCTGAATCTATTTTATTCAGCACTCAATTCTAATTGTGAACCATACAATTTATTTACTGTTCATCATTTCATAGTAACACCCTTTTCGTAGTTCCTTTTCAAATAACATGTTTAGTAGGGTGGTGGTTCTGGAGTTTTCTGTACAAAATAGTAAAAAGTTAATTATTGACTTGATATAAACACCACACACAGACACACGTTAGTTTTCACACATGAATACCTTTTTCTTAGTAGTAAGGAAAGTAAACACATGCCAAGAAATGATATGGCCGCCATCCCTTCCCTTCACAGTTCAGCCAAAGTTCTTTTACCCCTAATTTTTAGGTTAATCTGTTATACCTCCACCCACAACCACCTTCGGCGGTCAATGCATAAAGCAACGAACTAAAAACAGTGTACCTTTAAACGTGTGTATGTGTACAGTGGGTCAAACTATTTGTGACTTGTGAATTAACATTTCTATGGTTTTTCTAACACTAGAAAATAAAACGAGTAAGGAAAGACTAGCATCCTCATTACATACAACCTCATTACATATGTTTTATTACCAATCCTTGATATTTTAAAGTGTTTGACTGGCATTTTTGTTAATGCTAAACTTATACAGAAACTTGAAATTTGTTGAAAATACAACAGATATTCTTCACTTTCATTTGATACCCTCATCGCCTTTGTCTGGCTCCCAAAAGTACGAAAATAAATTATTAAAACATCTAGAGAAAAGATCAACAAATAAAAAACTGGGGAACAGGTGTTAAATATATCATTATATTCTGAGTAAAGCTACCATTTGAATTCGATTCTATTTTTTTGGTTTTCTTGTTGACAATCCAAAATGTTGAAAAAAAACCGATGCAAACAAATCAATTTGACAAATATGAATCCGAAGGCATATCAGATTCAAATCGACACGAAATAGGCGGGAATGATACGTTCATGATGTTTAATATAAAACAATTGTTGTATTTCAGTGATTCACGCTCCACTACTAGGCTATTTTAAATAGTCCACTTCCTAATGAACGTCAAATTTTGGACCCACTGTTTCTATGATGCATGCATGCATATGATTTTTATATACATACATATACACAATGGATATAATGGATGTCATGGATACATTCTCTTGTGCCATTTGCACCGTAAAACAACCCCAACAAGAATCTTGGGGTGTTCCGGTTGTTTTTGCATGTAGCATGCAACACTATCGTATCAGCAAAATGTATGTGTGTAGGTAGGTAGGCATATGTACGTTGATAAATTAACACACCGTTGTTGTTCTTAAACTATTGCTGGAAATGTGAATCAAGGGAACGACTTGCATTAAATATTGATTGCTCCAATGCAAAGGAATACCAATTTGGGAATTACTTATGTTAAGAGCTCACGCATGACATTAATTTGTAATGTTGTTGGTAGAATGCCACGAAATTTACTTGCAGTTAGTATTACATCACATTATACAAAGACCTAAAATATTGGTCCCAGGCCAACATGGGTGAAGAACTTCCAAAGAAGAATAAATGTAAAATGTGTGCAAAATGTGATTAATGTTTTAAATTAAAAATATATGTATATATATTTTGTATGCTTAGCATTTCCTGGAAAAAAATACTGCAAATAACTGTATTTTTTACAGATAGCACAGGCTTAATAAAGGATTTACAATAATAAACCAAACGTACGTTTTTGGTTTTCAACAAAATGTATAAAGCAACCCATGTTTGTTATAATATACAAATTCGAATGTTTGGCAGTTTTTTATTAATCATTCCTTTTGTCAAAAAAAAAAAAAAATAATTAATTACACCGGGGTCAGGGGGGGGTTTACGACAACCGATGTTAGTTTGGACCATCTTGACAATTCAACAGAGATTTCAGATTATGTGCAACTTTCTCGTAAAATAAATACCGATAAATTTATTAACATTCAAAACTAACCAAACGATCCCTTTTAACGGGTTCAATTCACTATGCTTTAAATTACAGAATTGTCAGTGAAATACCCTAGGTATAACCAATTGATTTCTACAAGTCGAGGTACAAAAAGAAATGACTCTCACAAAAAAAAGGGGAGATTGATTTTTAATCATCTTGAAGAGACTCCTTTCAAACATCAGTGATATATCAGTATTGTATAGAATTATGAGTTAGCAATTTATTCTGGAGATAACAAGAATAACATACCAAACGGAGTTTGTTGTCAATCAAC
This sequence comes from Polietes domitor, assembly GCA_947397865.1. Lineage (NCBI taxonomy): Eukaryota > Metazoa > Arthropoda > Insecta > Diptera > Muscidae > Polietes > Polietes domitor. The sequence continues at coordinate 64,648,140 of OX377621.1, forward strand.
TCCTAGGCAATGCATATCAGTGACAAAATCAACATTACTTCCATCGTAGAACAAATGGAAACTATTTATAATATTGCCCGAGATTGTTTCGCAAAGACAACGAAATAACCCCAAAATCAAATGAAAAACCACCCCAAAAAGAAAAATTAAATAAAGCCCAAAACATGAAAAATCTGATTACAAATAATAAAAAACAACGCATTACTTCATTAACATCGCAAATCATAGCGTCATTACTATTCTATTTTTGATTTGATTTATTTATTTCAACTTGTAATTCAAAGCCATCGGGCCAATTTAAAACAAATTACAAAATGCATATATAATACTTTTTTTAGCATGGTTAAAAAACTACTCAACAACTACATTGTGAACATTTAGTATTTATTAGGCGTAGGGAAACGCATTTTCACGTATTGACATAATTTCCACGATTATTCTGGTACAGTAAGTTCGTATTTTGTCACATTCTTCATGTAATCGTTTTTTCAGTTCGGAGATTATTGGGTGGCGGCGATTACGGCGGTCCAATTCATCCCACAAATTATTGGTGGAGTTCATGTCTGGGGATTGTGGAGGAGGATGGAACTTTTTTGGACAGTTATAAAGAAGCTACTCCTGGATTAAACGTGATTTGTGTTTCGGATCACAAAATTTTAAGCTGTCCTGAACACAATTTTTCACTTAATATCCTCAGATAACCTTCTTTATTTATAATTCCGTCAAAAATACCAATTTTTCGAGTCCATTTGTCCCCCTAAGCCAAGACGTGCCCATTATCAAACTAAATGTTTCAGATTTTGTAGTCCCAATGGTATGGAGAAAATCAAACGAAGAATTGGGACTACAAAATCTGAAACCGAACATTAAGATTGTACCCTTGAGGAGGAAATTGCATCCCCAAGACAAAAAATAAACAATGAAACTCTGTATATCCAAAATTGTTTCGGATCTATTTCATTTGGACATTGTTTCATTATGAAATAATTGTTTGTGTTTTGCTACATCCCAAGACGCATATCTTTGAATACAAGGTCAATCTTCAATTGAAAAACTACTCCATGACGTGTGTCACGTGCTAGGAGCTAATTTTTAGCATTATGTCTAACAATGAGAACAATATTTAAATATATATTTATTTTATTTTTTTTTTGCAAAAATGGAAATTATCAATTCCATCTGCTTATAAAAGGAAAAATCATTTCCCACAATAAACAAATGATATTTGCTGAGTCCGCCATGTCAATAGTAAATTAATTGATTGTTGATTCATGCTCTGTGAACTTTGAAAATGCATACAAGTGTCTTGATCTTTAATTTAACAGTTGGTGTGTTACATTAGTTTTCCTTAAGCGATAAAGAGTAATAAGATTATAGTTTTCCAACATTATGGTATATGTGTTTTTTTGTTATTATGTTTTTTTTTTGTAAATGAAAAGGAAAGTAAATGTGTTGTTGAAACATCATTTAAATCCTACTTAAGACTAAAATTATGATGAAAAGAGATAATTGATATCTTATTATTTACTTATTCCTATGCAGAATAAATGATTTCTAATGCAAAGTATATGGGTTTATAAAGAGATATTACATAAAGAGTATAAACATTAACAAAATTAAGGTAATAATAAAATAATTATAGAATAAATTAATTAATAACAACTAACAATAGTTAAATACATATGTTTTGTTCATTGGTAAAGGCTAAATAGATTGGATTTAAATTGCCTGTTTATTATTTGAATTCTTGAGGGAGTTGATTCCAACTGCGTTAATAAAGAAGAAATGATTAGTACAGGCATCTGTTGAGCCTTAGTTTGAAAAGCCGACAATGGCCAAATCTTGTAAATCTTATATATATTCTTACAAATCTGGTAGATTTCTAGTGTATAAAAATTTGTGCAGAATACTACGATTTTTTAAATGAGACTACGCAAACTAATTTCGCATAACCCAAAATGTGTACGCGCTTTGGAAGGCCAAATACATATGGGCATCTCCCAGTGGCGCGGACGCGACATTCGCACGCATTAAACTACGCCAGAAACAAGAAAGAAACTGAAAAAGTCGATCAGTCTTTTTAGTGTTCTAATGCGCTTAAATAGTACTACATTTTAAAAATATATCGTCAGGATTTAGTACAGATTAGTACAAAATTATAAACAATTTTACATTGAAACGGACGCTACAAAAACAGAAGTACTCTTGAAGCTCTAATAGAAATATTCAAAATTCAGCAATTTTTTGAGTACTGTTTTTCCATATATACATGTAAATGAAGGTCAGAGGATATATTTTGTTCGTAGATTTATGAAATATGAAAATTAATAAATGTCTTAGATTTTTTAATTAGGCACACTCGTAGTAATTTTCGTTATAACACTTCAGCTTTTAATAAAAATAAAAGAGAACAAGTTAAACTCAAGTTTCATAATAAGGAAAAATAAAGTTAAAAGCTATGTGGTCTGATTTCATTTTTTGTAGACCTTTTTTGGGAGATGCCCATATGTGACAATGTTACTTTTTTTAACGTTTCACTACTGCTGCTTGAAAATAATTCACATGCTAAATATGGTTTTCCTACCAATAAATATTCTGATCTGAAAATGAGTGAATTTATGATATACATATTCCTTAGTGCTGCGTAACATACAACCATCCCAGGTTAATTTGTTATTAAAAATTACAGGCAAGTTTTTCGCATTATAGACTATATCGAGTGGAGTGGCTGATATGTGTATAATTGTTATAACAAGACTGTTTTTTTAAGACTGGAAATAAAAAGTTAATATTTCATTCAAAATAAAAACTTATTTTTTTTTAATTATCGCCAACAGCAATATAAATGTGTGTATGAAAACAATTTTTGAAAAAAAAAAATATTTTATATTAAAAATATTGGACTTAGCCTGGATAATTATCCAGTATAAGTCAAATTTATGGTTATCGAGGCTAAGTCCAAAAAAGCCAACACAAAATATTTTTTTTCAAAATTAGTTTTGGTACAAATATTTATATTGTAGTTGGCGACAATGTGAAAATATATTTTTTTATTTTGAGCAAAAAAAACGTTTTTGTTATCGCAGCTTGTTATCCCGGCTTAAAGAAAAACAGCCTTAACATTGTCTTTTACGATCTGAATAGGGTGTATAGTCTATGTGTCAAAAAGTAACATGACTTATATCATTTTGAATAACTTGTTATCGGCAATTTGTAATTTTTGCAGAGAAAATTAGACGAAGATGCGCATAATTCGACACCAAGAAAATTTTGTTCACATTAGTAATTCCAGGGTCACGATGTTAGGAATATAGCATTAAGTATCAAAGTTTTATTTTCTAGCTTAGCTCTGATATTCTAAGCATTAAATCATACGATCAGATCTTAACTAGAAAACATTATTCACTCACACGTCAAGTCGTAAAACACTATAGTAAACAAGGCGTATTTATATCAGGTGAAAGTAGGAGCCCAGCCCAAAAGTAACCGAAACTGTCAAATCCCATATATTTTAGTATGGCTAACCATTCAAAAAATTACTTGTATATTGTTGTTCATTTGTTTTTGCTCTGCAGCTATCACCTATATAAATACGCCTTGATAGTAATATATTTTTATTTGTTATTCAAAAAATTGTATAAATGTTGTCCGAAGTGATTTTTTGTTTTGATATATGCCATGTCAATTGTAATTAGGGTTTGGGGTTTCCCGGACTTTTTTCATTTCCCGGGAAAACGGGAATGAACATTTTCATTCCCGGGAAAAAATAATTTATTTTTGGTATGGGCAATGTGGTTTAAAATATCAACATTTAGTAGCAGGTGTGATTTTTTTAATCCATTAACGCCCTCCGTACACGTCCGTGTTTACTATTGCAAGGTTTTCGTACTTTTTTGATCATTTTCAACATGAATGCAATTCTTGATTATTAAACTACAATGGTACAAGTGATCGAGAAGAACAAAACAAAATATTAATAATCTATAACTAAATATTTTTTATTATTTTAGTTATTATTAAGAAAATAATATAATACAATAAGAAATGAATGAATGAGTGTTAATGGGTTAAAATACTGACATATTACAAATTACAAACGAATGTATTTGGTAAAATATTTTAGAAAGTATTTTTCATTTTACAAATATTTTACTCTAGACAAATAGTCAGAATTGAAGGAGTCATAATATTGGACATTGTAATCACAAGTGAACTGACACGCACACTAGATTCAAAATTAAAAAAATTAAAGAAGCAAAAAATGTTATGGCGTCTTCAATTTAGAAAATTCATTCGTCTATACTCTTTAGAAGAAAATATTTTACAGAAACAGGGGGAAAATAATCTAAATTGTGAATGCAATAGAAACATTAAAAATGTTAATTTTTATTAAATAAATTCATAAAAATAAAAACATTGAAATGGTGCAGTCATTATTTCTTACAAAGTGTAATTTAAATATATCGTAGGGTGTAGGTTCCAGGAGTCAATTTTATTTTTATTCCTATTTTTAGATCATTTCTTAATGGTTTCATATGTAAAGTAAATTCGTCTTTGGGAAGATGTTCGCCTTTTATTTCGCCGATTTTTCTCGGAAAACAAGTTAAAGGAGATAGCACGAGGGGTTACGTATTGACACTATGTCAGCCATAGTATCAAAGGGTCATTATTATTATCAGCAACATATGCATTTGAAATATATCTACAATTTCCATTTTATATAGTAAAACTAAATTAGTGCTCAAAATAAACAAAAAAATATTTTTTAATATTTCCCGTATTCCCGGGAAAAAATCCAAATTTTTGCGGGAATTCAAGGGAAACCCGATTCGGGAATTCCCGGACCCCAAACCCTAATTGTAATCCAATATTTTTTATGTTATAAATATGGCACCATTATGTTTTATAGACTATAGCTCCTAAATAATTTACTTTGGTTTCCCATGACAAGTTATGGTAAAAAAGAGGAAACGTTATTAACAAAAAAATACTATATATGGCACAAACGACTTACCTTATTGATATGTTATATGTTTGTTGCTGTTTTCTACATCCACACAATAACAGACAGTTTTCGTCGAGTGTAATGTAACATAATAATGCTGTCAATCAGATGATTTCGGTTTTTCTGCTTTCAGAATTCTCGTCCTAAGAGGGGTGTGAGGGCAGTGAGTGAGCGCAAGTGATACAAGTTCGACAAATTCAATTAATCTTGATGTTCATTAGTAATTTTGTTTTCCCAACATAAAAATATGAACGAACGAGCGAGCAAAGCAGGCCTCCTTATTTCTCATCACACTTGTACGAGTACGACGGCCACGACCATATTCTTCAAGATTAGGGGAACCAAAAAAAAAACAGAACAAATTGAAAGCACTTTTTTATACCGACCGAATGAATGATGATGACGAACATACGATGAAAAAGAAGATGACAACCGGAAGATTTAAATGCGGGTTAAGAGAGATGATGATATTGGTTGGTTGGTACAGATATTTAGATATTTATCGCTCGTTCGCGTACAATATAAATTCAAGCACTATATGAACAAAACAAAAGAAGGAGAAAATATGTATTATGTTGGTTGCGATGTATTTCACTGCTGTTGTATCATCATCAACCTATAATTTCCTAGGAAAGAAATATATTCTTCATTTTACATCACGGTCGACACACACAACAACTAAAATGAACGTCTATGATGCGCGGCACGGCACTATGGTAGCACACAAAGGGTATCAAGGATATTTATTTATAAATTACACCGAACTGTGGAAACACTAAAAATAAATCAAAGCAAAAGGGACGTAGGCAATGGGAAGATGAGTAATCACCAGCCAGTCAGCGTACATGACAACTAGCAGTACCCAGCGCCAGCACCACACAAAATACAACACATATGTATGTATGTACCACCACTCAAATATGCTGAATTTGGTTGTTTTATTTCGATTTGTGAACTTTATTTTGAATTTTTAAATTTTCTTCACTATCTCTCTTGGGTTTCGTTTTGCACTTTTTTTCGTATTCTTTTTTCTTTTCTTTAACGAGTAATTTAACATTATCTCTGTTTTCTATCTTTATCAACCCACCTTTTTCCTTTTTCACACATATAAGGAAAGGAACGTCACAATAAGAAATGAATGTTAACCACGAAAAGACAGGCAGAACAAACTAAATTCAATTACGAAACGCGCGCGGCTGACAGTAACAAAACAAAATTATTAAAATTAATAAAAACAGAAAATCTTGTTGATAATCGACTCGTATTTGGACGTATTTTATTTATTTATGACGTTCGTTTACCGCACATGAATTTGGTCTAAACAAAAGAAATGGGAGCTGAAAATTAACGAAGAAAATGCGAGAACATGGTGATGCCATATGAATGATTGAGGTTTCGTCAAAAACACAAAGAGAATGGAAATACATAGATAAAATAGTTGTAGTTGTAGCCATGACCACTAGGTGGCGAATGTGTAAAAAGTACATTCTATTTCACTCAAAGTACATTCTAATTCACTCAATTGTGTTCTCTCTTTCGCTTATAATACTGAAAATTGAAAGAAAACGAATGAAGTAAACGTTACTTCCAATGACTTTTGTGGTTTTACGTCAAATACCACACTTCAGTTTATTTAATTTGTTTTTATTTTCTATTTATTGCAGTTTTTAGAAAAAAGGGAAATTTTTAATTGTCTTCGTACTACGCATTTCTCTGATAGTTTTGTTTAATCTATAAATTTCCATTCTCTTTGAAAACACACAAAAAAAAAATAAAAGCAAATTAAATAAAATGAAGTGTGGTATTTGACGTAAAACCACAAAAGTCATTGGAAGTAACGTTTACTTCATTCGTTTTCTTTCAATTTTCAGTATTATAAGCGAAAGAGAGAACACAATTGAGTGAATTAGAATGTACTTTGAGTGAAATAGAATGTACTTTTTACACATTCGCCACCTAGTGGTCATGGCTACAACTACAACTATTTTATCTATGTATTTCCATTCTCTTTGAAAAACATAAAACGTAGATGATGCCAGATCTATTTGTCTTTATGACGGGATACGGATTAGTGCAGTGAGGCCTAAACCCATATTGTGGTGTTTTCCCCTGGGAATTTATTGTAAAACTTGTATGTAGCTTATGGTGAAAACTTTTTTAAATTTAAGCATTTTATGATGTAAAATACGTATTTTCAAGCAGCTTTTTCTTCTTCGCAGATTCAAAATTCAGATGTAAACACACCTGTTAGCTTTTCCCATTTTAATATGGGGTTTAGGCACACCAAATATTTGGACAAATGCGTGTGCGCATAATCTGAGATAATACGTTTTACATTACGGCTGTTTTTCTTTAAGACAGGATAACTAAGCTGCGATAACAAAAATCTAAATAATTTTTTTTTTAATTTCCGCCAACAGCAGTATCAATATGTGTATGAAAACAAATTTTGAAATAATAATTTTGTGTTAGAAGTTTTGGACTTAGTCTGGATAATTATCTAGTGTAAATCAAAATTATGCTTATCGAGGCTAAGTCCAGAAAAAGTCAACACAAAATAATTTTTTTGAAAATTTGTTTTGATACATATATTTATATTGTAGTTGGCGACAATGTGAAAAAAATATATATTTTTTTAATTTGAGTAATAAATTCATTTTTCATTAACGTTTTTGTTACCGAAGTTATCACTCAAAATCAAAAAATATGTTATTTCGAGCAAAAAATTATTATATTAACGTTTTCGTTATCGCAGCTTGTTATCCCGGCTTAACGAAAATCAGCTCTATTCTTTACTGCTGCCCCACAAATGCAAAACATTGTGCAAATTTTTACTGTCGGTTATCTCTACTCGCAGTTGGTGAAAACTGAGATTAAATTGAAAATTAAGATCTTCTAAATAATTCACCCCAATTTTCACCATATCTGGTGATTATAACTACCTTATGTCATTTAAACTAGATTTCGCATGCAGCGTGACAAGGCTATAAGTATATATTGTCAGTCACCTGAAATGCAAAAAGAGGTAACAAAAATTTCAAATCGAGTTTTGTATTGATTACGGTACATTCAACTGAAATACACAATATGACAAATTTTTTTGGCAATAAATATTGATTTTAAATACATATAACGAATATTTAGAACTATTTTTTCATAAAGTTGCGATACTTTGACTCTACTATTAAATTTATATCACATAACTTGTAGTTAAAAAAAATATAGGAAAAAAAATCCCCAACATATATGTATATTTTCAAAGCGACACTGGTCTATTTTATTAATAAATTAATAACATATAAAAAATATGACACAGTTCGCAGATTTTTGAAATGTTATCAACATACTTCTATTTACAAACGCATTTATTCCTCTACAAACAACAAGCAAACAAATAATGAACTATAAAAGAGTTCACTTCAATTCAATCGTACGATCGTAATATTCAACATGCTGGAAATGCCCATATGTTATCAGTGAAATAAATTTAACTTTTCACACAGCATATCGATTTACAAATGTCAGGTCGCATACAAAATTGACATCGATTGATTTCGCAAGCAGTCTGAAAAGGCTGTGCAAGATAAATAACCACCCAAACCGAGCATTATACCACAAATTTGACATTTGAAATTGACCTCGTCATTTCAACTAGATTTCGCATGACAAGGCGCAAAACGCAACTAGTCTACTGCAATTATGAAGACGAGAATGATATTCGTTGTTTTGCGCAAATTTCTTGTGTGTCAAAACATCCCATGAAGTAAACAACTTACCATTTTTTGCATAAAGTGATTACGAAGCAGAAAACAGGCAAAAATATCTGCATTGCATTGCTGCAATTCGCATTTACAAACATCATCATAATGGAAGAAAAGATAATAGAACATGTTCGGAGGAATCCATGTCTGTACGATCGAAACAGCAAAGAATACAAAAATACGAAAATGCGTACTGCAAAACTAGAAGAAATTTCAACTAAACTTAGAATACCAGGTAAGCCTCATACTACGTAAATTAAACAAACAAAAAACATACGATGTATTTGATATGTGATATGTGCAGTGCAGAGAGTCAAAGAGCGTTGGAGAACCTTGAGAGATACGTACCTGAAAGAGAAAAGGCGATTGGCAACTATTAAGGACCCCGACTCAGTGCGAAAGTGGAAATGGATGGACAAAATGGAATTTTTGGACGAACCACAGTAAATCAAACAGAATGAAGTTTTTTATGTTTATATATGTATGTATAAATTGTCCACAGGTGTGCTAAATGGGTAACACCAGATAATTCTGAGCATTCTTCATGGGGAAATGATAATACGAAGTTTTCATGGCATGTGGAAGATGAAAGCCAAATTGTTGATATAGATGCCGAGTACGTGGATCAGAAAGATCATAACTTAGTTATGTCCGACAGTGATGAAGGATCATTATTGGTGCCAATGGGCAAGGAGTCGTTTGAAAAGCCTCTAAACAATATATCAAAAATAGAGGGAAACTTAGAGATGTTACCGATGGGTAGTGATATAGCGCGGAGATCATCGTTCCTTACTGCGACGGGGAAATCCTCAATACATATGTTTTGTGAAACTTTGGCCACACAAATAGAGGAAGCAAATTTAACACGTTATCAGTTATCTTTACTTCAAATAGAATTGTTGAAAAAATTACATGAATTCTTACCCAAAGATGAATAGACTAGATGTAGTTAATGATAAGTAAATAAGTTTGTATGTACACGGTCAATGAATCCGTAAAAGTCTATTGCAGATGTATGTTTTTTTTTATCAGGGAAATCCGTTAATATTAACAGTAGTATATATATTAAACAGCAAAGAATGATTTAATAAATACGTTTTTAGCTCTTCTTTAACTGTATAAGCTGACAATTTCCTAACGTGGAATTTTTTGTATCTAATTTTACCATCATTAAATGTAGTACCAAATGATTTATGACAGTAAAAATAATAAATAAATAAAAAAGTAAGATTTTTACAAAATATAAATTTAATGTTTCATTACTTTTATCTGAAATCAATTTGAATTTAAAATGAATCTTTAATGGAATTTCTGAATTAAGAATCGCCTTTTCTAAATTACACTTGGAAATGATTCATAAATACTAAATACTGACTCCAAATACACTATGGAATAGTAATTAATTAAACACAAAGCAGTTGACCGACAACGCAGCGTAAGGTTTCAGTAGAATAAAATTGGAAATTTTGCGGTTTATCTAACAACGTTAAAACATAATCCTTTAATACAACGATGACGTGATGCAGTTAAGAATCGGAAGTGTTCAATTATAAACTGACAACATTTCGGAAACAATTTTTTCCTTTTAGAAAAATCAACAGGTGTATGTGCCGAATGACATTTACGTCGCTTCCTTATACGGAATCATGTTTCCTATTCGAGAGCACCTTGGACTCCAGTTATGGCAAATATTATATTAAAACATTACTCGGCTTCCAAACCTTTGTTTATGTTATCATGGTGATGATTACAACATAGTTCGAGAGGCCTTTCCACCAATCCACGATATTCAAGCAGATGGTGCCACTGGATTCATCAGGGATATTCATATTTATCTCACTTCAGTAGTTAAAATCCAATATTTGAGGTACCATTCAAAGTCTTGTCATGGCTTTAGATCCGTTCTGCATCTTTAATGGTCAGACGTCCATATCTTATATCATTTCGTAGGTTGTCGATTGTCGCTATATTTGCAATAACATTTTCTTGAAAATAATTGATGTTGCATTATTTTTCTTTTAGTTTTTGTTTATACCTTCGTTGCCATATCTAAATTAATTTTAAAAATTTAAGAGATACCAGATTTTGAAAAATATTTTATTTATGAATATTTAAATTCTAACGTACAGTTACCGTACCTAACAAATACGTAATAATCTTTTCAGACTTTATGCGAAATCTAGAGGAAATGACATAAGGTCGATTAACAAATGCCAGATCCCATACGAATTTGATATTTGTAAATCGACCTTGAGCTGAAATCGCTTGAAATCCAACACAGTCTGAAAAGGTTATTACAAATGTCAAAGTAGTATGGGATCTGCCATATAAAATCGACCTTATGTCATTTGAGCTAGATTTCGCATGCAGTGTTATACCGGCTGTTGATATTTGATCTATAGCCGGTGTCCACCCTCTACTGTTTAGCCGTCATGGTTTGGACTGTGGTGTGTACGTTGTCCCTACGTTATGGGGACGTGGTCCTCTCGGTCGGAAGGGGCGGGAGTGAGAGGCGTTTGTACAGTTCTGAAAAGGCTATTAAAAATGTCAAAGTTGTATGGGATCTGACATTTGAAATCGACATTTAAATAAGAGACAACTTAGTTTTCTCCAGAAAATGCTATGCTATTTCTATTTTTATGTTGACCAACAAATCTTCACCCATATAGTCCTTTCAACTTTTTTTATATTTATTCGATTTTAATTTTTATAATTCAATTTGGCTTTATTTAAAATGGACTTGCGAAGTTAAGCTTGGTCGATTTTGTTGTTTATATTTCAGAGTAATCATATAATTATTGAAACTGCATTTTCAACCAAACACTTATTCGCTATTAAACTAATTGTCATTATCCGCAATGTCTCTCTATTTGCATAGAAATAGCTCCCATTTTTGGGTGAATAGAATTTTGAATTTTTGATTTCGTTATCCGTTTTTGATGTACCTCATTAATTATGTGATGTTACAGTTTTATATTCGCTTTTGTCCCCAGAATTCGTAATTTGGATCTCTAGGTCCAAAGTTATAGTCTTTCACACTACATTTTTTTACATTTGCTTAATTTTGTACTTATTTTGACATTACGACCTCATTATATGGTTGATTTTAAAGCTATACTATTAGATCGCTTATGATGAGGATGTCCCATACCCGCTAGGGATAAAATCATCTGGAGAATATCTTCTTTATCCTAAGCATGTATAATTTTATCAATTTTTTTTATTGACCATGGAATCGAAAATTCAATAGTACCGTGATAGACATTGCCCGACGCGTTGTGTAGCGCTGCATCATTTATAAATTTTTTACTTGATGCGATTTGGCAGCATTGATAATGTCAACGATACAACAGTATATATTAAGAGAAGAAGAAGAACGAAACAACAGCTGGCAAATAAACAACAATACAGAGAAGAAACAATAAATAATAAATTAAATTCTTAAACAATGTCTGAAAAAAGTTATTCCCGAAGAAGTGCCAATTTTAATTCATGTGAAATCGATTTTCTAATAAAGACCATTACAAAATACAGAGAAATCATTGAAAGTAAAAAGATAGATCGGGCAAGTGCTGAAGAAAAGAACAAGGCTTGGAAGAATGTGGAACGGGAATATAACAAGCAATTCGATTATAATTTCCGATCGGCTAAGGTCTTGAAAACAAAATATGATAATTTAAAAAAGAATGCAAAGAAGATTATACGACAAAGGGACAGGGACAGGGGCGATGTATCTGAGAGAGAAGAAAAATGTCCTAAACTGGACGATATTGCATTTATGGATGAGACACAATTGTGAGTGGTAATATTGAATTATGAAATCGATATTTTATAATATATTTTTGCAGTTCCACGGATAAATTGCTGACAGAAACGGTTAGAGAATATTTTGAAGAAAATTTTCCTGAAAATGATAATACATCATCCTCTTGGCATGCCAACGAAGTGGAAGAAGCCGATTACTCTGATGACCAGGAAGAAGTGCTGGAAAAACACACAGATTCCAAGCGTTCATTATTTGTGCCGTTGTACAGCAAGTCATTCCAAAATACAAAAAAACATCTCTCAACATCGAATGGAACCATTGAAAGTAGATCGAGTGAAAATGAGGTGCATGAGTTGAACACATCAGACAACATAAAAAACCCTATAGCAGAAACTAATATCAAAGGAAAAAGTAGATATTTGCCGAATGATGCGACATGGGTATCGACGAATTCGAACGTAACAGAAAGGAAATCTTCCATACAATTGTTTTGCGATTCATTGGCCATGCAAATAGATGAAGCTGAACTAACACCCTATCAGTTATCATCACTTCAGATAGACTTGTTGAAAAAACTGCAAGAATATTTACCAATTGATAAATAATTTTAAATAATTAGCGTAATATACATACAACTAACTCTATTTATTATATTTTTCTGCCAGTTAACCATGCTGACGACAGGAGTGTGTTGTAGATTGTGGCATTGAGTTTAAAAATAGTGAAACGGAACCTTCAGGAAACGCACCATCAACCAATTGTCAAAATTTTGATTTACTGAATATAACGATTCCAATCTTGGTTGCAGTATTTAGCGTTTTCCGGTATGGTTTTTCATACATGTCCATCTATTTATTAAAAGTTGCTTGAACAATATCCTGTCATTTATCTTTAAGTTTTCGTAGCGAAATCATTTGTTTTTATTACGTATGTCTTGTGTCACTTTGAGTCCGGATAATACTGCATTATTTCCAAATGGAAAAGATCAGGCGGCTCATTATGTGACCTTTGATTTTTTTATCGTTTCGACGATAGTTACAGAACAAACTCAAAAAAATGTTTTAAATCTTAATGAAATTAATTCCCAACAATTTTGGGAAAAAGGAAAAAATGTCCTAATTCTATCCTCTCACTTTTTGTTGTTAGTTTTTGCTTGTAGCCAACTTATATGCCATTTTAACCCTCAATCCCTCAATTGAAGTGCTCTAAGTTTGAAATGTAATATGTAATTTATAACTATTGCCCTTTAAATACAATTTCATTGGATATTTTCTCAACCACAATTAACTTTCTGAATTGCATTTGCAAATAGTGTAATAGCGAATGGTATTTGTATTATAGTTGAAAAGTTTTGTGTTGTTGGATATATAGGTATATTCATAATCATACACCGACTCCAAATAAGTTACCGATTCCATGTCTATCCAAATTGACAAATCACTTCCAACTTATAAGCTAAATATTTTAATTTTATTTTATGTATTAAAATATTATATTGAGAGCGTTATAATATTCCACAGCAAAAAATTAAAATTGTATTTATTGAATTATATTTATTGAACAAAAATTTGTGGCTACTTTACGTTTAGTAAAGACATCCGCATGAAATCAACTAAAATTGGATTACCTCAACTGGTAAGATATTTCAAATAAAAAATTTTAAGACAAATTTTATGGTTTGTTATAAAAATAAAAAATTAAATTGAATAATATAATCACGGAACTCGTACATATGAATTTTTAAAGAATACAAATAGGATGTTGAACAAACCTTGTTTGATTTTGTATAATTTTTGTCACAATTTACACTCCTTTTACTTACTATAAAAATACAATTCGATTGCAACTTTCTCGATTTCGAAAGCACTCCCAGGAATTTTTATTCCGTGTGTTTTTGAAATACGCACGAAGGAAAGATGTGTCACATTGAAAAAACAAGACACTTTTGCTTAAATATGTTTAAATATCTCCCATGTTCATTGATTGAGATTTTTACTATGCAGCCAATTGAAAACGGCAGGATAATCGAAATATTATTGCAAATATAAATATGTGTTAGCGTTTTAAATATTGGAGATATACAACAAACTAGAGCGTCACGGGTGTGACCTTACCTTTGAAGAAAATTTTGAGGTTTTCTTTATTTTCTTGAATTTTGTAATATTCTTCCACTACATGACTATTCATTTTTGCTAATCAAAAGAGTAGTTAATACGCTTTCTTCTAAAGTATACGTTACCGACATGTCTTTATGAATATAGAAAATATAGGATATTTAAATTGTAACGGGTGTGACATTTTGACGGAAATCCTTTTACGACACCAGTCTATATCTGAAAAAGGAAATGATAAGACTTATTGTTGTCATTATTTTTTTGAAATATAATCAAAAATATGTATTATGGGAGGTATAAAAAATATGAATGTTTACCAGTGTTTTTTAAATCATAAATTGATTTTTAAATTTTGTCGAAAAAAGGTCGCTTTACGTGGAATCACCCATAAGTTAAGGAATTTCTTATGATTTCCTTAAACTGGCCTGACCTATTGAACATAACCAATTTTCGACTTATTGTCGAAAATGTAACAATTATCCAGAAAGATCGAAATAAGTGAATGAAGTTTAAAAAATACTTCAACGAAAGCTGATGCCTAATTTGTACGTTGTTCGGAAAAGAAATTGTCTAACATATGAAATGCACATAGATAAGTTTATTTTGTTTGGAACAATATAAAGAAGAAGGGTTTGTCGTTGTTCTTTATTTTACGAGTAGAAAATGTTTGTGGATTGTTGTTGTGTTTTACCTTAAAACATTCTTATATCTGTGCGTCTTTCTAAGACTTCGATGCATGTTTTTGGTTTGAAATTAACAATACCCAATTCTTTCAAAGATTTCATTTTTTCCTCCAGGGAGTTGTCCGTGCTTTGTAGAGTTTCGTGCAATAACAAGGCGGTACCGCGAGCGGCATTTAGTAATTTATTGGCGTCATGAATTCTGTAATGGAAAAGAAACATGAGCACAAATCAACCAATACGTAAATGACTCTGTGTTTAACAATTCTATTTTTTATCTCTAAATTACTAAATTATGAATTCGGTAAACTAGAGCTAGAGTTAGTGAAAATGCAAACAAACCTTTTGAATAGTAAATCCGGTCTGCGGCAATATTGACCGAATAAGGCAAATAAGTTACGAGTCATATCATAATTAAATTGGGCAGAACCAGCCGGGGAAAACTTAGTGTTCATTATCATGCTATCCAACATATAACCATCGATCTGTTGCGCTATAAGTCTTAACGTTAAATTGAACAAATTGGCCGAAAGTTCTCGCTCCAAATTATGTAAAACCGTGACCATGACCTGAAACATTTCTCCGGCACTGGGCGATAATATAAATGGCTCCTTGCTATTCTGTTCTGGCATAGTGGGCCAGCAATCGTGTCTGTAGGGCATTGATTTGGCCTTAATTTCATTAACAGCTTTGGTGGCTAGATTCTTTAAAAGTTTTTGAGTCCAATGATCGAGTTCAGAAACGGGATTTTCAAACACAGAATTGATTTCGTCTGCACTGGGGCCGACCAAGGCGGCATGCAAATGTAGATAATGCACATTCTCACCCCATTCACTCAATACCATTTTGATGTAGTTGATGGCATTCAAAATGGGTATACTTTCGACCATGCCACTGCTATGAAGCTGCACAAGACGGCGGCGGAAGTTGTCAATTAATTCGAGCTGTAAACTTAGAAATTGTAGTTGATGTCCTGGCTGTATCAAGGAATAATAACGATCTTTTATAGCCTCCAGAAGACGAATGAATTGATCGGCACATTTTGGTATCTTCAGTTCGTCGTCGTATATATTGGGATCGATAAGAAGCCAAGGATTTTCAGCCTGCAGAATCATATCCATTTTCTCCGAACAAACTGAAAAATAAATAAAAATGTGTAAATAAAACTTTGATCGTTTAAATGTGGATAAGTTACATCTTTCTTCTAAGGAAATCCATTTCAACAAATACACAGGCTGTGTAACTACACATATAGCGCTGGGGAAGCTAGCGGGATAGCCGAAGTTTTCTCGCAATTCCGCTTCAAAGGCCAATGTTTCATCTAATAAATGGGCAAATAGATTTTCATCACGACTTATCTCCTCGATATCCAAAGACAACTTTTCAATGGTGAATTGAACCAAGCCACGCATAAATTCAAGCTGTAACAACAAAATTTTTAGATTTTTTCAAATACGGGATATTTCCAAAAAAATATTTCTGGGTAGAATGAAAGAGCTCTCTTTTTGTACCGTGTCAAAGTCTAACACACTCACCCTTATATTAAAATCTAATTTTCCTGCTTTAACTGCAGATGTTTGGAATGTTTTGCCTACAAACAAATGTGTCTCCTTGCCCCAGTTTAGAATTTGTGTAAAGAACCATTCTGGCTTATCCAAACGATTCGTTTGACGAACACCGGTAAAATGATACATAAACCTGAAAGAGCGAACAAAATAATGACAAACAAAATTTCAGACGAGCAGCCACACCACACAACAAACCTTTGTCTATAGGGAGCCAGCAAGTATTTGGTGACTGTCGATATCGGCTGGCATATAATGGTAGATGTTATCATCTCCAACTGTTCCGCGTCTTCAGAAGGCGATTTTAACTAAATATCCAATTTAAAGAAGTAAATATTATTTATTATTTACGATTTAAGTTAATCTTCTTATACCAAAAATAAATATTCTGCCAATAATTGTGCCTTGTTTATATTATCAGCAGATGGTTTGAATGTAAGAGGGTCTTGTTCCTTTTGTCCCCATTTTATGGATTTCAGAACGTTTTCATATTCTCTGTGTGAAAAGACATTAAGTATTCGTAATCAATAATAATAGTATGTGGTTGTCATCTTACTTCGTAAATCTATCCTTTAGTAGACCGTGCCAATGTATGGCCGTCCGGTTGGCGAATGATTTGAGAAATGGAGCCTCCACACTGCTAAGACGCCCAATGACACTGTGTTCGTAATCACTATCTTCGTACAGATTTAAATATAGATTTATCATTTTGGCTTCATCTTTGCCATTAATAATTTGTGTTAGGGATTGACTGAAATATAAAAAAAAATATTTTGTAAAATTGCAATACACGGGGAAGGTTCCATATACTCCCAACATTTACCTGATTTCTTGAATATCCTGCACAATGCGCAAATAGTAAACCAATTGTTGCAACTTTTGTACTTGTTCCAAATCGGGCTTAGCGCCTTGCAACGCCTTGTTGGATTCTTTAATACGCTCAGATAATTTCTTGCCGAACTGTTCCAGTTTGGCCATTTGAAAGTCAATAGTGTCACAGGCCTGCTGTTCACTTTCGAATGCGGATTTAAAACTGGACACATTGTTGGGGTCCTCATAGTTTAGCTAACATAAAAAAGTAGTTGTCAAAATTTCCATGGCCAGTAAATTACCAACTAACCTTCTCTCCTAGTTTTTGCAGTCGTGATTTGTAATGATCCACTAAGGCGGAAGCTTTGTACAGCTTCTTAAAATCATTTCCGATCTCATTGTTGACCCGGGCGAGAATACGTTCCTCGATGCTAACTTTTGCTTGCATCTTCGGCTTTATTGAACGTTTCTAAAACCTAAATAATAAATATTTTCTAAATAAATCTCAACGCGACGACGACAACAAAAAACAAGAATTAACTTCTGTGATGATGTGTTTATCTGTCATCTGTCATAAAAACAGCTGGTTCTGTTTGTTGAAAGCTCAACCTAACTGAAAGCGTCATGAAAATGGTACAGCGCCGGGCGTCGTTTTTAGCGGCGCGTCGATTGAAATAATCAGAATAGTTTTGGTCTATTGCCATTTACATTATTTTTTACACGAAAAAACAATTACACGCAGTAAATCAAATGTCAAAGTTAAATTATGATGTTTAAAGGCCACCAAATCATTGTTGTGTTTAGGGAACAACTTACATACATATAAACTCCGCGAAATTAAAAGTAAAAGATTGAATTTGTGAATAATGCCCAGTTTTTGTGTGGGCATTTAAGTACCTTATTTAGATAAATGCCTGAAAACATATTTTTTTTTTCATTGAAATAATATATTTTGACAATGATTTAAATTTAACTAAAGATAAATAAGCACCCAAAAGTGGCACAATAACAGAGGTAGTGTCGTTCGAACAGCTGATTAAATTTTTCTCATTTCAATATTTTGATTGTCAAATTTATAGTTGCTGGTTCATGTGAAGAGGGGGGAGTGTTGTGGGTTCCCTCCCCAGAGAGGTTTCGAATAAATATTTTTACAATCTTTCGAGACTTTTATAGCTATAAAATTAAGAATTTGTAAATACTTTTTAAATAATTTGTCTGAAATGTACTTTTAAACCTTTACTTTTTGTAAGCTTAGTTGAAAACCATCCCCCCAAATATATGTATGTGAATTGACAAATGCTAAAATACACATGTTTGTATCTGAATTTTATTTGTTGTTGGGCAATTGCTTCTACCTCTATTATTGTGCCAAGTGTGTAATTTATAAATTATTTGTATTTTTCATAATTTTACTAGCTATTCCCCTATTCCCCTATATGGTATGCATTTGAAGATAAAATGTGTACTAGCTGATGTGGGCGATACCAAGCCCCTTTGATCTATCATGACCTAGTATATCCAGGAACAATCCCTTGTCCAGAAGTTAGCTATAGTAACATTTTCATTTGAATCGGTCCACCGGTTTGGGGTCCTATACGGAACATACAGACAAATAGACCCACCGCCTTACAAACACACATCGATTTTTATATATTGTTTATTTTTAAATTTTTGATATCATGAATATGAATGATGAATTTGCTTTTGGGATATGGATCGGTTTTGTGGAGAAAAGTATTAAAAAGTCCGATCTTAAAAAAAATTGGCACAAGTAAGTTTTGTGGATCAAGGACGAACGCGATTTAACTTGAAACAAATCGGTTCAGATTTAGATATAGCCCCCATACAAATGTCGCTCCCGATTTGACTTTTTCCGCTCTAGAAACCACATATTAAGCTAGATTTGCTTCAAATTTGGCACAGTGCCCTATAATTGAAGTGAAAACAGCTACGGTGAAAATAGGTCAGATCGGTTCAGATTTAGATATAGCCCCCATACTGATGTCGATCCCGATTCGACTTTTTCCGCTCTAGAAACCACATATTTCACTCGATTTGCCTCAAATTTGGCACAGTACCCTATAATTGAAGTGAAAACAGCTACGGTAAAAATCGGTCAGATCGGTTCAGATTTAGATATAGCCCCCATACTAAGGTCGCTCCCGATTCGACTTTTTCCGCTCTAAAAAACCACATATTTCACTCGATTTGCTTCAAATTTGGCACAGTACCCTATAATTGAAGTGGAAACAGCTATGGTCAATATCGGTTCAGATTGAGATATAGCTCCCATACAAATGTCGTTTCCGAGTTGACTTTTTCCGCTCTAGAAACCACATATTTCACTCGATTTGCTTCAAATTTGGCACAGTACCCTATAATTGAACTGGAAACAGCTATGGTGAAAATCGGCCAGATCGATTCAGATTTAGATATAGCCCCCATACTTTGACTTTTCCGCTCTATAAAGCACATGGAGTACCCCATGGTGGACGTGGGAAAGATCGGTTCAGATTTAGATACATTTTTTTTTATATATATACAAATGTTGCTCCCAAATGTTAAACCTATTTTGGACAAACTTTACATATTATATTTCATCTATAAACATACATAGTGAATGCGGGTCACATCGTTCCATGTTTCAATATACCCCCATGCAGATGTCCTTTTCGATTTAAATTTTTTTGTCAAACACATACATTTACAGGATACAAAAATTCTTCCCGATTTCACTTTTTACAGAAATGAATTATAATAGGATAGAAAGTGGAGTGTATCATATAGTCGGCTCCGTCCGACTTTAGCCTTTCCTAGCAGCAATTTTTAGCAGTAATTTTTAGCAGACTACAAATAGATTTTTACTATAACAATGAACATCGTGATGGCCTTTTAAATTCTCTTACGTCTACAAGAGGGCAATAACTTCAACATTTATCCATTGTTTTCTTCGTTAGAATACTACCTATTAAGCAATAACACCACTGACCTTATTTATTTTACAAATCAATAAGTAAACTAACATGAAATTCAAAATTTTTGAATGTCAATTAAAATAAAATAAGTTGCAGGCCTGTTCGATTGGGTTTACTATAGGGTGGGTCATTTAAAAATTTAATTTATTGAACGTTGTCAATTAATAATGGAACACGATATCATTCATTGACTACTACGACTGACTCGGCACTACCTCATCCGATCAACTCAATTTTTCAGTACAGTCCAAATAGTGACACGTTGTGGATGGTTCACAATAGTCACGTGTGGGTTCTTTAACCCCATTTGCGGCAATTTTGCTTATTGCTGACTTAGCTAATGAGATGAAAATGAGCTTCATCGTTCACGAAAATTTCTTACAGTTTGCGTTAAAGACTTTGGAAGTAAGTGTCCCATTTTGTAAATGTCAAACATAAACTTAAAAATAAAATTAAATTCTATCATTCAAAGTCAAAGTATTCAGTAGTTCAAATTTATATATCATCGATCTCATGTTTCTACATGCAGCCACTTTATAACTTTTTGCACCTCTTTCCAAAAAAATAAACATTACAAAAAACACTATAAGTAGCATGTGTTTTGGCTTTCCCTAAAAACATTTACTTTATTTGGTACCACATTTATCCCTTGTCATCCTACATCTTCGTACAAATTTTGAAATATCCATTTACGTTCCTCGTTTACATAATTAAAGGGCTATTTACCATTTGTATCCCTTTTTGTCCCGCGCACCCCCAATGTTACGGTCAGAGGAATTTACATATCATATTTCACGATCCTAGCTACAATACTTTAGTTGGTACCATTTTTATCCCGCACACTCCTTAAAGGTACAAATTTCGAAAAATCTATTTAAATTGTGCTTCTACGTTGTCCGAGGAATTTATACACCAAATTTCACGACTATAGCTACAATACTTAAATTGGTACCATTTTTATCCCTTTTTGTCCCTCGCAACTCTTAAAAGTACAAATTTCGAAAAATCAAATTTTACTGCGCTTCTGTATGGTCAGAGGAATTTACATACCAAATTTCACGATTCTAGCTGTAATACTGCAGTCGGTACCATTTTTATCCTTTTTTGTACCGTTCACTCCATAAAAGTACAAATTCCAAAAAATCCATTTTTTTGCACGTCTACGTGCTCAGAGGAATGTACACGCCGAATTTCACGATCCTAGCTACAATACTTTTGTTGGTACCATTTTAATCCCTTTTTGTCCCGCTCACTCCTTAAAGGTACAAATTTCAAAAAATCCATGTAAATTGTGCTTTTACATTGTCAGAGGAATTTATACACCAAATTTCACGACTTTAGCTGCAATACTTAAATTGGTATCATTTTTATCCCTTTTTGTCCCGCTCAACTCTTAAAAGTACAAATTTCGAAAAATCAAATTTCAAAATTCTAGCTGTAATACTGTAGGTGGTACCATTTTTATCCCGCTCATCCCTTAAAGGTTCAAATTTCAAAAATCCATTTATGTTGCAAGTCTACGTTATCAGAGAAATGTAAATAACGATTTTCAGGAATACTTACAATTTTATCCCTTCTTGTCTCTTCCCTACCTTAAAAGTACAAATTTCGACAATGCCTATTTTTAGCTCGTCTGAATGGTCAGTGAAAGGAACACACCGAATTTCGTGTTTCTAGCTACTACCGCTTAGTCAGGGCGAAGGTTGGACGTTTATCCCTCTTTGTCCCTTTTAACCCCCTAAAGGTGCGAATTACGTAAAGTCAGTCAGAAACGCAACTCTTTCATATATATATATATAGATTTAATTTTATTAATAAATAATACAACTACAAAAATCTTACAAATGTTTGTTTTTTCTTAAAGCTTTACATCGAATGTATTATGGATACATCCATCCATCCAGCCAGCCATTCACCCATTCACGAGTGGGTGCTAAGCAATGCTGGCCATGTGTGCATTTGAGCGTTTGAATTAAACCCTTTTGAACTTTTGCAAACACTCATACAAAGTCAAACACTTTGTTTCGGGCAGACAAAAGAACGCACAGAGTCCCAAGAGAAAGCACAGAAATCCCAGGGCAAAAAAGAAGGCCGCCCCATTTATGGTCGTCGTGTCCGCTAATATGGCCAGAACCAGCTGCAGCACATTCTCTCCAATCAGTATACACGCTATACATTTGGACTTTTGGGTGCTGGTGAATGCCTCCGACATATACACACTGGCCGCTATGGAGACGCCAATGCAGATGGTGAACTGGAACAGCAGCATTAGGTAGGCAATGATTTCCAAATCGGCTTGCACAATGGCCACATCAGCATTTGCCAAGAACTTCATGATTCCACCTGTTGTGAGCATGAATATCGTGGCCGGAAGCAGTGTGGCAACACACATTCTACGGCGGCCGTATCTGTCGATGAGCATGCTACCCAGTAAACTGCCGCATGCCGCCGTTGCGGCCATTGTGTACAGACAATTGGTGTCACAATTAAATCCGGACCAACTGGCCGACAAATAGACGCGATTGAATGGCAGGGACATGGCCAGCGTGACGAAGCACCGCAAAATGAACACTTTCAGCAGAGGCCTGGCATTGCATTTGCGAAAGATATACCAGCCGCTCTGTTCGGCATCCACGGCCAGAAATTGTATGCAATCCTCGCGCACGCGCATCACCTCCGTGTTGGACAAGTGGGTGCCGGTGAGTTGTTTGAAAACCGCCGTCACGGCCGGCTCACGCTGTTGCTGTATGAGTAGCAGGGGAGATTCGGTGCGCTGCTTCAGTGTGGCAATTATGGTAACTAATCCTAAACAGGCAACCGCAATGCCATGAATTTGATCAGGTTGCATTGTGCGGTGGCCCATGGCCGGTTCGAGTGCATACCATAAATATGTGAATGTCAGTTGCAGGAGTATGCCAAACCAAATGAAGCAGCGTTCGGTCGACATAATGAAACCACGCATGTCCTTGCTGGACAGTTCGGGTCCTGTGGTGAAGGTCTGCACTTGTGTTAGGCCCATAGCAATGCCCTCGAATACGCAACTAAAGGCGAGAGCAATGAAGATGTTTGGCATAGCGATGAATAATGCGCCGCCAACGATGAGAAGAGATCCGCTGGCAATCTGTGAAAAGGAAATAAGAGGATTTTTAAGTTGCTGTGGCACATGAAGAATTGTTCCTAAATAGATGCTGATGATGATAATGTCAGTTAGAGTACATTCAGATGGCAAGTGAAGAAGTAGTGGCTGATAAATGCTGCTACCAAAAAAAACAACATTCTATCTTTTTATACCCTCCACCTCCAGGATGGGGTATACTAAGTTTGTCATTTCTTTTTTAACACCTTGCAATATAGATCTGAGACCCTATAAAGTATATATATTCTTGATCGTCTTAAATTCTAAGACGATCTAGCCATGTCCGTCCGCCCGTCCGTCTGTTTGTCTGTTGAAAGAACGCAAACATCTAAAAGAATGGAGCTAGGACGTCAAAATTTTCCATAAATACGGCTTGGGATTGCGATTGGGCGAAATCGGTCTAAAGGGATCATTTTTACCCTCAAGGACTGAAAATACCCACAATAACCCATAATATTGTAGAATTTCGAAAAAAATCCTTTTTATTTCCCACCTTCAGATGAAAGTACACACCGAATTTCATTATTCTAGGTGCAGCCGTTTGGTTGGTACCATTTTTATCCCTCTATTCCCATTTTACCCCTTACGTACGAATTTAGAAAAAATACTTTCATATTATGTATGGTACCAACCAAACGGCTGCACTAGAATAATGAAATTCGGTGTATACATTCCTCTGATTGTGTAGACAGGTAAAATAATAATTTTCGAAATTCGTACTTTTTGGGGTTAAAATGTAAAAAGGGAATAAAAATAGTACCAACCAAATGACCGCAGCTAGAGTCATGCAACTCGGAGTATACATTCCCCTGATTGCGTAGACATGAACAATTAAAGATTTTTTCCAAATTAGTACTTTCAAGGGATAAAATTGGTACCAACTAAACGGCTACAGCTAGAATGGTGAAATTCGGTGTGTACGTCCCTCTAATTGCGTAGACACGTTAAATAAAGAGATTTTAGAAAGTCGTACTCTTAAGGGGGTAAAATATAAAAAAGGGATAAAAATGGTACCAACCAAATGACCGCAGCTAGAATCATGGAATTCGGTGCATACATTCCTTTCACTGTATAGTCATGCAAAATAAAAAGATTTTCCGTACCTTTTTACTTTTACTGTAAAAATTGGTTGAATCATGAGGTTAGGTTATTTTACAATATGTACGTGAGATAATGGATTTTCAAAATATTTACTTTTGGAATTAAAATGGAATGGAAATATAACCCACTGTAGCACCCACTAGCTACCAATATTTATGGTAATTACGCTTTTTTGAAAATATAAAAATAAGAATATTAATGTTTTGAATTGACTTGAAGTATTATTTCGATATATATAGTGTAAACGTATTGGTAGCCTTGCCTTGAAATAATAAAAATATTATATTTATTTATAATTTTTTTTTTTCAATATTGTTTTGGTTTGGCTATATTAACAAATTTATATTTTCCTGTAATAATTTATATTTTGCTGCACTTCTACGAAAATCGACAGCCTCTGTGGAATGCAATCCATGGTGAAGGGTATATAAAGTTCGGCCCGGCGAACTTAACACCGTTTTTACTTGTTCTAAATTCGTACTTTCAAGAGATACCATGGGAACAGAGGGATAAAAATGGTGCTAAATAAACGGCTACAGCTACAGTGATGAGGTTCAGTGTGTACATCTCTCTAATTGCGTAGACACATAAAATAAATAGATTTTTAAAATCGTACTTCTAAGGTGTAAAATGGGAAAAGGGTATAAAAATGGCACCAACCAAATGGCCTCAGGTAGACACGCAAAATAAAAAGATTTGTTTAAAATTCGTACTTTATTTTGTTGCTTTTATGAAAGTGGGTGAAATTGGCCCATATGGAAAAAAATTTCCCTAACAAGGACTGAAAATACCCCCCAATATTTAGATTATTTAAGCAAATTTATTAAAAATTTCTGCGTTTATACACTTGAATTTTTTTGTGTACATTGCTCTAGTAACGTGAAAACACCAAAAAGTACAAAAACACATTTAGCGGATGAAATGGTACAAAAAGGGGAAAAATGGTACCAATGATACGATAACAGCTAGAAACATGAAATTCGGTGTGTACATTCCTATAATTACGTAGACACGGAAAATAGAGGGATTTTTTAAATTTTCGCACTTTTAAGGCATACAATTGGAACAGAGGGATAAAAATGGTACCAATTTAACCGCTGAAAATGTAATCATGAATTCGATGTGTACATACACCTGACTTGTAGACACGAAATGTAAAGGAATTTTTCAAGTTCTGTACCTTTGGGCAGAAAATGGGGCAAAATGGGATAAAGAATGGTACCAACAAAGCATCAATTTCCTTCCGATGTTCATCATTTAGGCATCATTCGAAAGGTATTGACTGCCGTTATTTATTTTTAATAAAATACTAACACCAAATACGGATTTTTTTTCAGTTGTCACTATGAAAAAACGCAAAAAATTACTATAAAGGCACAATAATTCGACCAATAAGTAACTCTAAGACAAGAATCAAAATTTATACTTAAATTGCTTTCAAGGGTCTATTATTTCAGAAAAAAAAATGACAAAAATACAGCACAAAAAATGACACGGGAAAAACATGATATTTGAGGGTATTGCAGTAGCTTTTAGCTCACAGACGGCTTGATCTAGGAGCGAAATATTTTGCAAAGCATCATTAAAAAATCCAAACTTTATTTTCGTGAGGTGACTGGAAATTGTTTTTTCCATTTGTATGGACCGCGACCCAGCCTAATGTATGTATGTATGTATTTTCTGCTTACATGTGCGATATTTTTTGTAACTCGTCCCACAAACATCGAGGCCGCCAGACATCCCAGTATGCCACCAACAAATAATGAGACGGTTAAGAGACCACTGTTGTAGCCATAGTCAAAGTGTGGCGAAGGCGATTCGAAGACGGTCCAGGCCAGTTTTAGGCCGCCAGCTAAGAATACCATCGATGCTATGTGCCGTTGTTCAAATAGACAAATTCAAATTCAATTCATTGCAATTCAGCTGTATGTGGAGCCCGTTTACCTGGTATCATTAGCTGCAATTGCAGACGACAATGCCACCATTGTTGGAACCATGTCTGACTGGCTTCCTCCTTGATTGTGGGTAATATAGGCATTTTAATGAAGTTTTTTAAACTGACTTTTTAATCATTTTGGCCACACACAACTTCAAATCCAAAACATTGCGTTCACACACTCTTTAGGTTCGCGGTATAAAGACACATTTACGGTTGGCTTGCGGGCCGACTGACTATACAAATTGAATCGCAATGGTATGGAAACGACAACGACAACGCCGACTGACATACTGCAATCAATAAATATTTTGTAAATATTCAGAATTTACGATTGGCTTTTTCTGTTTCTCTTTGTTGGGTTTATTACGCTGATTTCTCGTTAAAAGTCAATCTAACTATTTTTGCACTCCATGTTGGCGAGCATGGAGGAAGTCTGTCTATAGTGGGAAAATACGAGCGGTGCACAGTGGCTCAAAAAGAGAAACATGATCGAGTAATAGTCTACGTGTAGTTGTTTGATTCTAATGGTCATCCTTCAGTAAATGCAATGCACTTTTTATACCCTACACCACTTCGTGGTCTAGGGTATTATAAGTTAGTTTCGCGCCAAATGTTTGTAACACCAAAAAATAATCGAGCTAGACCCAACTTTAAGTATACCGATCGGCTTAGAATCACCAGCTGAGTCGATTTAACGATGTCTGTCTGTCCGTCTGTCCGTCTGTCCGTCTGTCCGTCTGTCCGTCTGTCCGTCTGTCCGTCTGTCCGTCTGTCCGTCTGTCCGTCCGTCTGCTGTCCATCTAAGCTTGTTCGCACTCTACAGGTCGCAATTGTTGTCCGATTGTCATGAAACTTAGCAAAATTTATTTTTTCTGGCCAAGGACCATCGGTATTGAATTTGGAGGAAATCGGTTCAGATTTAGATATAGCCCCCATACAAATGTCACTCTCGATTTGACTTTTTCCGCCCTATAAAGCACATATAGTACCCGATTTTCTTTAAATTTGGCACAACATCTTATAATCCAACTAGAAACACCTATGCAAAAATTGGGTAAGATCGGTTCAGATTTAGATATAGCCCCCATACAAATGTCGCTCCCTATTTCACTTTTTCCGCTTTAGAAACCACATATTGTACCCGATTATCTTTAAAATTGGCACAACATCCTATAATCCAACTAGAAACACCTATGCAAAAATTGGTTAAGATCGGTTCAGATTTAGATATAGCCCCCATACAAATATCGCTCCCGATTTGACATTTTCCGCTCTATAAACGACATATTGTACTCGATTTTCTTTAAATTTGGCAGAACATCTTATAATCCAACTAGAAACAAGTATGAAAAAATTGGGTAAGATCGGTTCAGATTTAGATATAGCCCCCATACAAATGTCGCTCCCGATTTGACATTTTCTGCTCTAGAAACGACATATTTTACCCGATTTTCTTTAAAATTGGCACAACATTTTATAATCGAACTAAAAACACCTATGCTGAAAGTGGGTATGATCGGTTCAGATTTAGATATAGCCCCCATACAAATGATGCTCCCGAATGTTTAACCGATTTTGTCCAAATTGTACATATTATATTTCACCAATAAACATACATGGTGAAAGCGGGTCACATCGTTCTAGGTTTCAATATACCCCCATACAAGTGTCCTTTCCGATTTAACATTTTTTGTCAAACACATACATTTACAGGATGCAAAAATCCTTCCCGATTTCAATTTTTTACTGAATTGAATTGCAACAAGTAAGGAAAGGCTAAAGTCGGGCGGGGCCGACTATTCAATTCGGTAGAAAATTGAAAACGCGAAGAATTTGTGTATATTCCCTAATCATAGGCTGATAAGACCTGACCCAATTTGTCAAATCGAGGAGAATATTTGTATCGGGGCAATATCCAAGCATGGAATGTGACCCACTTACACCATGATCAATTTGAAGAAATTCTCTGAAAATAAGTGGTTTCTGGGTCGGAAAATGTCCATCCGGGAGCGAAATTTGTATGGAAGTTATATATAAATCTGAACCGATCTGACCTATTATCACCACAGGTGTTCCTAGTTTAAATGTGAGATGTTTTGGCAAATTTGAAAACAATCTGACAAAATATGTTCTTTCTAGAGCGGATAAAGTCAAGTTGGGAGCGAAATTTGTATAGAAGCTATATATAAATCTGAACCGATCTGACCCATTTTCACCACAGGTGTTCTTCGTTTTAATATAAGATATTTTGCCAAATATGAAGAAGATCTGTTAAAATATGTGGTTTCTACAGCAGAAAAAGTCAAATCAGGAGCGAAATTTGAATGGGATCTATATATAAATCTGAACCGATCTGACGTATTTTCGCCACAGGTGTTCTTCGTTTTAATATAAGATGTTTTGCCAAATCTGAAGACAATCTGTTAAAATATGTGGTTTATAGAGTGGAAAAAGTCAAATCGGGAGTGAAATTTGTGTGGGAACTATATATAAATCTGAACCGATCTGACCCATTTTCACCATAGGTGCTCTTCATTTAAAAATAAGATGTTTTGTCAATTTTGAAGAAAATCGGTTAAAATATGTAGTATCTAGAGTGAAAAGAGTCAAATCGGGAGTGAAATTCGTATGGGGGCTATATCTAAATCTGAACCGATTTTCTTCAAATTAAATAGAGTTCGTCCTTATCCCGAAAAACTTCGTTGTGCAAAGTTTCATTTGGTTCTGTCTACAATTGCGACCTGTATCGTGATTACAAGAATAGATGGACAGACAGACGGACACTGATAAATCGATTCAAAAAGTGATTCTAAGTCGATCGGTATAATTAACAATGGGTGTTACAAACAAATGCACAAAGACATAATACTCTCGTGGAGTTTATAATGAGAATTGTTTGGGTGATGCCCATATGTCCATAGTTTGGTATGACTTTTAACTAATGTATAATTTGCATTTGTCTGTCGGACAATTGGATCAATTACCATATTATTTACCATATTCGATAAATTTGACTAAAGATGAATTTATAGTAACTGTATAATTTATATGAACTACATAAAATTGCTCCCATGAAATACCTGGGTTTAGTAATCAAAGCGAGGTACATACGCAGGGAGTGGTGTAGGGTATTATATAGTCGGCCCCGCCCGACTTTAGCCTTTCCTTACTTGTTTATTTATAAGGAGCATCCCCTGATTGTTGGATCAGTGAAAAACAAGTAAAAACGGCGTAAAGTTCGGCCAGGTCGAATTCAATTTTGTTTAAATATCCAAACCAAAAAAAAAATACAAATATTGAAAAAATAATAAAATAATAAATAAATATTTGATTTGAACTGGGATATTGTCCCGGCTAAAGACCATTTTGCATCTATATTTAATAGAATGCAAATTTGTTTACGCCACTATCATGAACTACTCGGCCTCTTTAAATGATTCTCACAAACGAACGAGAAGCATAACTCACTTGGCGAATACCCGTTTTAAAAAAATCGCACCAAGTAATGAAGCACACATGGCACCTTACAAGCATCTCATTGACTTGCATATGTAAGTGTGTGTGTATGCAGATATAGTTACCCAGCTATACTTCTGCCGTGCTAAGACCATTTTGCAACTATATTTAATAGAATGCAAATTTATTTACAAATGGCATGGTGACATTTATTACTTGGCTGCAGATGCAAAATTGATTACAGACAAAAAAAATACAAACGAAAACATACCTAAAATAAATATAATATTTTTATTATTTCAAACCACGCTAATAATACTTCAATTTAATTCAAAAAATGAATATTTATATCTTCAAAAAAGCTTAAATACCGTAAATATTTGTAGATAGTAGGTGCTAATGTTGTTTTTATTTCCATTCTATTTTAATTCCACAAGTACAAATTTTGAAAATCAATTATCTCACCTCACCTAACTTCACGATTCAACCTATTTTTTCTGTAAAAACAAAAAGTACGAAATTGGAAAATCTTTTTAATTTGTGTGCTTATGCAGTCAGAGGAATGTCCACACCGAATTCCATGATTCTGGCTGCGGCCATTTGGTTGGTACCATTTTTATCCCCTTTTTCCTATTTTAACCCCTTAAGACTTTGACTTTCGAAAATCTAAAATCTGTCTACGCAATTAGAGGAAAGTACACACTAATTTTCATCATTCTAGCTGTAGCCGTTTAGTTGGTACTATTTTTATCCCTCTATTCCCATTGTATTCCTCGAAAGTACGAATTTGGAAAAAAAACTTTTATTTTTCGTGTCTACGCAGTCAGAGGAATGTATACTCCGAATGTCATGACTCTAGCTGCGGTCATTTGGTTGGTACTATTTTTATCCCCTTTTACCATTTTAACCCCAAAAAGTACGAATTTCGAAAAATCCCTTTATTTTACGCGTCTACTCAATCAGAGGAATGTATACACCGAATTTCATTATTCTAGATGCAGCCGTTTGGTTGGTACCACTTATCCTTCTATTCCCATTTAACCCCTTAAAAGTACGAATTTTGAAAAAATACTTTTATATTATGTATCTAGCCAATTTGAGGAATGTACACACCGAATTTCGTGTTTCTAGCTGTTGTCGTTGACTGTGTACCATTTTTATCCCTTTTTGTCCCATTTCACCACCTATGAATAAGAATCACTTTGTGGTGCACGTTTTTGTTATAGGGGGAATATGCGCATACCGCATAGCAAGTAAGAACAAGCAGACATATTGAAAAAAAATCCTTAAATACTCTAAAATATTTGGGGTTATAATGGGTATTTTTAGTCCTTGAGAGGTGGAGGTTTATACCCTCATCAAAAATCATTTCGAACGCCTACTCTAGTTTCATGATTGTCGGTTCCAATTTATCCCTTTTCCCCATTTTCACGTTATATTTTCGTCTATGGAATGCATACTCCCTCCCCATTTCATTATTATAGCTCCGATTGGTTGGTACCATTTTTATCCCATTTCGACTCATTTTTACGCTAAACGTACAAATTTCCACCAATTTTTTATGTGGCGCGTTTACAAGGTCAGAGGAATGTATACACCAGATTTTCTGAATTAATCTGCAGCCATTTGGTCATTACCATCCTTATCCCGTTTTCCCTATTTTACCCTTTAAAGATACGAATTTCGAAAAATACTTTTTATTTCGCGTGCCTATGCAACTAGGGATATACACAGACAATTTCATGTTACTAGTTGTTGTCGTTTGATTGGTACCATGTTTGTCCCTTTTTGTCCAATTTCTCATCCTCAAAGAGTAGGGAATAAACACCATCACATCTTGATTTGCTTCCTATGGAAGTACTCCTTGTTTTATTGCTAGTCTATATATGATATCACTTTCAAGTTTTTTCGTCATCATTTTATTTCCATTTGAAACTACTGTGCAATGGTTCACTATTTGCTTTCACAGATAAGATAGCAAAAGGTCTTCGGTAGGTGGTTAACTTATCAATTTTACGCGCCAACATACACACGCACAAACAATATTATTAAATTCATAAATTTTAATTTACTCCATCGAATTTCATTTGTGACCCTTTTAGAAATGGTATGGAAAGGAAATATGTATAAGGCGTGATTGACTTTTGAATTAGATCGGAGTCAAAAGAGTCATCATATCGTTAATCACAAATCGTTTTGGCGTTCTGTTTGTTTAGCCTGTGCTGCCAGATTGTAATTGAAGAAAAGTGCTTGATCGAGAACTCCGTATGCGAAAATTCAACTTTTATACCCTCCAGCACAGGATATGCAATGGGATACTGACTTTGTCATTAATAACAATATCAACCTGGGACCCTATAAAGCATATATATGTGCCAGTTAGAATGATAGTGGCCTAAGTAAAAAATCCAAGAAAAAATGAATTTTTCTCTTTAGTTTGATCAGATCTCTAATTTAAGATCTTTTATTTTTTGGCATGTATAAAAAATGTACCCTTACAATGACATTTCTTATTTTATGCACACCACAATTGTCTTTAGTGTTCGTTTGAAAGTGGTCCAATATACTAATATTGATGTGTAATCTGTTGAAAGCACGCTAGCATCTAAACCTCTGACTAAATCCTCTGACTGTGTAGACACGAAAAATGAAATGGTACTTTCAAGGGATACAATGGGAACAGAGGGATAAAAGTGGTACCAACTAAACGGTACCACTGATGAAATTCGGTGTGTACATCCCTATATTTGCTTAGGCATGTATAATAAAGAGATTTTCTAAAGGCATACTTTTAAGGGGGTAAAATGGGAAAATGGGATAAAAATGGTACCAACTAAATGGCCTCTGCATAGACTCGCAAAATGAAAAGATTTTACTTTTACGGCAAAAATGATAAGAATCATGAAGTTAGGTTATCTTGCACTGTTTACGTGCAAGATAATGGAATTTCAAAATTTGTACTTTTGGAATTAAAATAGGATGGAAATAAAACCAACTTAAAATACACCCAATATCCTATTACATCCTATCCTATACACCCACTATACTATTATTTAATATTATTTAAGCTTTTTTGAAGATTGCTGCCTTATATTTACTTTTTGAATTGACTAACGATATTCACAACGACTTTTCAATAACATACCCGGCCTCTTTAACTAAATGATCCTCACGAATATTGGTTTAAAAAATCATGATAGTTGTTTTGTGTAGCCAAGTAATAAATATCACCATGCCATTTGTAAATAAATTTGCATTCTAAAAAATAAAAAAGCAAAATGGTCTTCATCCAGGACAATATCCCAGTTCAAATCAAATATTGATTACAATAATTCTAAAAGGAATTCTTCTGCAAGTACCAAGGGCCAAAAAAATATTCAAAAAACGCCACTTCGTACAATTTAAATTATAATCATTCAATTCGAAGCAAACATGAGTGTATATGGGGCATTGCACGACAAATCGGACAGTTGAAAAAAAAAATATTTTTGATTTCCTTTTTTTTTATATATTTTGTAGTACCCATTAAAAAACACCTCCTGGTATACTTTGTCCTTTTTATGATTACTCGTCAAAAAGATATAGCTTTTTTAAAAAATCGTTAAATAGAAGTTCTTTTTTCAGACTTTTGATCATAACTTCTTCAATAATGGTCCGAATTAGATATTCTCTTTTTAATATTTTTGTTTTTTTAAGTAATTTTCAGCAAAAATATTGCAAAAAATATTCATAATGTTTTTCTACACAAATTTTATTTTTTTTTTAAATTAAAACTTTATTTTTTTAATTGTTTGTACTCTTCGATTTTCTCAAAATTTTTTTATTTAAACATGTATTTATTCTGTAATAAACCAAAAAAGATATATTTCTTTATGTCAAGGATAAGAATTTGAAAATGTCAACTCAAAATAGCTGAAGAGATAAAGCATACAGTGGAGATTAGAGAATTAGTTTTTTCCAAATTTTCAAAAAAATTAAAAAACATAGTAATTATTATATGCCCACTTTCAATCGATGCTCAAAATTTACAGAATAAATACATGTTTAAATAAAAAATCGAAGAGTACAAACAATTAATAAATAAAACAAGTAAGGAAAGGCTAAAGTCGGGCGGGGCCGACTATATAATACCCTACACCACTCCCTGCGTATGTACCTCGCTTTGATTACTAAACCCAGGTATTTCATGGGAGCAATTTTATGTAGTTCATATAAATTATACATTTACAATAAATTCATCTTTAGTCAAGTTTAATGAGTAAGTAAATAATAAAGTAATTGATCCAATTTTCCAGCAGATATTCCGAGTAAAGTAAATATAACTAGAAAAATTGATAAAGATCCAAAGACAAATACAAATTATATCGCTATAAATCGGACGGACATTTGAAGGGGGGCTATAACAACACTTGAGGCCTGTGCCAAAACATGCGCCTATATATTTCTCATTCACGCTAGGTATGAGAGCTTCCTAGAGTTGTAATAGAGAAGAATGGGGCCCCATTTGGTTTATACCAAAGTATGGACATATGGGCATCTCCCAAACAAGTAAGGAAAGCCTAAAGTCGGACGGAGCCGACTATATAATACACCCCACTTTCTTTCTCGCTACAATTCAATTTGGTAAAAAAGTGAAATCGGGAAGGATTTTTGAATTATGTAAATGTATGTGTTTGACAAAAAATGTTAAATCGGGAAGGACATTTGTATGGGGGTATATTGAAACCTGTAATGATGTGACCCCCATTTCACCATGTATGTTTATTGTTAAAAAGTAATATGTAAAATTTGGCCAAAATCGGTTAAAGATTTGTATTGGGGCAATATCTAAATCTGAACCGATCTTACCCACTTTCATTTGTATTGGGGCTATAGCTAAATCTGAACCGATCTTACCCACTTTCACCATAGGTATTTTTAGTTAGATTATAAGATGTTGTGCCAATTTTAAAGAAAATCGGGTACAATATGTGGTTTATAAAGCGGAAAAAATCAAATCGGGAGCGACATTTGTATGGGGGCTATATCTATGTCTGAACCGATCTTACCCACTTTCAGCATAGGTGTTTCTAGTTCGATTATAAAACGTTGTGCCGATTTTAAAGAAAATCAGGTACAATATATGGATTATAGAGCGGAAAAAGTCAAATCGGGAGCGACATTTGTATGGGGACTATATCTAAATCTGACCCGATCTTACCCACTTTCTGCATAGGTGATTGTAGTTGGATTATAGGATGTTTTGCCAAATTTAAAGAATATCGGGCTTAATATATGGTTTCTAGAGCGGAAAAAGTCAAATCGGGAGCGACATTTGTATGGGAACTATATCTAAACCTGAACCGATCTTAGCCGCTTTCAGCATAGGTGTTTCAAGTTCGATTATAAAATGTTGTGCCAATTTTAAAGAAAATCAGGTACAATATGTGGATTCTAGAGCGGAAAAAGTCAAATCGGGAGCGACATTTGTATGAAGGCTATATCTAAATCTGAACCGATCTTACCCACTTTCAGCATAGGTGTTTCTAGTTCGATTATAAAATGTTGTGCCGATTTTAAAGAAAATCAGGTACAATATGTGGATTCTAGATCGGAAAAGGTCAAATCGGGAGCGACATTTGTATGGGGACTATATCTAAATCTGAACCGATCTTACTCACTTTCACCATAGGTGTTTCAAATCAAATCGGGAGCGACATTTGTATGGGGACTATATCTAAATCTGAACCGATTTCCTCCAAATTCAATACCAATCGTCCTTGGCCAAAGAAAGTAACTTCTGCAAAATTTCACGATAATCGGACAGTAATTGCGACGACAGACATCGGTAAATCGATTCAGCTGGTGATTCTAAGCCGATCCGTATACTTAAAGGTGGGTCTAGCTCGATTATTTTTTGATGTTACAAACATTTGGCGCGAAACTAACTTATAATACCCTAGTCCACGAAGTGGTGTAGGGTATAAAAATAAAATTTTAATTTAAAAAATAAAGTAAATTTAATTAAATAAAAAATCGGTTAATCCGATTGCGAAATACAAGTATTTGAATATACACTTGTCAGCAGGATTTTAATCTTTGTTGAAATTGCAATGTTTATAACTTTGTAAATAAAATCTTAAGATTTTTTTTGCCTAAAACAATTGTAAAATATTTTTTAAATAAGAATATTTTCTGAGATTTTTCAGAAAAATCGTAGCGATGTGCATATTTTTTGGCTGGTTTGACATGGATTTTTTTCGAAATTTCATAATGATATTTAGTTGTTATACCATCATGTGACAAATTTCAGATTTCTGGGATAATTCCTTCTAGTTTTGGACACTCGTTCTTGAAACCACGACACTGTGCGACATGCACACCGAATTTCACTATTCCAGCTGCAGTCGTTTGATGGATACTATTGTTAAACCCTTAAAAATACAAATTTCGAAAAAATTTCGAATTTTGGTCGTCATCACTGTCAAAGAATATATACACCGAAATTCATTATTTCAAGTTCAGCCCTTTGATTGTACCTCTTTATCCCAATTTCCCATTTTACCATCCTAAGGAGGAGAGAAGAATTAAAGTTACAGAAAGTTCTAGCCCTAGGCACTATTTTCTTTTCTTCGAAAAAAGTGCTAGAAAAAGACACAAAAATGTAATACTGGCAACACTGTACTGACCAAGGTGCAGCTTTTTGTCGTTATAAAAACTCACAGGGTTGTGTGAGTGTGACAAATTGTTATCTATATTTTTTGTTCTTATTGTTGCCCCTCGCTATTGACGGGGCTTTACCCACAACGCTGTAAGGAACATAATATATTATATGTTAGTTTTATGACAAATAATGACAACGACTATAAATAAACCGGATAGACACCTATCGTACATATATGAACGATCCAAAAGTATTGTTTATACTCTCACCTAACAGTCTGCTGACAAAAAGTGTAACCCGTGGAAGAAGTAACTTAACATACGAATTTTTGGATCAAATTCCTTAAATTGCGTTATAAATCGTTCGAAATGACTTAACATTTTCACCATTTAAATTTGGAAGTTTTAATAAAATAAAACCCCTATAACTTCCACGTGGATATTCGGAATCAATTATAATGTCATATTAGGTAACACCGTACGACTTGAACAGGTTGATATACGTATGGAACTATATGCAAAATGGAGTTAAATGGTATTTTTATACCCTACACCACTTCGTGGTCTAGGGTATTATAAGTTAGTTTCGCGCCAAATGTTTGTAACACCAAGAAATAATCGAGCTAGACCCACCTTTAAGTATACCGATCGGCTTAGAATCACCAGCTGAGTCGATTTAACGATGTCTGTCTGTCCGTCCGTCTGTCCGTCTGCTGTCCATCTAAGCTTGTTCGCACTCTACAGGTCGCAATTGTCGTCCGATTGTCATGAAACTTGGCAGAAGTTATTTTTTCTGGCCAAGGACCATCGGTATTGAATTTGGAGAAATCGGTTCAGATTTAGATTTTCTTTAAATTTGGCAGAACATCTTATAATCCAACTAGAATTACGTATGCAAAAATTGGGTAAGATCGGTTCAGATTTAGATATATCCCCCATACAAATGTCGCTCCAGATTTGACATTTTCCGCTTTAGGAACCACATATTGTACCCGATTTTCTTTAAATTTTGCAGAACGTCTTAAAATCGAACTAGAAACACGTATGCAAAAATTGGGTAAGATCGGTTCAGATTTAGATATAGCCCCAATACAAATGTCGCTCCCGATTTCACTTTTTCCGCTTTAGAAACCACATATTGTACCCGATTTTCTTTAAATTTGGCACAACATCTTATAATCCAACTAGAAATACGTACGCAAAAATTGGGTAAGATCGGTTCAGATTTAGATATATCCCCCATACAAATGTCGCTCCCGATTTGACATTTTCCGTTCTAGAAACGACATATTGTACCCGATTTTCTTTAAATTTTGCAGAACATTTTATAATCCAACTAGAAACACCTATGCTGAAACTGGGTAAGATCGGTTCAGATTTAGATATATACCCAAACAAATGTCACTCCCTCCGCTCTAGAAACCACATCTTGCACCCGATTTTCTTTAAATTTGGCACAACATCTTATAATCTAACTAGAAACACTTATGCTGAAAGCGGGTATGATCGGTACAGATTTAGATATAGCCCACATACAAATGTCGCTCCCGATTTGACGTTTTCCGCTCTAAAATCCACATATTGTACCCGTTTTTCTTTAAAATTTGCACAACATCTTATAAACCAACCTATGGTGAAAGTGGGTAAGATCGGTTCAGATTTAGATATCGCCCTCATACAAATGTTGCTCCCGAATGTTTAACCGATTTTGGCCAAACTTTACATATTATATTTCACCAATAAACATACATGGTGAAAGCGGGTCACATCGTTCCAGGTTTAAATATACCCCTATACAAATGTCCTTTCCGATTTATCATTTTTTTTGTCAAACACATACATTTACAGGATGCAAAAATCCTTCCCGATTTCACTTTTTTACCAAATTGAATTGTAATGAGATAGAAAGTCCGTCCGTCTTTAGCATTTCCTTACTTGTTTGGGAGATGCCCATGTGTCCATACTTTGGTATAACACATTCTGATCTATTACAGCTCTAGAAACTACATCTTACATCGGATCTTCATCAAACTTTGCACATCATGGTATTTTTCAACCAGGAATACCTACCGTGAATGAGAAATATATAGGCGCATGTTTTGGACCAGGCCCAAAATGTAGTTATAGGCCCCCTTTTGAAATGTCGGTCCGATTCATCCTATTACTACTGTATAATTTGTATTTGTCTGTCGGATAATTGGATCAATTACCATATTATTAACCATATTCGTTAAATTTGACTGAAGATGAATTTATAGTAACTGTATAATTTATATGAACTACATAAAATTGCTCCCATGAAATAAATGGGTTTAGTAATCAAAGCGACGTACATACGCAGGGAGTGGTGTAGGGTATTATATAGTCGGCCACGCCCGACTTTAGCCTTTCCTTACTTGTTAGTTTTTCATTTCCTTATTTTGTTGTCCCATTCACAGAACTTCAAAGTTCCGAAGGATACAATTTTTGAAAAAATCACATCCAATCATACTGGTATAAGTGTCAATATAAAAAGGAGGATATCTGCTGAAAATATTTCAAATTTCAAGCTTCTCTATATTAGTGTAGTATTAACAGCCATTTAAAAAATAATATTTTACCTTTTACAGGGGAATGGAATTTGAAGTATTTTTAACAAATATTCTCCTCTATAATTTGAAATATCATAATATACATAGCTTTATTCTGTAGTATTAACAAGAAAAAACGGCGTTAACTTCAGCCGGGTCGAAATTTATATACCCTCCACCATTGCTTGAATTCCACAGAGGCTGTCGATTATCATAGAATTGTAGTAACATTACTGAAGAATGTCGATTTTTATATATAGCCAAACCAAAACAAATAAAAAAATAAAAAAAAAAATAATTTTATAAATAATATAATATAAGGCAAGGCTACCAATACGTTTATACTATATATATCGAAATAATACTTCAAGTCAAATCAAAAAGTAAATTAGATACCATAAATATTGGTAGATAGTGGGTGCTACAGTTGGTTGTCTTTCTTATAAACAATAGAATTTGTATTTCTTATAAGCAATAGCAGTTGTATTTCCTAACAAGAATAGTAATTCCAAAAAGTACTAATTTTGAAAATCCTCAACTAATTTTTGCCTTAAAAGTAAATAAATACGAAATCGAAAAAATCTTTTTATTTTGTTTGTTTATACAGTCAGAGAAATGCATACACCGAATTCAATGATTCTAGCTACGGTCATTTGGTTGGTACCATTTTTATACCCTTTTTCTTATTTCAACCCCTTAAAAGTACAACTTTCTAAAATGGGATGTACACACTGAATTTCATCATTCAAGCTGTAGCCGTTTAGTTGGTACCATTTTTATACCCTCCACCTCCAGGATGGGGGTATATTCACTTTGTCATTCCGTTTGTAACAACGACAACAGATAGAAACACGAAATTTGGCGTGTACATACTTCTAATAGAGTAGATACATAATATACAAGTGTTTTTTTTTTTTCTAAATTTGTACTTTTAAGGGGTTAAATGGGGATAGAGGGATAGAAATAGTACCAACCAAACGGCTGCACCTAGAATAATGAAATTCGGTGTATATATTCCTCTGATTGCGGACACACATAAAGTAAAGGAAATTTTCAAAATTCGTACTTTTAGGGTGTAAAATGGAAAAAGGGGATAACAATTGTACCAAACAAATGGAATCAGCTAGAACCATGAAATTCGCGGTATACATTCCTCTGACTGAGTGACACGAAAAAAAAGGTTTTCCAAATTCGTACTTTCAAGGGATTCAATGGGAGCAGAGGGATAAAAATGGTACCAACTAAAAGGCTACAGCTAGAATGGTGAAATTTTCGAAAGTCGTACTTTTAAGGAGTAAAATGCGAAAAAGGGGATAAAAATGGTACCAACAAAAGTATTGAAGTATTATTTCCATTCTATATATACATAGTATAAAAATATTAATAGCCTTGGTTTATTAATTAAATTTCTGATTTTCATACATTTGAAATTTGTTGCGGACATTCCTCTTGTAGCTTGGAAGCACCACAAAGGAAATAAATGTTTTAGCGGGCGAAATGGGACAAAAATGGATAAAATATGGTACCAATGATACGACAACAGCTAAAATCATGAAATTCGGTGTGTACATCCCTCTAATTGCATAAACACGTAAAATAGAGGGATTTTTCGAAATTCGTACTTTTAAGGGATATAATTGAAAAAGAGGGATAAAAATAGGACCTTCCAAACCGCTGAAGTTGATATCATGAAATTCGGTGTATATATTCGGTGTGTATTCGGTGGTCTGACTGTGAAGACTCGAAACAAAAAGGGTTTTTTTCCAAATTTGTACATTTGGGCGAAGAATGGGGCGAATGGGGATATCTTTAAAATTTGTACTTTTCTTATCAAAATAATGCAGTCACTTTGTCTGTATTTGAAAATGCTTCTCAGAGGAGTGTATACACCGAATTTCCTTATTCTAGGTGCAGTCGTTTGGTTGGTACCATTTTTATCGCTCTATTCCCGTTTTACCCCTTAAAAATATGTTTATATTATGTATCTACTCAATTGGAGGAATGTACACAACGAATTTCGTGTTTCTAGCTTTTATCGTTTTATAGGTACCATTTTTAACCCTTTTTGTCCCATTTCACCCCCTATGAATAAAAATCGCTTTATGGTGAACGTATACTATAAAATATTAGGATTTATTATTAGTATTTTCAGTCCTAATGAGGTAAAAAAATTTCCCTTTCTACCGATTTCGCCCAATTGCAGTCCCAACCGATCTACGACTATAAGACACATTCATGGACAATTTAGACATTCAAATTTAGACATTCAACAGACTGACATGACACATTACTTTAAAAAGTGCAATCTTCAAACTATTATCATTATGAAGATAAACAGTTGCCACTGATTCAACCGGGTTAAAAAAAGATTTTTCACTCTAGTTGCAACCATGCCTTCTGAATCAATAAAGTATTCATTCACAATTTGTAATTAATTATGACATACCCATTAGCAATGGGTGCTCTAAATTTAATTTTCTAGTCACTTTGATGACAGTGGCTTTAATTCAAATTCAATGTCAACTTAATAGTGCGAAAGTGAAATACAGAACATTGATTGAATATGTTTCCTAAACTGGTATATCAGATTATTGCGCCTTTTAGAGTTTCCATTATCCGATGACATTTAAACGTTCATAAATGGGTTGGATTTGGCAACTCATTTATCAATTGTGCTCAGTTGGGTTTCTCATTTAAACATGCGCATCATTTACATCACATATATAAACTATTTGAAAACAATTTAAATCGATTAATTTGTCTGTAGGATGAATTTCTTTTCTGGCATTCGGATAACTAAGCGTATGAGTAATAAATATTATAATTTATAAGAATAACTCATACGCCACCCATTGCTCAATTTATGGTACATCTATGCAACTTGAAATGAAATCTGTTTGTTGTATGATTGATCATTCATGTGTCGGTTCCAACGACATTTTTCGATTTATATTCGATACATGATGGAACAATGAAAAAATTTCCTTTTGTAAGTAGGTTTCGTGACAAGCTGATGAAGGATACTACCATAAAATAAGCCTTATATATTTGCTGTGTAAACAATCGGTTAAATTTTTTTCTTTTTTCAGATAGTGGTCTTTAAATTTATAGAAAATGGATGTGATTTTATGAAAAAAGAATTTGGATAGTGCGTCGCACAGTGTTTCAGAATCAAATTCAATCGGCCAAAATTCAATAGCTTTTGTTCTAGTAGACATTTTTGATTTGTGTAAAAAACCAAAATTAGACAAGGACCCAAGGATTATTATTTTATTGTTTTCACCTGAATGAATTGCAGTACTACCTGTGTGCAGTTTCATGCAGTAATTCAGTTTGTCTGCAAAATCAAGTGTTATTAGGGTTTTGGACATAGTAACGGCAAATGAATTAGAGTTCTTATAAAATTTAGTAAAAAGGAAATTTACTCATCTTTTTATCTGAGTACCTACTTTTCAGAAGTTAATGAGAAGAAATAAAGTAAATTGCGTTTTGGAACTAAAAAATCTGACTTTTTGCACTAAATATATCCTATCTTCCAATAGGCAATTTAGTGCGGCCAAAAGATACCCTGAAAAAACGTGCAACATTTCCAAATAAAAACTTCGTTAAAGGCTTCGTTGAAGGAAAAAAAATGTGTTGGTCCAAAGTCAGACATTTATTCAAAAAGGACATTTTTTAAAATATTTATTACAAACAAAATATATTTGGAACAAACATAGTTTTGACGTCATAATCTGACCAGATGGAGATGAGGTTCGTAAATAATTTTTCCCATCGTGGGACAGTCCCAAGAAGGTCTTATCATCTAGGTCCGTCAGCTCGGACGCAGAAAACTTTTGCGGCTGCTGTCATACAAGTCGATCCTGCAGTAGAGCTTATCAGCTCAAATGGGTATCAGCAGACAGTCACTACAGCTAATTTTTTACAAAACTGAGCTGAAGGATAATTCCTTTCAACACTGTGTAGTTTTAACAATATGGTGCAACTAGTCACATAGCCAGTTCTGTTGTGATTTCAAGAAACTCCAGATTTCGTTGGCCTCAAGGTCTTCCGACCTTACTGTGGGTGCAACTCTCCAGGGTGTAATGAATAACCATTTGATAAGCTGTCGCACATGCGTCACTGAACGTGGAAGTCATTTAAATTTTATAATTTTTAAAAATTATTTTATTGAAGATTTAATAAAAATTTATAGTTTTGAAATGAATAAAGATAAAATAATTCTCCCTTTACAACAAAAACGGTTCCCGAGCACTAGCTTCAGCAAATTAGGAATTATTTTCTGAAAAAAATCTCAAAAAGAACTATGTACCGAAAACATGCTCCATCTCCGAACACTGTGGACAGATTTCAAAGATGGAGAGAGATTTGTTGTCTAGGACATGGACAAGCGAACGCAATTGGTTTCATCGAAATCGGTCCACGGGTTCGCGAGCAATCTCATTCGCAAGCCAACACTTCGTTTCAACTCCGTAAAATCGAGATATTTCGGCCCACTGTGCACGTATCGCGTTGCCATCGATATCGTTCGCTAGCTAAGCCTTCTGCCAAGAAACACCATGCGGTTTCATCAAAATCGGTACACGGGTTGACGAGCTATCTCATTCGCAAGCCAACATCTCGTTGCAACTCCGAAAAATAGAGATATATCGGCCCACTGTGCACGGATCGTGTTGCCACATCGATCGTTCGCTAGTTCACCCTTTTCCGAAGAAACAAAAACGTGAAGAGATTTTTATTTGTAGCGGGCGAAATGGGCAAAAAGGGATAAAACTTATCAAACGAGATTCGGTGATTAAATTCCTATAATTGATAATTTTATCAAA
The DNA here is from genome assembly GCA_947397865.1 of Polietes domitor. Taxonomy (NCBI): domain Eukaryota; kingdom Metazoa; phylum Arthropoda; class Insecta; order Diptera; family Muscidae; genus Polietes; species Polietes domitor. Next base: position 64,692,486 of record OX377621.1, read on the forward strand.
ATTCGTACTTTTAAGGGTTAAAATGGGAATAGAGGGATAAAAATGGCACCAACAAACCAGCTGCATCTATAATAATGGATACTTAAACTAAAGGGATTTTTTGAATTTAGAATCATGAATTCGGAGTATAAATTCGTCTGACTGCGTAGACATGAAAAATAAAAAGGTGGGATAAAAATGGTACCAACTAAACGGCTACAGCTGGAATGATGAAATTCGGTGTGTACATTCCTCTAATTGCGTAGACACGTAAAATAAAGAGATTTTTCGAAAGTCGTACTTTTAAGGTGGTAAAATGGGAAAAGGTGGTAAAAAATAAAAATACTACCAACCAAATGGCCTTAACTAGAATCATGGAATTCGATGTCCTCTGACTACATAGGCTCGCAAAATAAAAAGATTTTTTGACTTGAAGTATTATTTTATTAGTAGTATAAACAGGTAGCCTTGCCTTATAAGCGTGGTTTAAAATAATTATCATGTTATATTTAAAATTATTTTAAATTATTAAAATTATTTTTTTTTAATATTTTTTTTTTGGTTTGGCTGAAATAAAAAAATTAACATTTCCCTGTAATGTTACTGCACTTCTACGAAAGTGGACAGTCTCTGTGGAACGCAATCCATGGTGGAGGTTATACAAAGTTCGACCCGGCCGAACTTAACTCCTTGTTTACAGCCATTCACATTTTGGGGTTATCTTCAACCCATTCTGAAATGAAATGACTTGCTTGTTTATCATCATTCTAAAAAACTCGACCCTTTATGTTTATGGCATATAAAAACGTATTTTTCTTTTTGCATTTTTATCGCAACCAGTGCGTCACAATTGTTCCTTTGTGCTCGTATTGATCATTGTGTTGAAAGCGATTCGTTTTTATTTATTATTGATTAAAGATTTGTTGTTATTGTTTACATTTGATGGTGGCGAGCTTATCTTTGAATTTCAGCGAACGAGATAAAATAAATAAATTTATTGGTTGTATGCAAACAAATTAAAAGGGAAACAAGTATTTGTCAAATGGCACAGAAATCTTGGCAAATTATTCTTCTGGTTATTGTTGGTCTATTGAAAACATTCGTAGTATCTAAAGTAGAAATTTGCATCTTGGAATTCTTCCTTTGCGAAACAGGAATTTCACTGGCCCGCAATATTTTGTTGAACATCGTCTCTCCCATTGGCGTAGGAGGGATATTCTTCTGGGGGGGCTATAGCCTGCCCAATTTCTTTTTTGTTAAATAGTCACAAAAATGTTTATAGCCGGACGGATAATAGGGCTGTTTTCCTTTAAGACTGCATAACTAAGCTGCGATAATCAAAATCTAAACAAAATGTTCACTCAAAATAAAAAATATATATTTTTTTAATTTCCGCCAAAAGCAATATCAATGTGTATGGGAAAACCAATTTTGAAAAATAATTTTATGTTAAAACAAGTAAAGAAAGGCTAAAGTCGGGCGAGGCCGACTATATAATACCCTACACCACTCCCTTCGTATATACATCGCTTTTATTACTAACCTGGTGTTTCATTGGAGCAATTTTATGTAGTTCATATAAATTATACAGTATAAATTCATCTTTAGTCATATTTAACGAATATAGTAAATAATTGATCCAATTTTCAGGCAGACAAATACAAATTATACAGTAGTAATAGGATGAATCGGACATTTGAAAGGAGGCATACAACAACACCGGCTCAAAACATGGGCCTATATATTTCTCATTCACTGTAGGTATTCATAGTTGAAATATATCATGATCTGATGTAAGACGTAGTTTCTAGAGCTGTATTAGAGTAGAATGGGTTATTGGGTTATTCCAAAGTGTGGACACATATATTTGACTTTGTATTCTGAAATATAATATAATCTGCAAAATTTGAAAATATATACCAAAATATGGACCCATATATTTGACTTTCATAATATGTCTTCTTAGTTGAAATATATGAGGGCTATATCTAAATCTGATCTTACCCACTTTCACCATAGGTTTTTTATTTGGATTATAAGATGTTGTGCCAATTTTAAAGAAAAACGGGTACAATATGTGGACTTTAGGTGTTTCTTGTTCGATTATAAAATGTTGTGCCAATTTTAAAGAAAATCGGGTACAATATGTGGTTTCTAAAGCGGAGAAAGTGAAATCGGGAGCGACATTTGTATGGGGGCTATATCTAAATCTGAAGCGATCTTACCCAATTTTTGCATACTTGTTTCTAGTTGGATTATAAGATATTCTGCAAAATTTAAAGAAAATCGGGTACAATATGTCGTTTCTAGAGCGGAAAATGTCAAATCGGGAGCGACATTTGTATGGGGGCTATATCTAAATCTGAACCGATCTTACCCTATTTTTGCATACATGTTTCTAGTTGGATTATAAGACGTTCTGCCAAATTTAAAGAAAATCGGGTACAATATGTCGTTTCTAGAGCGGAAAATGTCAAATCGGGAGCGACATTTGTATGGGGGCTATATCTAAATCTGAACCGATCTTACCCACTTTTTGCATACGTGTTTCTAGTTGGATTATAAGATGTTCTGCAAAATTTAAAGAAAATCGGGTCGTTTCTAGAGCGGAAAATGTCAAATCGGGAGCGACATTTGTATGGGGGCTATATGTAAATCTGAACCGATTTGACCTATTTTCCCCATAGATCTTCTTAGTTTAAATATAAGATGTTTTGCCAAATCTGAAGACAATCTGATACAATATGTGGTTTCTAGAGCGGAAAAGGTCAAATCGGGAGCGAAATTTGTATGGGAGCTATATATAAATCTGAACCGATCTGACCGATATTCACCATGGGTGTTTCTAGTGGAAATATAAGATGTTTTACCAAATCTGCAGACAATCTGATACATGTGGTCTCTAGAGCGGAAAAAGTCAAATCGGGAGAGAAATTTGTATGGGAGCTATATATAAATCTGAACCGATCTGTCCGATATTCACCATGGGAGTTTCTAGTCGGAATATAAGATGTTTTACCAAATCTGAAGACAATCTGATACAATATGTGGTTTCTAGAGCGGAAAAAGTGAAATCGGGAGCGAAATTTGTATGGGAGCTATATATAAATCTGAACCGATCTGTCCGATATTCACCATGGGAGTTTCTAGTGGGAATATAAGATGTTTTACCAAATCTGAAGACAATCTGATACAATATGTGGTTTCTAGAGCGGAAAAAGTCAAATCGGGAGCGAAATTTGTATGGGAGCTATATATAAATCTGAACCGATCTGACCGATATTCACCATGGGTGTTTCTTGTGGAAATATAAGTTGTTTTACCAAATCTGCAGACAATCTGATACATTATGTGGTCTCTAGAGCGGAAAAAGTCAAATCAGGAGTGAAATTCGTATGGGGGCTATATCTAAATCTGAACCGATTTTTTTCAAATTAAATAGCGTTCGTCCTTATCCCGAAAAACATCGCTGTGCAAAGTTTCATTTGGTTCTGTCTACAATTGCGACCTGTATCGTGATTACAAGAATAGATGGACGGACGGACGGACGGACGGACGGACAGACAGACAGACAGACAGACAGACAGACAGACGGACATTGCTAAATCGACTCAGAAAGTGATTCTAAGACGATCGGTATAATTAACAATGGGTCTATCTCGTTTCCTTTTGGGTGTTACAAACAAATGCACAAAGACATAATACTCTCGTGGAGTGTATAAAAATCAGCATTTTCCTGTAATGTTACTGCACGTTTACGAAAATCGACAGCCTTTGTGGAATGCAATCCATGGTAGAGGGTATATAAAGTTCGGCTCGGCCGAACATAACGCCGTTTTTATTTGTTTTGCATGCATATGAATATGATTATTTTATTAATTTAGGTTGAAACAAGATTTTCGTGTAAAAAATATTGGTTACATATTTACTCGCCTACACTTATTTAGACGTTCATCCATGAGTTAATTTAATAATTTGCGAAATTTCGTTAGACATTCACGCAATGTATTCCATTTCGTTTCTGGCATCGCCACTATGGCCACTATTAAAAAGACCAGCGACAGCGCTCCCACACCATAATAGTACGGACATAGATCGATATAATAGAACCTGACGGGCTGTGAGCTGCAGGCGATTATTACGATGTGGAAAGACATTTCGACCATAAAAGCAATCGCCACATAATACGGCTTAATGGCCAGTGGGAAGGCCTCACTGAGGTAAGCCGATGAGGAGGCCGTCGATAGACCGGCAAAGAACTGATACGCCAACAGCAAGAACACAATGCCCGCCACATAATCGCTGTCAAGGTTATACCAGCTGCCATCAAAGATGCCACCGACGGCAAAGGTCAGACAGCTGCAGAGGGAGAAGCCCAGAATCATCGATGGTTTGCGTCCCTTGGAGTCCAGCGTAAAAACTGCCCAGCCTGTTCCGAGCAGGCGCAGGCCACCATAGATGTAATACGTCCACGTGGAATTGGGGTAGTTGGTGTTGCTGGCATAGGAAAAAGTGAAATTGTTGTAAAAGCAAAAACTCATGGCCGTGAAGCAGCGATAAAAGCAAAGCTTCACCAATGCTGGCACGCTGCGGCAAGCATGCTCCACTAATGATCGCTCCTTATTTTCGACCAAATAACGTTTGTGTTCTTCCAACTGTTCGAATGTTTCGTGAGTTATCGAAAAGGGTCTCTGCAAACGTCTCAATGTGTCGATGGCCATCTCTTCCTGGCCACGCGCTAAATAGAATAGCGGCGACTCGATCTGCAGCGAAAAGGCCATAATGAAACCTATAAAACCCCAGACGATGGAAAGTATGCCCATCATTTGTATGACACCGTCCGATTCGTCGGCCCACATGCTGGAGTAGATGATCTGTAAGAACACACCCAAGCTAAAACACAGTGAGTCTGTAGCAGCAGCATATGTGCCACGCATAGATTTCACCACTTGCTCGCCCGCCAAAACAAACGTCAGTGGGAATACTAAGCCCACGGCTCCTCCATTGAGATAACGTGCTGTTAGCATGTCTTCATATGAAGGCGATTCTGCCACCAATAGTATGCCGGAAATAGTGACCAGGAGTGAGGCGAAACACTGTAAGTGTGGGTGATAAATTTTGTGTAAAATAATAGATTATTGATTAATTACCGTTATCAATTTCTTCTGGATCCTATTGCAGAGTATAGCTCCGATGATGGCACCAAGAAAACCACCAATGAACCAGCTCAAGGGCAAGTGTTTGGGTATCATGTTCTCATTCTTGCCCGACCACGCTAGAAACATGCCTCCCGATATGAATATTAAGGCAGCTGCGTGAGAATAAAGGGGAGAGAAGGAGATATATTTTGCATTTTTTTCTGATTTGGTGAAATGTAGACCGGGGCAGGAGTTGGACTTAGAAAATTTTAAAAAGTAAACAAGTAACAATGGCGTTAAGTTCGGCCGGGCCGAACTTTATACACCCTCAAGGGCAAGTGTTTGGGTATCATGTTTTCATTCTTGCCCGACCACGCTAGAAACATGCCTCCCAATACGAATATTAAGGCAGATACAGGAGAAGAAACGGGAGATAAAGAGATATATTTTGATTTTTTTCTGATTTGATGAAATGTTGAGTTGGACTGAGACAATTTTAAAAAGTAAACAAGTAAAAATGGCGTTGAGTTCGGCCGGGCCGAACTTTATACACTTTCCACATTGATTGCATTGCAATATAGTCAAAACAAAATACAAACCAAAACAAATACAAATATTGAAAAAATAATTTTATAAATAAATATATTATTTTTATTATTTGAAACCACGCTTATAAGGCAAGTCTACCGATACGTTTACACTATATATATCGAAATAATACTTCAAGTAAATTAAAATAATAAATATTCTTATATTTATATTTCCAAAAAAGCTTAAATACCATAAATATTGGTAGTGGGTGCTACAATTGATTGTATTTCGTTTCTATTTTAATTCCAAAAGTACAAAATCCATTTTCACACGTACATAGTGCAAAATAACCTAACTTCATGTTTCAACCAATTTTTGCCGTAAAAGTAAAAAGTACGAAATTTGAAAAAACTTTTTATTTTGTGAGTCTATGAAGTCAAAGGAATGTATAACCGAATTCCATTATTCGAGCTGCAGCCATTTGTTTGGTACCATTTTTATCCCCTTTTTCCTAGTTTACCCCCTTTTATTTTACGTTGAATTTACACACCGAATTTCATCATTCTAGCTCTAGTCGTTTAGTTGGTTCTATGTTTATCCCTCTGTAGCCATTGTATCCCGTGAAAGTACGAATTTGGAAAGAACCTTTTATTTTGAGTGCATAAGCAGTCAGAGGAATGTATGCTCTAAATTTCATAACTCTAGCTTCCATTTCATCTCCAAAAAGTACGAATTTCCCAACATCCGTTTATTCTACGTGTCTTCGCAATCAGAGGAATGTATACACCGAATTTCATTATTCTAGGTGCAGCCATTTGGTTGGTACCATTTTTATCCCTCTATTCCCTTTTTACTCCTTAAAAGAACGAATTTGGAAAAAATACTTTTATATTATGTATCTAATCAATTAGAGAAATGTACATACCAAATTTCGTGTTTCTAGCTGTCGCCGTTTGATATGTACCATTTTTATCGTTTTTTGCCCCATTTCACCCCTTACGAATACAAATCACTTTTGTTATAGGGGGAATGCGTATACCCAATATCAAGTAAGTACAAGCAGACATATTGAAAAAATATGCTTAAATACTCTACCCCTAATATTAAATATTAGGGGTTATTTTGGGTATTTTTAGTCCTTGTGAGGGAAAAATTTTACCCTTTGGGCCGATTTCGCCCAGTTTCAATCCCAACCGAACTACCACTAAAAGACGTATTTATGGAAAATTTGGACGTCCTAGCTTCTTTCGTTTAGAAGCTGGCGTGTTTTCAACAGACGGACGGACATGGCTAGATCGTCTTAGAATTGTATGACGATCAATAATATATATATACTTTATAGGGTCTTAGGTCGATATTTCAAGGTGTTACAAACGGAACGACATTTATAGTGCGCTTCTATTTGGTGAGAGGAATTTACGTACCAAATTTCACAATTCTAGCTGTAATACTTTAGTTGGTACCGTTTTTGTCACGCTCGACCCTTAAAAGTACGAATTTCACGAATATAGCTGCAATATTTAAATTGGTACCATTTTTATCCCATTTTGCCTCTTTGCATCCTTAAAAATACAAAATACAAAAAAATACTCTCTGGCACAAATCAATAAGCCGTGCCCGTTCCTTTCTCGAAAAAAAAAACAATGAAAAGAGTGCCTTCAAAATTGTCATATTTTTTCACCACTGATTTCACCTCAGTGCATTTCAAACCAAGAGCAATCAATTCAGATTTCACCTCAACAGCTGATCTGTCTTCCAAGCCGTAAATGACAACTTTAAACTTTCTACTCTCTTTGCTTTCGTGAGAGTAAAATTGACACTTACTCTCTTTGAGAGCAGAATTTATTAAATCATATGATTTCATATTATCACATGTTATTTTAACACCAATTGCATTTTTTTGTGTGTAATAATTTGAAATTAGTTTTTTATTCAGAATGTCTTGAATCACGTTCAGATTTTGACCCAACACTTTTATAGGTGGTATAGAAATATTTCTGGCAGTCTGATGATTTCCATCATCGTCACAATCGTTCATTACGTGTTCGGCACTGTCATTGTACATTAGTGCCTGAAGTGGCATCCAATAGTTTCTCCTTGAATTTTTGGAGGTAGAAGTCTTTGACACTTTCGATGAAGACATTTCGTCAACATCATTATCTTGTAGCGTTCGTTTTGGAATTTTGATGCAAACATTTTTCCTCTATTTAAATATTTACACTTGTTAAGTATAGACAACTAGAGAAAGCACGTCTGACATACACGAACTGAATTAAACAATCCGTACTTTTTTTATAACAGATTCTAATATAAAATTTTAAATGGCCCATCTTATAGAAAGCTTTTGGAACCCTTTGGTCCTATATTTTGTACAGGTATTAAAGGATACAATAAATATGATGATCTAGCATTTTTAAGAGTATTTTTCCTGAAAAATCTAGCATATATTCTCTCGACAATAAAAATGAAATAAAATACTCTCCTACCCTGTAGAATGACGTTATGCAGATATTTTAAAAATCGATCCATTTGAATTTTTTATTTTAATTTTTAATGATCTTAACAATATTTTCGATTACATTTCGGGTGTTTTTTGGTTTCTTATTTTAATACTGATTAGACAAATACAAACTGCGCTTTATTTCGATAATTTATCACTTTATGATCGATAATTTAATATTTTTCGAAATTTCGTTAGACATTCTCGCAATGTATTCCATTTCGTTTCTGGCATCGCCACTATGGCCATTATAAAAAAGATCGCTGACAGCGCTCCCATAGTATAAAAATATTCCGGCAAATCATAGACGTTGAATATAATGGTCTCTGAACGGCAGGCGATGATTATAATGTGAACCAACATTTCGACCATATAAACCAGACCTATGTAATAGGGTTTAATGGCCAACGGGAAGGCCTCACTCAAGTAGGCCGAAGATGAGGCCATGGATAAACCGGCAAAGAGTTGATATGCCAGCAGCAAGAACACGACTATCGTCATGCTAATCGAGTTTCTGTGGGCATCAAAAAGGCCACCAACGGCCAAGGAGAGACAAGAGCAGACGGAGAAGCCCACAATCATCGGCGGCTTACGTCCTTTGGAGTCCAGTGTAAATACGGCCAGACAAGTTCCGAGCAGGTGCAAGCTCGCGTATATGTAATATGACCATTCGCCATTGCCATAGGCAACGGAGGTGGCATAGGTCAGGCCAAAATTGGTGTAAAAGGAAAAACTCATTGCCCTGAAGGAGCGATAGAAACAAAGCTTTAGCAGTGCTGGCAACCCGATACGAGCACTTTGCATAATTGTCATTTCCTTATTTTCGGCCAAATAATGTTTATGCTCCATCAGCTGTTCGTATGTTTCGTTAGTTACCGTGAAGGGCCTCTGCAAACGTCTCAAGGTGTCAATGGCCAGCTCTTCCTGGCCACGAGCCAAATAGAATAGCGGCGACTCGACTTGCAACGCAATGGCGATTATGAAACCCACAAAGCCCCACACGATAGAGAGCGTACCCATCATTTGAATGTAATTGAACGATTCATCTGCTGTCCACATATTGCAATAGATGACCTGCAGGAGTAGACCCATGCTAAAGCACATGGACTCGATGGAGGCAGCATTCATGCCACGCATTGATTTCACCACCTCCTCGCCGGCCAACACAAAAGTCAAGGGGAATATTAAGCCCACGGCGCCGCCATTCAGGTAAAGTGCTGCCATCATAGCATCGTACGAATGAGGATCTGTGACCAGTAGTACGCCGCAAATAGTGACCAGGAGTGAGGCAAAACACTGTAAGTTTTGGGCGAGAAAATGATGAAATGTTGGAAATGCTCTTGGTTATTATCGTGTGTTCATTTACCGTTATCAACTTCTTCGGGATTCTATTGCAGACTATAGCTCCAAGGAAAGCGCCAATTAAGCCACCTATGAACCAGCTCATTGCTAGATCTTTGTAGAGGATGAGTGCTTCGTTGCCAGGGCCGGCCAAGAACATGCCGCCCGATATGTATATTAAAGCCCCTGTGGGGAGAATGGGAAGAGAAGCATGATTCGGTTTTGGGTAAGTTGGGTAGTACTAATGAATGGATTTTTCGAAGGTCGTACTTTTAAAAGGGGAAATGGGTAAAGAGGTATAAAAAAGGTACCAAGCAAATAGCATTAGCTAGAAAAATTAAATTCGATGTTTGCCTTGTACTTACCCTGCATAAGTGCTAAAAAATGGGATTTTTCGTAATTTGCACTTTTAAGGGAGGAAAGAAACAAAAAGGGATCAAAATTGTACCAATTTATGTAATGCTGCTATTTTCGTGGATTTTTTAAAATGCGTACTTTTAAGGGACATGCTTGACAAAAAGGGATAAAAATGATACCAACTAAAGTATTACAGCTAGAAATTTAGTATGTAGATTCCTGCCATCATATAGAAGCGCAATTCAAATCCATTTTTGTACTCTTAAGGGGTGAGCGGCACAAAAAGAGATAAAAATGATACCAATTTAAGTATTGCAGCTAGAATCGTGAGATTTGATACCCTTGTTATTGGGTATGGGCATTCTCCTATATAGCGAAAACGTGCTCCATATAGTGATTCTTATTCGTAGGGGTGAAATGGGGCAAAAAGCGATAATAAATGTACATTTAAAAAGGAAAACAGCTAGAAACACGAAATTCGGTGTGTACATTCCTCTAGTTGAGGAATGTATCTTGAATATGTATCTAATATAGAATTATTTTTTTCCAAATTCGTACTTTTAAGGGGTAAAATGGGAATAGAGGAATAAAAATGGTATCAAGCAAACAGCATTTAGGAGCTAAAATAATGAAATTCGGTATATACATTCCTCTTATTGCGTAGACACGTAAAATAATGGGATTTTTCGAAATTCGTACTTTTTGGGGTAAAATAGAAAAAGGGTATACAAATTTTACCAACCAACTGACCGCAGCTAGAGTCATTAAATTCGTCTGACTATGTAGACGTGAACAATAAAAAGGTTTTTCCAAATTCGTACTTTCAGGGATACAATGGGAACAGAGGGGTAAAAATGCTACCAGCTAAACGGGAACAAATAGAATGATGACATTCGGTGTGTATATCCATCTAATTGCGTAGACACGTAAATTAAAGAGATTTTAGAAAGTCGTACCTTTATGGGGGTAAAATAGGAAAAAGAGGATAAAAATGGTATAAACCAAATGGCCGCAGCTAGAATCATGGAATTCAATTTTTCCAAATTCATACTTATTTACATTTAGTTTGAACTGAGGTTAGGTTATCTTGCATAGTGTACGTGAGAGATAATGGATTTTCAAAATTTGTCCATTTGGAATTAAGTAGGATGGAAATACAACCAACTGTAGTATTTAAGCTTTTTTGAAGATGGCTGTCTTATATTTACTTTATGAATTGACTTGAAGTATTATTTCGATATATATATATATATATATAGTATAAACGCTTTGTTTATAAGCGTGATTTGAGATAATTTTATATTTATTTCAATCAATTTTTTCAATATTTTTATTTGTTTTGGTTTGGCTATATTAAAAAATTTACATTCTCCTGTAATGTTACTGCAATCGACAGCCTCTGTGGAATTCAATTCATGGTGGAGGGTATATTATGTTCGACCCGGCCGAACTTAACGCCCTTTTACTTGTTTTATAATACCCTACACCACTTCGTGGACTAGGGTATTATAAGTTAGTTTTCCGCCAAATGTTTGTAACATCTAGAAATATTCGAGCTAGACCTACCATTAAGTATACGGATCGGCTTAGAATCACCAGCTGAATCGATTTAACGATGTCTGTCTGTCCGTCCGTCTGCTGTCCGTCTAAGCTTGTTCGCTCTCTACAGGTCGCAATTGTGATCCAATTGTCATGAAATTTGGCAGAAGTTAGTTTTTTGGTCCAACGACGATTGGTATTGAATTTGAAAAAAATCGGTTCAGATTTAGATATAGCCTCCATACAAATATCGCTATAAATTACACTATTACTGCCCTAGAATACACATTTTACATGGGATCATGACCAAATTTTCAGGATCGTGTTATATTTGAACTAGAAATAGCTCGCCGGAAAGTGGGTCACATAGGTCTATGTTTTGATATAGCCCCCATACAAATGTACATCCGATTTACAATATTACTTCTCTAAAATGCACATTTTACGTAGGAACTTGATCAAATTTTCCACACAATGTTAAACTTATACTAGAAACACATATTTTGAAAGCCAGCTACAGAGGTCAATGTTTTGGTATAGCCCCATACAAATGCGCCCCCAGTTTATACTATTATCGCTCTAGAAACCACATCTTACATTGGATCTTTATAACATTTTGCAGATCATGTTATATTTCAATAGAGAATACCTACTTTGAAAGTGATCTATAAAGGCCCACTTTTTAATGTCGCGCCCTTACAAATGGACCCCCATTTCAATTATTACCTCTCTAGGACCCACATTTTACATCGGAAAATTTTCAAATTTTGCAGATTATATTATATTTAAACTAAGAATACATACTATTAAAGTCAAATATATGTGTCCATACTTTGGAATAACCCAAATGGGGCCCCATTCTACTACGTCTTACGTCGGATCATGATATATTTCAACTAGGAATACCTACCGTGAATGAGAAATATATAGGTCCACGTTTTAGACCAGGCCCCAAGCGTTGTTATACTACTGTATAATTTGTATTTGTCTGCCGGACAATTGGATCGATTATTTACCATATTTGTTAAATATGACTAAAGATAAATTTATACCATAAACTGTACTGTATAATTTATATGAACTACATAAAATTGCTCCTATGAAACACCTGGGTTTAGTAAAAAAGCGAGGTATATACGCAGGTAGTGGTGTAGGGTATTATATAGTCGGCCCGCCCGATTTTAGACTTTCCTTACTTGTTTTTTATTGCGTAGTTTTATCAAAATTTTACTGTGGAATGCAATGCATGGTGAAATACACATATATATAGGGTGTTTTTTTATTGGGGTATAGAACTTTAAGTTGGCATCACTTTTTTAACTGGCGGCCATTTTGTCAGCTGTCAAGTGATTAATATTTAGTTTGGTTTGCCATTTCATCATGAAAAGGTTGACAAAAGAACAACGCTTGCAAATCGTGCAAATTTATTTCGAAAGTAATGGTTCAGTTCGCGAAGTTCACCGCAAGCTCCGTCCATTTTATGGTCGACATAATCGTCCATCAGAGCAATTAATTCGGTTAACCATGGATCGTTTTCGCACTACGTTTACTCTATGTGATAATACGCATCCGCAGAGACGTCGAACAGTGCGCACCGAAGAAACAATTGCCGCTTAGGCAATTAGGGGACTTGGAAGCCAACATTCGTGGCGTTATTGCCAACGGCCCCATATGCTCGAAAAAGTGGTTGAAAATTGGACCTGTAGAATTGGCTATATTCGAGCTAGCCGCGGCGGCCACATGCCCGAAATCATATTTAAACATTAATGGCATAAAATTATCCTTCCAATAAAGCCAAATTGATGGACATTAAAACGATTTTCTTGTGTTTTATTTCAATTCGAAGTTCTATACCTCAATAAAAAACACCCTTTATAACATCGATTTTAATAACCTAATTTTGTGATCATAAATTGTTCACTATTTATTTATTTTATAATAATAATTATTAAGATTATTTTGGCCAAGGAACGTATTAATATGTTTGTCGATTAGTTTGCCTAAGTAACGAGTTATTGGCGGATAATGCCTCCATTGCTGTATTCACAAACAATAAAAGATTTCGTCAAGCGGCGCAATATAGATTTTCTGTTATATGCACCCAGATAACATGACTCAGCCATGTCAACTGAACAGCAAACGTATATACATACATATTCGTTAATATTCTGCATATTCAACACAACAAGATATGCAATTTGTAATGAGTGAAGCGTATAATTTCAAATAATTATACACATCAAAGTGTAGTTCAAAAATGGTTTTAATAGCCCAAAAATATTCAAATGTCAATATATTTTTTCTAAATGAAAGTTTCTGAATTTTAGAAGTCGTAAATTCTTGCTTTCGATGAACCCTAATGTAGTTTGAATTCGATTGTCATACCTGCTCCTACCGAATTGGATTGTGGTTTATTTTTGTAGTTGCGTTTGCACCATCCTTCTGGTTTTTCCGCTGTCAGCACAGCCGGGTACGTTGGTATCACAAAAATGGGTGGATAACACGCCGTTTCATTTGCTTTGCTTGTTTTCGACATTTTTCCTCAATTAATTTTGCTAATTTTAATTGTTAAAATGTGTTTGAAATTTGAAGTACAATTTCGATGCCATTCGTTGTTAGCGTAACATTGACAAGTTCCATACTGATTTGAGTTAATTTGAGTAGTTGTTGTTCACTAGACGATAATTCGGCTGTTGTGTTTATGTGGTTGTTATCAGTATGTATATAATTTATTAGGGTGTTCCAAGTTATAGGTTCGATAATCCGTGTCGACTTGATGTGTTCTAAATACTCTGTAAATTTCAGAGTCTGTTTTCAGTTGTATCTGCGATATCAGCCAAGATGTAGTGAACTCAAGTAAGATTTCTTGTCTTGTATATAGAAGGTCTTTGATAGCAAGATATACACTCTTGAAATGTTACACATTATTGACGTTCCTACCAACAAAAAAAGACTCAAGGCACAGAGAAATGCGCTAAAATTTATCGCTATACAGTAGATAAATACAGACGATCGAAACTGACTTCAGTTGACGAAATCACGTAAAACAACTCGGACTTCTGTTAATTTTTCATAAATGTAATCATTGCTTATTTGTTTGTTATTATGCTGTACTGTTTTTATGTAAAATTTGTAATGCTTATAATTTTTGTACAGATATACCTGAAGATGATTGAATAATTCAATCGAAATATTGTAAAATAAATAACTAAAATTAAAACAATAACATCAGATTTTTAATAAAAGCCTTAAGCTAAATTAAAACATCATAAAATTCGTACTTTTTTACTTTTACGGCAAAAATGGGTAGAATCATGAAGTTAGGTTATCTTGCACTGTGTACGTGACAGATAATGGATTTTCAGAATTTATACTTTTGGAATTAAAATAGGATGGAAATACAACAACCGAACTTTACTTTGTTTTTACTTGTTGTTATTTTAACTGGCATCTTAACAAAGAAAACAGGAAAACAGTTATGACCCTTCTTGTGGAAGTACATACGACTACATGACCCGTGATTTGTTGACATTTCCTTCGCTACAATAAGGGATATAACTTCCCAATTTATTCATAGATTTCCTTGTTTTCATTGTAAGGATCCCAGCGATAGGGTGGACCAATTAAAGCTCTGAATTAGAATCGACTATAAAACATTTTTAAAATTTCTAGTTTTATTGGAAAGGTGGAACTATGACTACCATATGCATATCATATGACTACCACGTCTGGCTCGACAGTGACTCATTGTGGATGCATTGACTTCTCAATAGTCACGTGTGGGTTCTCTGAACCCCATATGTGGCAATTTCGCTTATTGACATAGCCGAGATGAAATGAGCTTCATGAAAGACGAACAGAAGGCCGATCTCTTCTCGAAAATTTTCCACGTAAATTTCTTACAGTTTGCATTAAAGACACACTACTTTGGAAGTAAGTTTTTAATATTTCCCAATTTTGTTCGAGCGTATCATTTTGCACATACCAAACATAACACTGGAAATAAAAATGAATGTTATTCTACCTTTTAAAGTCAAAGTAATCAGTAGTTCAAATTTAAAATTTTAAAAGCCCTCCCTATATTAACAATATGACTATTCCGTTATTTATTTTGTAAACCTGATTTTTGCGTTATTTAACCAAAAATTTAAAAAAATCTTTTTTTATTTTTTTTGTTGTCTACAAAAAGGATCATAACTTTTACATTAGGCACCGTAGAAGAAAAAACTAGAGAGAATGCAGTAAAAAAACATTTATTTTTTTGGGACACCCTAGTATGTATATAATGTTATTGCTTCGCCGGACATATTAATTACTTTCAATACAATCAAATATTTCGTATTATTGTACTCATTTATTTCTAAGGCATATCTTTCTATCCATCCGTCCGTCCATAGTTTGTCCATTCTGAAACGGCCTGGAAATAATTCAACGGTTTTATGAAATAGACCAGAGGATTGGGGGTGTCCTAAGTTTGTCAATCCGTTCATAGCTCCTTGGAATATCGAACTGATAGCCAAAACAATATTTTTCTCGGATTTGCGGAGAAAAGTTCCGTCGGAACTTCGGAACTTTTTTAAAGGGCTTGAAATACACCATTTCCTTGTCACTTGCTTCTAAAGTTTCAGTCTTCCGCATTCTTATAATTAAAGCTTTTCTATCTTCTTATAAATCGTGAACTAATCCAATCTTAAATCAAAAACTAAAAATGACATCTTATTTCAAACGGGTCCTCCCTTCAAAACTTTCCAACACGTTAAATATCTTTTTTTCATCAACAACAACAATGACCTCTCTCTCAATTTATGTGTATCCAACTAAACGCACACCAGGCTGGGCCCATACAAATGGTAAACCAATTTCCAGTCATCCCATAAAATGAAGTTCTTAGATCGCTTCTGAAAATCATGTTTTTCCGTGTACTTTTTTTTGCTTTCATTTTTGTCAAATTATTTTTTCTGAAATTATTGACCTTTGAAAACACCTTAAATATAAATTTTGATCTTGTCTTAGAAACTTATTGGTCGAAAGCATTTTCTTATTTTTTTTTATTTTATTTGTACATATAGTGTTTGTACAATTTAGTGAGATCTTCGCTGAAAGTGGACTATATAAATATTTGGTGGACTCACAAATTGTAAAAAATGTCAGTTTCCCAATTTAGAGACGGAAAAATAAAAGAATAGACAGAAAGGCAGGTTTCAGTTTTAATTCAGTGTTGGTTTATTAGGTGCTGTGCTTCTTACCGCTCCGATCGTTGCCGCAAAAGTGCTAGTTGGAGGCAGTGAAGAAAAACGATGCACCGAAGAAAAATATAATTCTGCAACAAAATTATTGGAATTTTCCTCAAAATGGAAACTCTTCGTCAAATCGAGCGAAAGCTCTTCTGTGTGATGAGCGGGGAACAGACGAAGGGTTTCCATCATTACTTAAATTACAAACAAAAACGGATTCAATTCAAAACATATTTATACAATTCGTTAATGAATACAACTAAAATATTTATACAATTCATTTTTTAATAAGATTTGTTTAACGCAGTTAAACAGTGTTACATTCATATATAATTTGGCCCCAGCGCTTTGAAGGCATTTTTGAAGCAGGCTGGCAGTATTAATGCATATACAAATAAATTAGTTTAATAGTAATTCAAAATAAAGATAAAAAATATTTATAAAAATTATGGTAGAAGTGTTTCAAACTTACCATATAAGTATTTTTGCAGGAGGACTTACAATTTTATATTCGAGCAATATTTCTCGATTCAAACGGCAATTCGTCGTGCTTATTTCCCCCAATATAATCAATTCGCTGCTTAGTTTTTTCTAATCTACATCTCGGAATTCTTAAATTGGACTGGTTTTGTAGAAATGATATGATGTTGTAAATACATTTGTACATGCAGTCCATTCATTGGCAGTACAGTTTTACTCTGATCCTTATACAATGAAATTGTTGAATAAGTTACTGGCAAATTATATACAACTTTCAGGGCCTTGTTTTGAATACATTGCAGGAATCTGAAGGAAGTACTATTCTTGTTGTAAGCATATGCACTTGCCAAGTAACTTAAATGAGATTGTATTAAAGCCTGAAATATCATCAGCTTGGATTTAAGATTCAGTTTGTTCCTCAAATTATACAAAATACCTACAGCAGGAGCAATTTTCTTCTTCAAATTATCCATATGCATGTTCCAAAATAAATTACTTCGCAATGTTACTCCCGGGTACTGCATAAAATGTTTCTCATACACAAGTCATCCATCAACATATACATTAAAATTATTGTTAAGACTGGCAGAATGTGGTCTGAATCTAATAAGTTTGGACTTTCCGGGATTGATCAATAAGCGATTCAACCGTGCATATTCAAATAGCAAAGCTGCATCCCTCTCAACTCTAGTTTTCAGTTTTTGTTTTTAAGGGTAAAATAGGCAAACATCATCCGCAAACATAATTAGATGACCATCCAGTTCCAAATTCCTAACCCGCTACCCTGTGGTACTCCATAGTTCAATATACCCATAAAACTTTTCGAATCTTTTATATGAACATATTGCTTCCTGTTAGAATTAATATTACCAAATGAGAAGCAGTGACTCGTTGGAACAAGAGTACGTAGATCATTGAAAGTATCATCAGGATATGATTCAATTTGCTGCTTAAGATCTCTGACAGAAGGAAGAAAAAAAATAAATAGCTACAGTCAATACCTTTCGAATGATGCCTAAATAATGATCGGAAGGAAATTGACTCCGCAACGCTCATTTTTGTAAAAAGAGTTTGAAAATGTTGGCTCTGAAAATACATCTCCTGTATTAAATTATTTCACAAAACATCATTTATCGACTGATATTCATCATTTGGACATCATTCGAAATGTTTTTATTCCTTCTATTTATTTTTCATAGCATCTTTCACAAAATGTTGCCAAGAAATATAAGTTTTTAGCAGTTACTTTGAAAAACCACAAAAATGACTCTAAATTTCCAGAAATTCGACCTAGAAGTTACACCAAGACAATAAACAAAATTATATTTTAAGTTCTTTCAAGGGTCTATTAATTCAAGAACTTAAAAAACATGATTTATGGAGGTGTTTTCAGGAGCGTTGAGCTCACAGATGACTGGACCTAGGGACGAAATAATTGTAAATCATTATTAAACAATCCAATTTTCATTTTTGGGTGGTGACCGCATTTATTTTCGCGACCCATCCTAATGTACACACACACAAAAATAACATGAGTTTTTTGCGGAGGGTATCTAAAATTCGACATGACTGACTCTAATTTCTCTGTTATTATTTGCTTTTTTTCTTATCAAAATCACATCACATCGTTTGGTTGTCAAAACATGATAAACAAGTGTTGGCAGCGGACAGCCAGTAATTGGTATTGACTTTTTATAGACCCAATTAATTGTATGGAACGGCGTAGAGCACTCGACTCAGTAGGTAGGTAGGCAGTGACTCGTCTCATACACACAAATCGATTCACTGTGGGTTGTGTCAAATTGTTATATTGTTTTTGTCACTTGGAGGGACCATGCCTCCGTCAGTATTGTGTGGGCATAAAAACTCCCGATATGAGGAAAACTTCTTAGATTGTGACGTTTTCATTGCCCTTCCAAAAAAATTATATTTTCTTTTTTTTTTTTTTTGAACCATTTGGAAACTCATTTGCCTTTGAATGAGAAAATGTAAAATTGATGTATTTTGGATAGTTGACCTTTTAATAAATTGTGTGTAGATGTTTTTGTCCGGCTTGAGGTCATGAAATTTAAAAAACAACGATGTTGTGTTTTTATTAATTTTTTTATTTAAAAATTCCCAATATTTCGATTGACTTCGTCAATCATCTTCAGGGGTGTCAATTTGTGAATATAAAGTATAAACAACAGTAACTTGTCCGCACAACCAGTCTATGTTGACATTTTTAAATAAAAAAATTAATAAAAACACAACATCGTTGTTTTTTAAATTTCATGACCTCAAGCCGGACAAAAACATCTACACAAAATGTAAAATTTTCAAAATATTTCTTACTGACAGGGCAACATTTTTATGCAAAACGCCGTTAGTGCCGCTCAGTTGTTATTAATCGATTTTTTAATAATTTTCTAACTTTTGAACGGATAGAGATAACTTCACAAAATTTCATGTGATTCACATGCTTTGAGCAGAGGTCTTTGTCAGATGTGTTGCATTATATCTTTCTTAACTTTTAGTGGGCTGGGAGCTACTGGCTGGCCCTCCGACTGTGGACACCTCGTCCATGTCAAGTTTCTAACATAACTAAACATCGTGGTTTAGTATTCATATCACCGTCTAATTAGGTAGGGCGCATCATATTGTTGGCCCACGCACGACTTTAGCCTTTGCCTACTTTTTGTTTCAATGCATTCTACGATATCTGCTGATATAAAAAATTCTTTTGTATCAAACATGTAATATACAATATACATCAATATTTTATCATTATAATTACTTTCTGATATTATTTTTATGACCTTCAAAATACGTTATACTTTTGGTAGTGGGATTTTGACCACAAGTAAATATTTTAAAGACAAAAAAAAAGATATTTAAAAAAATTTTCAATTTATTTAAATTAAACAAGTAAAAACGGCGTTAAGTTCGGCATTTCACAGAGGCTGTCGATTTTCGTAGAAGTGCAGTAGTATTACAGGAAAATATAATTTGTTTTAATATAGCCAAACTAAAACAAATATAAATATTGCAAAAATAATTTTATAAATAAATATAATATTTTTCATTTCAAGCCCCTATACATATATACATATATGTATCGTATGTAAAACAAATATAAATATTGCAAAAATAATTTTATAAATAAATATAATATTTTTTTTTATTTCAAGCCCCTATACATATATATAGGTATCGAAATAATAATCAAGTCAATTCAAAAAATAAATATTCTTATATTTATATTTTCAAAAAATCTTAAAAACCGTAAATATTGGTAGGTATTGGTTGCCACAGTTGGTTGTATTTCCATTCTATTTTAGTTCCAAAAGTACAAATTATGAAAATCCATTATTTCACGTACGGTCCTATGTTCCTCCTAGGAACCACGGGAATATATATAATTTAACGTACATAGTGCAAAATAACTTAACTTCATGATTCAACCAATTTTTGCCGTAAAAGTACGAATTTGGAGAAAACTTTTTATTTTGCATGTCTATGCAGTCAGAGGAATGTATACACCGAATTCCATGATTCCAGCTGCAGCCATTTGGTTGGTACCATTTTTATCCCCTTTTTTCAATTTTACCCCCTCAAGAGTACGGCTATCTAAAATCTCTTTATTTTACGTGTCTACGCAATTAGAGCTGTATTCGTTTAGCTGTATTCGTTTAGTTGGTACTATTTTTGTCTCCTGTACCCATTGTATCCCTTGAAAGTATGAATTTGGAAAAAACTTTTATTTTTCGTGTCTACGCTGTCAGAGGAATATATATTCTGAATTCCATGACTCTAGCTGCGGTTGTTTGGTTGGAACTATTTTTATCCCCTTTTTCCATTTTTACTCCAAAAAGTACGAATTTCGAAAAATCCGTTTATTTTACGTGTCTACGCAATCAGAGGAATGTATACACTGAATTTAATTATTCTAGGTGCAGCTGTTTGATTGGTACCATTTTTATCCTTCTATTTCCATTTGATCCCTTAAAAGTACGAATTTTGAAAAAATAATTCCATATTATGTATCTACTCCATTAGAGTAATGTACACAGCGAATTTTGTGCCTCTAAATTTTGTCGTTTAATAGGTACCATTTTTATCCCTTTTTGCCCCATTTCACCCCCTACGAATAAAAATCGTTTAATGGTGCATGTTTTTGTTATCGGGGGAATGCGCATACCCAATATCAAGTAAGTACAAGCAGACATATTGAAAAATATGCTTAAATACTCTAACATATTATGGGTTATTAGGGGTATTTTCAGTCCTTGTGAGGGAAAAAAGTTTCCCTTTTGGCCGATTTCGCCCAGTTTCAATCGCAACCGATCTACGACTATAAGACGTATTTATGCAAAATTTGGATCTCCTATCTCGTACTTTCAACAGACGAACGGACATAACCTTTATAGGGTCTCAGGTCGATATTTGAAGGTGTTACAAACGGAATGACAAAGTTAGTATACCTCTATTCTGGAGGTGGAGGGTATAAAAATGTTTATATGTAGATACATTTTTTTCTTACTAAAATTTCAATTTTTGTCTTTAAGATTTGTACTTCACTGTTCGATAACACTCGCAAATATGTTCAATTAAATCTATTTCCCAAATTGCTATTAAACGCAAAAAAGGAGTAGAAATTTGTTTGAAATTTGATAGGCGACTACTGTCTGTGATTTTCGGGTGTATCTGAATGTTTCAATGCAGTTCGCATTCAATAGAGAATGCGAGCTCATACAGTCCTCTTCAATAGGTTATTTATAATATTTAAAAATTATAAAGTAGGATAGATGACAACTACCAAAAAGAAAGTTTATAGGATAAATATATCAATAGTTTTAACTAAAAATCGATCGGCAATTTACTGAAATATTTCAGTTATAACTAAAAATAATTTTTTTAAAAAATAGTTTTGTCATCCCAGTTCACAATTACGAATTTGAGAATTGCAAAAATTTAGTTTTAGTTAACACTGGAATATCTCAGCCAATTACAGTCCGATATTTAATTAACATTGAAACAATCTTGTTCCTAAGATTGTAAGATTTCATGAAAGGAAACAACTCGAAGGTTTTATAAAATACTTTTCACACTTTATTTAGAAATTCGTACTTTTTGGGATTAAAATGGAAAAAGGGTATAAAAAAGGTACCAACCAAATGGCAGCAGCTAGAATCAAGAAATTTGGAGTATACATTCATTTGACAGCGTAGACACGAAAAATAAAAAGGTTTTTCAAATTCATACTTTCCAGGGATACAATGGCAACAGAGGGATAAAAATGGTACCAATTACAGCTACAGCTAGAATGATGATATTCGGCGTGGACATCCCTCTAATTGCGTAGACACGTAAAATAAAGAGATTTCAGAAAGTCGTACTCTTAAGGGGGTAAAATGACAATAAAAATGGTACCAACCAAATTGCCGAAGCTAGAATCATAGAATTCGGTGTATACAAAAGCACGCAAAATAAAAAGATTTTTCACTCATTTACTTTTACGGCAAAAATTGGTTAAATCTTGAAGTTATCTTGCTCTGTGTACGTGAGATAATGGATTTTCAAAGTTTTTTGGAATTAAAATAGAATGGAAATACAACCGACTATAGCACCCATTATCTGCCAATATTAAATGGGATGTAAGTTTTTTTGAAGATTGTTGTCTTATATTTTCATTTTGAATTGACTTGAAGTATTATTTCGATATATATAGTATAAACGTATTGGTAGCCTTGTCTTATTTTGGTTTGGCTATATTAAAAATTGACATTTTCCTGTAATGTTACTGCACTACTACGGAAACAGCCTGTGTGGAATGCAATCCATGATGGGGGGGTATATAAAGTTCTGCCCGGCCGAACTTAACGTTGTCTTTACTTGTTCTAATTATGCTTCTAATGAATCCTTAATTAAACCGATGAAACTTTATAATACTTTTTGTGAGTTTGTAGATTTTACTAATTTTACTAGCTTTTCCACTTCGTGGAATAGGGTATTATAAGTTAGTTTTGCGCCAAATGTTTCTAACACACACCTTTAAGTATACGGATCGGCTTAGAATCACCAGCTGAATCGATTTAACGATGTCTGTCTGTCCGTCCGTCTGCTGTCCATCTAAGCTTGTTCGCACTCTACAGGTCGCAATTGGTATGCGAATGTCACGAAATTTGGCAAAAGTTTGGCCAAGAACGATTGGTATTGAATTTGGAGGAAATCGATTCAGATTTAGATATAGCCTCCATACAAATACAATATATTTTACATGGGATCATGGCAACATTTTCAGGATCATGTTGCAGCTTTTACATCGGATCTTGATCAAATTTCTTACACAATGTTACGTTTGGACTAGAAACAGATATTTTGAAAGCCAGCGATATAGGTCAATGTTTGGTATAGCCGCCATACAAATGGGCCCCCAGTTTACACTATTATCGCTCTAGAAACCACATCTTACATTTTGCAGATCATGTTATATTTCAATAAAGAATATCTACTTTGAAAGTGATCTACAAGGGCTCACTTTTTAATGTAGCGCCCTTACAAATGGACCCCTTTTTTATTTTTAACCCTCTGGGACCCACATTTTACATCGGAAGTTTATCAAATGTTGCAGATTGTATTATATTTCAACTAAGAATACATACTATGAAAGTCAAATATATGGTCCATATTTTGGTATAACCCCCATACAAATTGGGTCCCCATTCTACCCTATTATCGCTCTAGAACTCACATCTTACATTATATCTTGATAAAATTTTGGAGATCATCTTATATTTCAATAAAGAATACCTACTTTGAAAGGGATCTATATTGGCCCACTTTTTATTGTAGCGCCCTTACAAATGTGCCCCATTTTTATTATTACCTCTCTATAACCCACATTTTACATGGAATGTTTTCTAAATTTTGCAGATTTTATTATATTTCAACTAGAAACAGCTACAATGAAAGTCAAATATATGAGTCCATATTTTGGTATAACCTCCATGCAAATGTCCCCCATATTGCTCTATTAGAGCTGATCATTATATATTTCAACTAGGAATACCTGCCGTGAATGACAACTATATAGGTCTATGTTTATGGCACTGACCCCAAGTTTTGTAATAGGCCCCCCTACAAATGTCCGTCCGAGTTATCTTGATTAATTTTTCCAGATCATGTTATATTTATTTTCAGAATGCCTGCCTGCCTATGTTTTCAAATTCAACTGTCCCACCAATTTTTATTAAAACCTTTACATTACCATGGACCATATTAGTGGACCGTTACGCAATCATATGCACCTTCCGATTTGTTGATAACACTCTGAATTACAGCCAATTTTGATGAAAATAACTTTTTTGTGTAAAATCGCCCCTTATATAACCTGGGTTTAGTAATCAAAACGAGGCAGGGTGTGGTGTAGTGTATCATATAGTCGGCCCCGCCCGACTTTAGCCTTTTCCTACTTGTTTTAATATAAAAAATGTAGGACATTGCTGGCTTGTAAGGACTTAGTTCCGTAGACTAAATAAATAAAATAATAAAATTTTAATATTAAAAGTCATATTTTGTATTAAACAATTTTCAAAAAAAATGGTATCATTCATCGTTTAAGCATTATTCGAAAGTTATAGATTCCTTCCATTTATTTGTCATTTTTTGGAGACTATTTTTAAAGCAGTGTTTCTGCGGAAAAGTGAATTTGAATTTGTCGCGCAAAAGAGCCATTGTTTCGTTAGATGTATGGCAAGTGGCACCGTCTATTTGAAACCACATCCACATCCATATCTTCCGATTCGGGCCATAAAAAGTTCGTTATCATCTCACGATAGCGAAGACCATTCGCAGTAACTGCCTGACCGGCCTCATTTTGGTAAAAATACGGCCCGATGATGCCGCCAGCCCATAAACCGCACCAAACAGTCACTCTCTGTGGGTGCATTGGTTTTTCGACAATCACTCTTGGATTATCATTCGCCCAAATGCGGCAATTCTGCTTATTGACGAGTCCACTGAGGTGAAAATGTGCCTTATCACTGAAGATGATTTTCTTCGAAAATGCCCATTTTCATAATAAGCCTGAATAACTTTAACGCGTTGATCGATTGTGTATCTTTCCATGGTTCATATTGAATTAGTCTGAAATTGAGAAATGTCAAATGAAATGCAAAAAAAAAAAACTTGGCGTTTAGGTGTGGTTCACATTCGACATCGGCCCTTACAAGTTAACAACTCTTTATAAACGGGTGTGATTGGACCTATATTTCCAAAATGAGAGTAGAAATCCTAAAGGTACACCGGCGAAAATACGAAAATCAGTATTTTAAAAGGATCCATTAAAAAAGATCTGATATTGTTTTCGAGTTAAGAAAGCTAAATTACCTGATAAACTTTTATACATTGCCCTTCGACAAAGTTTTTGTTTCAAAATTCGACATGGTCACCTCAATTTTGGTGTTACTCACAAGGGATGCAAATCATCTGAAAACATCTCTGTTCTATGCATGTGTAATTTCCTGAATATATAATTTTCCGTGCAATAGTTATAAGATTATTTGCCAAAAAATCGATTTAGAACCACACTGCGTGGTGAAGGGTGCCATAAAGTCCCATTCTTACTAGTTAAGATCCTAATGAGACACAAACAACAACTTTCGCATATTACTCAGGGGGTCTTTCTCCAATCGCTCGAAAACATTATACAAGTCAGAGATGAAAAATTACTTCCAATGAGTAATTACGAATTCGCACAAGTCCTGAGTAGAATTTTATTTAGGGTTGCCGTGGCTATGTCGTATAATTTATTCATTCTAATGTAATTGTAGCCTTTACAGGCTATAAAAAGGCCTGACGTTTCTCAATATTTGGAGAGGAAATTTACAAGCGGCCAGCAGCAGTCGTATGTATCTTCAGCAGACATTACATTAAAATCTACTTAAAAATTTAAGGACTACTCAAAAACGATACGACCTCATTCGCATTACGTTCGTCCAGTGTATCGCGTGTGCTTATGTGGCAGTCACTTACTCATGTGTGTGTGTGTGTGTGTGTTTGTATTTGTAGTTACATCGAAGTATCGCCAAGTAAGAGTACTCGTGCTCGTACTAGTATGGCTGTACATGTACTTACTTAAACATAACACTAAATTTTATTATCCTGTCGATGAAAGCAGTTTATTAGGGCGGAAGTCAAATTTATTTCGACTTCTCGCACACGCTGCAGTTGCTTCCACGTTTTCTTCCACAGTCATCGAGTTTAATGCGATGAAATCAGCTGATATGATTTGAAAGCAATGCGGTGCAGACCATCCACCAGCACCACCCACCAGTCAATGGAATGGCATTTCTGTTTAAGACACTTTGCCCGTTAACAATGGCTATTTGAGAGGGTGTACACCGGAGGAATAATGTCAGTAATAAACAAAATAAGTCGTGTTATTAATTGTTTGTGGTCTATTCAAAACGATGCCTAAGACGCTATTTACGCTTGCATGAAGGTGGACGCTAATGTAAACCTGGATATCTATAAATATAAAACTAAAGGGTATCACCATGGATCTGTGGAATATAGAGGCTGTCGATTTTCGTAGAATTGCATTAACATTACAGGAAAATTTTATTTTTTTAATAAAAAAATACAAATATTTAAAAAATAATTTTATAAATAAATATAAAATGTTTGTTATTTTAAACTTATATGACAATGATATCAATTCTGTTTATACTATACTAGCTTTTTGTATCCGGCGTTGTACGGATTTTCGTCTTCCTTATGTATGTAAATTTGTATGCTCGCAATTTTTGTTTTGTATATTTTTACTTCTGTAAATTAGTTTAAATTAATACTTATTTATTTAAATTCATAAGTTACATTTTTAAAATATAAAAACTTCATGAAAATTTAAGTAATTTCAGTGTTTATTTAAAGAAAATGAAACAATAACATAGAGAGTTAATTAATTATGGTAATTATTTGTAAGAATGTATTTTGTGTCTATTAGTTAAGTTAGTCAGTATTTCATTGGAGTGCTTCGGGATACACGATATTTACAATTTTTCCACCTTGTTGAAGTACATTAAAGTTTTTGGGCTCGAGAGCAAGCAACATATAACTGACCATGTGAAAAACATGGATTTTCCAGATTCAATCCCCAAACTTCAAGTGATTGTCCCTGTGCATTGTTTATAGTCATTGAAAATGCTAGGCGAATCAGAAACTGTAGTCGTTTGAAATCAGATGGTTTATCGTTGGGAATCATCGGAATGCGTGGTATAATGACATATTTTCCTTTTGATTTTCCATTTAAAATCGTTGCATTAGTCTCTTGACAGAAATTCTAATACAAATGCACAATCGAGGAGGACTAACAATCCTTAGGAGAATTATAGGTGAACCAATTTTAAGAGATAACATGTGCGGCGGAATTCCTGGAAGGTCCAAAGAATTTAGAAATTCAATTCGATAGTTGACAGCTTCATCCGCATTCATGTCTATTGATTTGTAATGTGTGCAATCACCTAGAAATTTGTTCCAGAATTAAATTATTGATTGCATTAACAGTGTTTTTTTTTTTTCAGCCAATATAGCACGAACGTAAAACAACTCTTTGTTTCTATAGTTTGTGGAATTTTATGTGAAGACTTTCTCGATTAAATGCTGAATTGATTCCTGAATGACATTTTTTGAAAATGTAATACTCCTTTTCACTGCATCAACTGATACTTTTCCATTATCAACATCCAGTAGATGTTTCGAAAATATAGCTGCTGAGTCATTGTGATGCAGATGTACACGCATACTGGTGGTCAGATTAATTTTTTGTACATATCGCCAGAGATGCGGGTGCTGATTTTGGAATTACTGGAAGGGTCTGTCGGAAGTCTCCAGCTAGTAAAATAAGAGTTCCACATAATGGTTGTGTATTTGATCTAAACTCTTGAAGTGTCCGATTAAGCGCTTGTAGGGATTTCTTATGTGCCATGGTGCAGTCATCCCACACAATCAGCTTGCATGTTTTGAGCATTTTCGTCATGCCTGAACTTTTGCCAATATTACAGGTTGGAGAATCGACAAATTGTATATTCCATGGCAATTTCAACGCTGAATTTGCCGTTCGTCCTCTATCCAATAATGTAGCAGCAATACCGGGGGAAGCAATAGCTAAAGCTATCCCATTTTGAGATGGATGTGCGCTAACACCAAACTGATGAGAAAGATTTTAACTGTGCCTCCTGGTGCATCACTGTAGTTAGTATTTTGTCAAAGGCCACTTGTTGCTTTGCAATTAATAGAAGTTTTTTGTTGCGACAAACAAACGCAAGTAGAACGTTCAGGCACCACCAATCCAAGTTGATTAAGAGTTTTGTTGCTGATGGCTAGGCATATGTCTTAAATTTTTATCAGCGTATCGTTGAAAATGTTAATCGCAAATGATATAGAATCGTAACGGTCCGATAATGATGCAAAATGTACTCACTCATACCCTCTTTGAATTTTTCCCACAGGGCTTTTGGGTTAGATGGCGAGCAAGTTCTTAATATTATCGCAAACAAAGTTCGTGTCTGGAGAGGATGACAGCTGACAGAAGCATACATTAATGTGGTGTCCCAGTTTCTGACACGCCTCTCTCAACTGCTCTTAAATTTTAAACTGAAGTGGGTCCTCTCACGTTAACTAATAACATTCTCAAATAACAACATTCTCTGTTATTTGGGTGTACGGTATCCTCCGTCCGTTACAATAAAATATTCAAGTGAATCAATGTATTTTGTTATAGTTTTAAAATATATATTTAATGATGTCCATTTGTCGTGTCTTCCCCTATTATAGCCCTTTCCACAGGCTAGATACAGTAAAATTTTCAAGAGAATCCGCCATTCGTTACGTGTTTTGTGAAAATTTTAATATATAGTTGGTGTGGGCAGTCTCACGTCCATTTGTATCATGACCATTGTATAGTCACCATTCAGAAACTATCCTCTGTTCAGAAGTTGGTCACAATAAAATTTTTTAAAAAATAACAGACAATTTGGAGACATTTCAATGACTCGTACAACTTATTCTTAATATCGGATTCTTTTCTTTTTATTAAGCGCTCTATTTTGTACAATTAGAATCATTATATACCAAGGCTTGCCAAACAAGTATCGCGCCCAATTGATTGATTTATATCATCATATAAAGAGTTCCAGTTTCCTGCTAGTTATCCCGCTGTTATTTCTGTCGTTTAATTATTCGTGCTGCCTACCTTAGATATTATGTTCTTGTTCTACTGCCGCTTAGTTGATATGACTCTTTTCAACATTATTCCTGTTCATTTCACCATCAATCAAATTCCTGTTCTGCTCCAGCTCCTGTTGTGATCCAGTTCATGCTCTGGTCCAGTTCCTGTTCCGTTCAGGCCCTGTTCTGCTCCAGCTTCTAATCTGCTCATACTTTTACACATCTTCTCGATATGTTCCAGCTCCTGCCTTTAATTTCCTTTTACGGTGATATTGAATGTCTACTTGTTCCTGTTTTCATCTCAGCCATCATCTCAGTTCCAATCCCTGTCTTAACTTCATCATTCCTGCTTCCTGCTATGTACTCCAGCTCATTTTCTGAATTATATTTTTACCCTCACAAATCGCGTATATTGACGTTTTTTATTTGTATTTTCGTTATAGCTTTATCCTTTTAAGTATTAATTTATATATTAGAATCACATATTTTTTTTGTTATCAAGCCATTTTTCCAATTTAGTTTTCATACCCTCCACCTCTAGGATGGGGTATATTCACTTTGTCATTCCGTTTGTAACACCTTGAAATATTCATCGGAGACCCCATAAAGTATATATATTCTGGGTCGTGGTAAAATTCTAAGACGATATAGCCATGTCCGTCTGTCTGTTGAAAGCACGATAGCGGTCGAACGAAATGAGCTAGGAGGTTCAAATTTTTCCTTAATGTATCTTATCGTTGTAGATCGGTTGGGATTGAAAGTGGGCGAAATCGACCCAGAGGGAAAAAATTTTCCCTCACAAGGACTGAAAATACCCCTAATATTTAGAGTATTTCAGCCTGTTTTTTGAACATATTAGCTTGTATTTACTTGATATTTGCAATGCGCATTCCCTTTATAACATAAAAGGGCACCATAGAGTGTTTTTTATTTGTAGGGGCGAAATGGGACAAAAAGGGATAAAATGGTACCTATCAAACGACAACAGATAGAAACACGAAATTTAGATAGATAGTCGTACTTTTGAGGGGGCAAAATTGGAAAATGGGGATAAAAATGGTACCAACTAAATGGCCGCTGATAGAATCATGGAATTCGGTGTATACATTCCTCTGACTGCATAGCCACATAAAATATTTTTTTACGAATTCGTACTTTATTTTGTTGCTTTTACGACAAAAAGTGATAGAATCATGACTGCGTACTTGAGAGATAAGGTATTTTCAAAATTTATAGTAGCTGAAAATATGCTCTCTATCCACCAATATTTAGGGTATTTATGATTGCTCCCTTATATTTACTTTATGAATTGAAATATTATTTCCTTTATACATATACATAGTATACAAATATTGGTAGCCTTGGCTTATTAATTAAATTTCTGATTTTCATACATTTGAAATTTGTTGCGGACATTCCTCTTGTAGCTTGGAAGCACCACAAAGAAAATAAAGGTTTTAGCTTGCGAAATGGGACAAAAAGGGATAAAATATAGTACCAATGATACGACAACAGGTAGAATCATGAAATTCGATGTGTACTTCCCAATAATTCGTAGACACGTAAAATAGAGAGATTTTTCGAAATTCGTACTTTTAAGGGATATAATTAAAAAGAGGGATAAAAATGGGGCCTACCAAACTGCTGAAGTTGAAATCATGAAATTCGGTGTATACATTGTGACTATGAAGACTCGAAAAAAGGTTTTTTTTTCGAAATTTGTACATTTGGTCGGGGAATGGGGATATCTTTAAAATTTATACTTTTCTTATCACTTTGTCTGTATCTGAAAATGCTTCTTTCTAATGGCGACTAACAATCGCCTAATAAAGAGTGATTTTTTTGAGGTTAGGATTTTCATGCATTAGTATTTGACAGATCACGTGGGATTTCAGACATGGTGTCAAAGAGAAAGATGCTCAGTATGCTTTGACATTTCATCATGAATCGTCTTACAAACGAACAACGCTTGCAAATTATTGAATTTTATTATCAAAATGCGTGCTCTGTTAAGAAAGTTCATTGCGCGCTTCCATTTTATGGTCAGTTTAATCGACCCACTGAAGCGGCTATTCGGGCTATTGTGACTAAATTTCGCACCAAATTTACATTGTTGGACATTAAACCACCAACACGCTTACGTAGAGTGCGAAGTGAAGAAAATATCGCAGCTGTATCGGCCAGTGTTAATGATGACCACCAATTTTCGATTCGTCGCCGTTCGCACCAATTGGGTCTCTGTTACTCAAAAACGTGGAAATGCCAAAATTGGACTAAGCGGATGGACCACCTAAGACGCAGCCGCGGTCAACATTTAAATGAAATTATCTTCAAAAAGTAAATGTCATGGACCAATCTAACGTTTCAAATAAAGAACCGATGAGATTTTGCAAATTTTATGCGTTTTTTTTTTAAAAAAGTTATCAAGCTCTTAAAAAATCACCCTTTATTTAGGCATATTCACTTTCACAATTACAGCATTTTATTTATATATAGTAGTCGATTTTAAACAGTGCGCATAAGTATACATTATAGTTTGAAATAGTAAACAAATATAGTAAATGTGTATAAAAATATCACAATTTTCGTAATATGGTACAGTGCTTCTATGTAAAGTCGACATCCTTTAATCTGCTGGTAATACTGTGGAATGCACTCCGTGGTGGTGGGTATATAAGATTCGGCCCGGCAGAACTTAACGTCTTCTTACTTGTTATTACTTTTTTTCTCACTCCTTTATTCAGTTTTTTTCTCTTTGTAATATATTTTTTGCTGAATAGTCCTTTTAATTTTAACTTATGTTTTTGCATTTAAATTAATTTCTGTTTTTAATTAATTATTGTATTTAGATTTAAGAAATTTTGTTAATCTCTAACCAGCTGAGACAAATAAATAAATGAAAAGTTCAACTTTCGAATCTTTATTTTACGTGTCTACTTAATTAGAGGGATGAACACACCCATTTTCATCATTCTAGCTGTAGCCGTTTAGTGGGTACCATTTTTATCACTCTGTTCCCCGTCGCATCCCTTAAAAAACTAATTTGAAAAAACCTTTCGTGTCTACGCGGCCGCAGGAATGTATACTTGAATTTCATGATTCTAGCTGTGACCATTTGGTTGGTACAATTTTTATCCCCTTTTTCCATTTTGACCCCATAAATGTACGAATTTCGAAAAATCTCTTTATTTTGTCTACGCAATCAGAGGAATGTATACATCGAATTTCATCATTCTAGGTGCATCCGTTTGGTTGGTACCATCTTTATCCCTCTATACTCATTTTACCCCTTAAAAGTACGAATTTAGAAAAATATTTTTATATTATGAATCTGCTCAATCGAATTGTCTGTTTCTAGCTGTTGTCGTTTAATAGGTACAATTTTTATCGCTTTTGCCCCATTTCACTCCCTACGAATAAGAATGACTTTATGGTGCACGTTTTTCTTATAGGAGGAATGCGAATACCCAATATCAAGTAAGTACAAGCAGACATATTGAAAAATGCTAAAATACTCTAAAATATTAGGGGTTATTATGGGTATTTTCAGTCCTTGTGAGGGAAAATTGTTTTTCCTTTGGACCGATTTCGCCCAGTTGCAAGCCCAACCGATCTACGACTAGATTTCAACTAGCCTGATTTCAACAGGTGGAAAGACGGACGGAGGGACATGGCTAGATCGCCTTAGAATTTTATGACGATCAAGAATATATATACTTTATAGGATATCAGGTCGATATTTCAAGGTGTTACAAACGGAATGACAAAGTTAGTATACCCCCATCCTAGGGTGGAGGGTATACAAATTGTTGTGCGTCTGACTTACTTACTCACTGATCACTGTACCTGCCTGCCTTCCTGGCCAAAATATTTTTTTGAAGCGGAACAAAAAGGAACACCACTGGTCCCAACCAAAGTGCTGCAGCTGAAATCATGAAATTCGATATGTACATTCCTAACAACGTACATGATTCTGGACGGGAAGTCGACCCCTCCCGACTATTTCGTACTGGTGTGTGTTCTTTTTCTGAATATTACTGCAACTTTTTTTCGAGTGTCTACATCTGCTCGTATCATTTCTTTTTTACGCGTTGCTGTTCTCTAGCAATGCTGCTATAACAGTTTGTTATTTTTAAATGTACTCGGATATTGTTATATACTTACATAGATACATATGTGTGCATATATTGTGGATGTGGAGGATCATTACCAACATACTTTTCTATGTATGCTAGAGATTTCGAACGGGAATTCCTGGAATTTTGTAGCTTTATTTTAACAGTCAAAGTCATATGGTTTTTTTTCATATTTAACATTGCAATTGATTTTATTTATATTATTTGTCTAAACTAATTACAAAATATATGTATTAACAAAACAACATATACAGTGAAACCATGTAACAAAAAGTTAAAAATATTTGAATGTGATGTCCTAGCAATCGGTTTAAACAATATTAAGAACTTTATATAGAGAACAACAAAGGGAATTGTATTTTTCAACTGTGTCAAACATTTTTTGATAATTGTAATTTTGAATTTTACGGACACAAGAAATTTTGGAACAAAAAAATTAAAATGGATTTTTTGACTATACTTAACTACATAAATATCTGTGTTTATAGCCGCATTGAATATCTGTTATTCAGCATATATAGGCTTGTGTTTTGCCAAAGACTTCTTTATTGTTTTCTGTTGTTTATGCCCATTTTACTGTCTCAACCTTTTGTTTGTTTGGTGGCGTTTATATGCAGTGCGCTCAGGGCCGGATCTATAACATAATGGCATATTCGGTATTCCTCTAATAGAGCAAATTGACGCTGCGACTGCTTGGCCCAAGCGGTAACGTAAGACAAATATTTTGTTCAGGTATCAGACATTGTAAATAATACCGTGTCCGGTTCATTGAAAGATGAAACCACGTCATGTTTTCGAGATATTTGCAACCACGTCACGTCATGTTTTCGAGATATTTGCAATTAAAATTGCGGTCTCATGGAGACAATAAGATGATTTTTTATTATGTCGAGCATTGATTACATTTAAATTGATTAAGTTTTATTTCCTTCTTGTATAATCCGGCTACCGGGCGTATGAGTATTTTTGTCTTAATAAGCGTATGAAAAGTATACGCCACCATGGAGAATCGCAGAAATGATATCATGTTCGCGAAATTTGATGTGAAATCATTTGCATTGGGCTCCACTTCCAGGATGGGGGTATACTCAGTTTGCCATTCCGTTTGTAACACCATGGCATAGCGACCTCAGACCATATAAAGTAAAGGGTGAATTTTTAGCTATTATCTTTTTGGCAACACTGGTTTAAACCGCTGACGCACGTTTCGTGTTTTGTTTCATTGTCAAACATCTTCAGTTTGGTCTATTATTTAACCATGAATCGTCTTACAAACGAACAACGCTTGCAAATTATTGAATTGTATTATCAAACTGCGTGCTCCGTTAAGAAAGCCGAAGATCAACTTTTTTACCGAAAAACTGTGTTCAGCGACGAAGCTCATTTTTGGCTCAATGAGTACGTAAATAGGCAGAATTGTTGATTTAGGAGTGAATATCAGTCAGAAGCATTGCAAGAGCTACCAATGCATCCAGAAAAAGTCATAGTTTGGTGCGGTTTATGGGCTGGTGGCATCACTGGACCGTACTTCTTCAAAGATGATGCGAATCGTAACGTAACTGTGAATGGTGAGCGCTACCGTGAGATGATATCCAACAATTGTTTGCCCAAAATGCAAGAGCTTGACTTGCATGACATGTGGTTTCAACCAGACAGTGCCACATGCCACACAGCACGCGCAACAATGGACTTATTGAGCGGCGAGTTCAGTGAACATTTTATTTCACGTTCGAGACCGGTCAATTGGCCGCCTAGATCGTGCGATTTAATGCCTTTAGACTATTTTTTGTGGGGCTATGTTAAAGCTCATGTCTATACAGACAAGCCCGCTTCAATTGACGCATTGGAAGACAACATTGAAGCATTTATTCGTGAGATACCGGCCGAAATGTTGGAAAGAGTATGCCAAAATTGGACTAAGCTTATGAACCATTTGAGGCGCAGTCAAGGTCAACATTTGCATGATATAATCTTCAAACATTAAATTATATGGACCGTACTATCGATTCAAAGAAAGATTTCATGCATTTTTCTGAATTTTATGTGTTTTTTTTTTTTTTGAAAAACCTTCCTATCACCCTTATATATTCTTTATCGTCATAAAATTCTGAGACTATCCTGACTACGTCCTACAGATGTAGATCGGTTGGGATTGCAAATGGGCGAAATCGGTTTACAGGGAAAAACTATTTAGAGTATTTCATCATGTTTTTTGAATATGTTTGCTTATATTTGTTTGATATTTGATTTTGGCGTATTCCCCTTATAGCAAAAACGTGCACAATAAAGTGATTTTCATTTGTAGGGGGTGAAATTCCAAACGAAATCAGCTAGAAACGCGATATTCGGTGTGCACATTCCTCTAATTGAGTAGATACATAATTAGGGTTTGGGGTCCGGGAATTCCCGAATCGTTCAAATCCCGTCCCGTCCAAATTTTTCCGGGAATTCCCGGGAAAAAATTTTAAATTT
This sequence comes from Polietes domitor, assembly GCA_947397865.1. Lineage (NCBI taxonomy): Eukaryota > Metazoa > Arthropoda > Insecta > Diptera > Muscidae > Polietes > Polietes domitor. The sequence goes on from OX377621.1 coordinate 64,728,403, forward strand.
CCCGGGAATACGGGAAATATTAAAAAATATTTTATTGATTATTTTGAGCACTAAATTAGTTTTACTATACAATTGGGAAATTATTTTTTATATATTTAATTATATTTTATATATTTAATTATATTTTATATATCTAATTATATTTTAAATTCATATATTTACATTATTGACAATAGTAATGAACATTTCTTTACATCAAAACTTTTTAAATTCTCTAAGTCGCTATTTTTTGCTAGCTAGGGGAATACACACTTTTTATTAGGATATTTGCAGGATTTTTAATAAAGGGTGATTTTTTAAAAGCTATAGGAAAGTTTTTCAAAAAAAAACATAAAATTCAGAAAAATGCATGAAATCTTTATTTGAATCGATATATCCATATAATGTTTGAAGATAATTTCATACAAATGTTGACCTTGACTGCGCCTCAAATGGTCCATCCGCTTAGTCCAATTTTGGAATTTCCACGTTTTTGAGTAACAGAGGCCCAATTGCTGCGAATGGCGACGAATCGATATTTGATGGTCATCATTAACACTGGCCGATACAGCTGCGATATTTTCTTCAGTTCGCACTCTACGTAAGCGTGTTGGTGGTTTAATGTCCAACAATGTAAATTTGGTGCGAAATTTAGTCACAATAGCCCGAATAGCCGCTTCAGTGGGTCGATGAAACTGACCATAAAATGGAAGAAGCGAGCGATGAACTTTCTTAACAGAGCACGCATTTTTGATAATAAAATTCAATAATTTGCAAGCGTTGTTCGTTTGTAAGACGATTCACCATTAAGACCACTGTTGCCAAAAAGATAATAGCGAAAAAAACACCCTTTATAAATCGAAAATATCATACTGACAATACTATGGCTGACATAATGTCAATACTTAACCCCTCGTGCTATCTGGGTTAACTTTAAATTTCTTGTTTTACCAGAAGAATCTACGAGATAAAACGTGAAAATATTCTTAATAAAGAATTTATTTTACATATGAAGCCAGTAAGAAATGGTATAAAAAATAGGGAATGACTGGAATATTTCAAAGTTTTAATTTTTTATGAATTTATTTAATTAATATTAATTTTTTATAATGTTTCTATTGCTTTTACTGTTTAGAATATTTCCCCCCGTCTCTAGACGAATGAATCTTCTAAATTAAAGAGATTCTCAGCTATACGAGTTATTGTTGTCAGGCACTTGTGCCTATGATTTAAATGTCCAATTTTATGATGACAATTAGTCTAGAATAAAATATTTGTAAAATGTAAAATATTTTGACAAACACATTCGCTTTTAATTTGTAATATGAAAGTATTTTTCCGTTACTAAATATTGTTATTTTAAACCATATTGGACATACCTAAAATAAATTACTTTTTTCCCGAGAATTCCCGGGATTCCCGGGAATAAAACTTTTCATTCCCGTTTTCCCGGAAAATGAAAAAAGTCCGGGAAACCCCAAACCCTATACATAATATAAAAGTAATTTTCCAAATTCCTACTTTTAAGGGGTAAAATGGGTATAGAGGGATAAAAATGGTACCAACCAAACGGATGCACCTAGAATGATGAAATTCGGTGTATACATTCCTCTGATTGCGTAGACTAGCAAAATAAAAGAATACTTTCCAAATGCATATTTTTTATTTTTACGACAAAAATGCTCGGAATCATGAAGTTAGGTTGTTTTGCACTGTGTAATTGAGAAAAAATGCAATATTTAGGCTATTTAAGCTTTTTGAAAATCGCTGTCTTATATTTACTTTTTGAATTGACTTGAACTATTATTTCGATAAATGGTTTAAAATAATTAAAATTTTATATTTATTTATAAAACATTTTTTTCAATATATTTATTTGTTATACATTCCACGAGAGTATTTGTTATGTAACACCCAAAAGGAAGCGTGATAGACCCATTGTTAATTATACCGATCGACTTAGAGTAACCTTTTGAATCGATTTAGCAATGTCCGTCTGTCTTTCCATCTATTCTTGTAATCACGATTCAGAAACCCCAGAAACCACGTATTTTCACCGAATTTCTTCAAATTGAGCATAATACGTTATACTTGAACTGGAAGAACCTATAGTGTAAATGGGTCACTTCATTCCATGTTTGGATATAGCCCCGAAACAAATATTATTCTCGATTTGACAAATTGGGCCTATGATTGGGAAACATACAAAAATTCTTACAGTTTTCACTTACCGAATTGAATTGTATTCGCCTTTAGCCGACTTTAGCCTTTCCTTACTTGTTTTTGGTTTGTCTATATTAAAAATTTTAACATTTTCCTGTAATGTCACTGCACTTCTACGAAAATCGACAGTAGCTTTGGAATGCAATGCTATTATAAATGGTGCTTAGTATGTTTTGCTATTTGCAAGAATTAAAGCCATAAAATTAACTAAAATACAACCCTCAGTTGTATCGCATCGGAAGTAATTCTGTAATGTAAATGATATCATATGCGTAGAGCAAATGTGTTTTCTAAATGATTTCGAAAATTTTGGATTCCTAATGGGTATGGGAGCTACCCCACCTCGGCCATGTAGTTTTGTGAAATAATTGCCAAAAACATAATTATGTACCGGCTCCAAAGGTATTTTACACAGTTGTAGTGCTCGTGGATATCTGCAACTGTGCTTACATGTATCTCAATTAGATATGTGACTTACAACAAACAAATTTCATATTTTTTGTCGAAGTTAGTTATGTATTTTTAACATTGCGATCTCATTATTAGCTCGATTTTCAAATTAAAAATATAAAATAAATAAATAAATACTAGTGGAAAGATTGTTTTCTTCAATTAAAAATGATATACTTCCAGAAAAAATACAATACAATATTACAATTTTTGTAGATTGTACCCGATGTTCAATATGAATTTGATTTTCTAAAAAAAGTTACTTTTTATGAAATTTACAGCTTCACAAAACCAACCTTGCCATAACCTAAATATCTCCTTAACTAATTACGGTAAAGTAGATATTATCTAATGCAAATTATCTTTGCAATCGGTACATAGTTCAATCAAAAATTTCAATTTCATTTCAAAATTTCATATACTGACTAAAGATCCAAATTTTTTTCTGGAAAACATATCTGATCTACGTACGTTTAAATGTTACCGAATTAATTCCAAAAACGTCGATTTGGGTCCGTAGTGCAGCCGGGCGAATGAGTGTTTGCATCTTAATAAATACAAATCATACGCCACCCAGGATGATTGCAGAAATAATACCATGTTTGCAAAATTTTTACATATTGGAAGACTTGTCAGTTGTGGGGATTTGTCTCCCACCATGGGGATTTTATGATGGTCAAAAGGACGAAAATTATGAAGCGGAGAAAGGAGATTTTTTTAAATATTTCGAGGATTTTTTGGGGATATTCGAAGTATTTTGAAATGTTCATTATTTCATCTGAACAGAACTGAACTGGAATATTGTCCTGGCTCATGGCTCATTTGTATGGACAGCGTCCCAGCCTAAATCTATAAATCTAAAAACAAACATTATATGATGGACTTGTAGCTATTTTTTTCACTGAACCAACACTCAGGGGATGCCCCCTATAAATGCAGTGCATTGCGTTGGTAGAAGGAAGATAAGGTATTGGAAGGAGGAAAGAGGGAGCAGTGTCTGTTGACATCTGTTTTGAATCTCTGTCGTAATTGGAGGGAAAGATATTTGCCGGAAGTCGATTCCACATATGGATAGTACGGGCGAATTTATTCTGCAATGTGTAGTGCGGCCGGTTGTCCAATCGACAACAAATGGGTTAGCGTTCCTGGAGAGTCGCGTATCTCTAACGAACGTTCTCACGGGCGGTATAAGATCACGAATTTCCGAAGAACAAACACCATGAAAGTATCGATAGAACAATGACACACAACCAACATTACGACGGTGTTCAAGGGAGACAATAGAATTGGATATCCTACCGTCACCTATCAACACCATCGCCCTCCTCTGGACACGGTCAAGTAGCTCCAGTGATGAAGCTGGAGCACCCGACCATATATGGGAGTTGTATTTCATTTTGCCATGTAGGGCCTGATATAATCATAAATATAAGCCTCTACGGACATCGTTATTGGGAATAGTACTTGTTGGTTGGAAATACATTTTGGCCGGCCAACTATACGCCTCATAAAGAGTATATATAGATAGGACCATGATAGACCCATTGTTTATTATACAGATAGGCTTAGTCGATTTAGCAATGTCCGCTTGTCTGTATCAGTCCATGTATTTGTGTAATCAAAGTGCAGGTCGCAATTATTGTCCGACCCTTACGAAAATTGGCAAAATTAGGTTTTGCGGGTCAAGGACGGACGCTATTTAATTTGAAGCAAATCGTTTCAGAATACGATATAGCCACCATATAAATTTCGCGCCCTATTTGACGTTTTGCGCTCTCGAAACCATATATTTTTGCAGATTTTCTTGAAACTTGGCACAAGATCTTATATTTGAACTAGAAACGTCTCTGGTAAAAATGAGTCAAATTGGTTCAGATTTGTATATAGCTCCCATACAAAAGACTCTGCCTTTTTCCACTCTAAAAGCCATATCATTTAACCAATTTTCTTCAAATTTGCAACACAGCTCATATTTAAACTAGAAACATCTGTGGTGAAAGTGGGCCAGATCGGTTCAGATTTAGCTGACAAGCAAATATCGCTCCTGATTTGACTGTTTCTGGTCTTCTGTGCCACATTTTAAATGTGACACAACGCCATATTTTACATCTAAAATCTATGGTGAAAGTGGCTTAGATCGGTACAGATTTATATATATATATATATATATATATATATATATATGCCATACAAATTTCGCTCCTGATTTGGCTTCTTCCTCTCTAGAAACCACATAATTCGACCGAATCTGATCAAATTTGGCACAATGGATTAAATTGCAACTAGAAACATCTATGGTGATAGTGGGTCAAATGGGTTCGGATTTATATAAAGCTTCCATATAAATTTCGCTCCCGATTTTATGTTTTCTGCTGTCGAAACCATATATTTTGACAGATTTTTTTCAAATTTAGCGCAACACCTTATATTTGAACTAGAAAATGGTGAAAATGAGTCAAATCGGTTAAGATTTGTATATAGCTCCCATATAAATATTACTCCCCATTTGACTTTTTCTGATCTAAAAACTACAAAAATATACGATTTTGATCAAATTTGGCACAACATCATATATTTTAACAAGAAACATATATAGTGAATCGGTTTAGATTTATATATTGGTATCATGTAAATGTTATCGATTTTACTTTCTTTGCTCCAGAAAACACATATTGTAACAGATTTTGTTCAGTATAAGTTATATTTCACCTAGGAACATACATTATGAAAGAGGGTATCATCGGCCCATGATATAGGACACTTGCAATGGCGTTGAAAATGAAGGGTATAATATAGTCGGCCCGACTTTAGTCTTTCTTTACTTGTTTTAAACAAAACAAGTAAGGAAAGGCTAAAGTCGGGCGGAGCCGACTATATAATACCCTACACCACTCCCTGCGTATTTACCTCGCTTTGACTACTAAACCCTGGTATTTCATGGGATCAATTTTATGTAGTTCATATAAATTTTACAGTATAAATTCATCTTTAGTCATATTTAACGAATATTGTAAATAATTGATCCAATTTTCCGGCAGACAAATATAAATTATACAGTAGTAATTGGATGAATCGGACCGACATTTGAAAGGAGGCCTACAACAACACCGGCTTAAAACATGGGCCTATATATTTCTCATTCACTGTAGGTATTCATAGTTGAAATATATCATGATCTGATGTAAGACGTAGTTTCTAGAGCTGTATTAGAGTAGAATGGGTTATTGGGTTATTCCAAAGTGTGGACACATATATTTAACTTTGTATTCTGAAATATAATATAATCTGCAAAATTTGAAAAAAAAAAATCCGATGTAATATTTGGGTGTTGAATGATAAAAATTAAAATGGGGCCATTTGTAAGGGCTCTACATTAAAAAGAGGTTCCATATAGATCACTTTCAAAGTAGGTATTCTTAGTTGAAATATGACATGATATGCAAAATTATATCGAGATCTACGATGGGGGTTCTAGAGATGTAATAGAGTGGAATGGGGGCCCAATTTGTATGGGGGTTATACCAAAATATGGACCCATATATTTGACTTCCATAATATGTCTTCTTAGTTGAAATATATGAGGTCTATATCTAAATCTGAATCGATCTTACCCACTTTCGCCATAGATTTTTTAGTTGGATGATAAGATTTTGTGCCAATTTTAAAGAAAAACGGGTGCAATATGTGGATTTTAGAGCGGAAAAAGTCAAATCGGGAGCGACATTTGTATGGGGGATATATCTAAATCTGAACCGATCTTACCCAATTTCTGCATACGTGTTTCTAGTTGGACTATAAGATGTTCTGCCAAATTTAAAGAAAATCGGGTACAATATGTCGTTTCTAGAGCGGAAAATGTCAAATCGGGGGCGACATTTGTATGGGGGCTATATCTAAATCTGAACCGATCTTACCCAATTTTTACATACGTGTTTCTAGTTGGATTATAAGATGTTCTGCCAAATTTAAAGAAAATCGGGTACAATATGTCGTTTCTAGAGCGGAAAATGTCAAATCGGGAGCGACATTTGTATTGGGGCTATATCTAAATCTGAACCGATCTTACCCAATTTTTGCACAGGTGTTTCTAGTTATATTATAAGATGCTGTGCCAATTTTAAAGAAAATCGGGTACAATATGTGGTTTCTAGAGCGGAAAATGTCAAATCGGGAGCGACATTTGTATGGGGGCTATATCTAAATCTGAACCGATCTTACCCAATTTCTGCATACGTGTTTCTAGTTGGACTATAAGATGTTCTGCCAAATTTAAAGAAAATCGGGGACAATATGTCGTTTCTAGAGCGGAAAATGTCAAATCGGGGGCGACATTTGTATGGGGGCTATATCTAAATCTGAACCGATCTTACCCAATTTTTGCATACGTATTTCTAGTTGGACTATAAGATGTTCTGCCAAATTTAAAGAAAATCGGGTACAATATGTCGTTTCTAGAGCGGAAAATGTCAAATCGGCAGCGACATTTGTATTGGGGCTATATCTAAATCTGAACCGATCTTACCCAATTTTTGCACAGGTGTTTCTAGTTGGATTATAAGATGCTGTGCCAATTTTAAAGAAAATCGGGTAGAATATGTGGTTTCTAGAGCGGAAAATGTCAAATCGGGAGCGACATTTGTATGGGGGCTATATCTAAATCTGAACCGATCTTACCCAATTTTTGCATACGTGTTTCTAGTTGGACTATAAGATGTTCTGGCAAATTTAAAGAAAATCGGGTACAATATGTCGTTTCTAGAGCGGAAAATGTCAAATCGGGGGCGACATTTGTATGGGGGCTATATCTAAATCTGAACCGATCTTACCCAATTTTTACATACGTGTTTCTAGTTGGATTATAAGATGTTCTGCCAAATTTAAAGAAAATCGGGTACAATATGTCGTTTCTAGAGCGGAAAATGTCAAATCGGGAGCGACATTTGTATGGGGGCTATATCTAAATCTGAACCGATCTTACCCAATTTTTACATACGAGTTTCTAGTTGGATTATAAGATGTTCTGCCAAATTTAAAGAAAATCGGGTACAATATGTCGTTTCTAGAGCGGAAAATGTCAAATCGGGAGCGACATTTGTATTGGGGCTATATCTAAATCTGAACCGATCTTACCCAATTTTTGCACAGGTGTTTCTAGTTGGATTATAAGATGCTGTGCCAATTTTAAAGAAAATCGGGTACAATATGTCGTTTCTAGAGCGGAAAATGTCAAATCGGGGGCGACATTTGTATGGGGGCTATATCTAAATCTGAACCGATCTTACCCAATTTTTACATACGTGTTTCTAGTTGGATTATAAGATGTTCTGCCAAATTTAAAGAAAATCGGGTACAATATGTCGTTTCTAGAGCGGAAAATGTCAAATCGGGAGCGACATTTGTATGGGGGCTATATCTAAATCTGAACCGATCTTACCCAATTTTTACATACGTGTTTCTAGTTGGATTATAAGATGTTCTGCCAAATTTAAAGAAAATCGGGTACAATATGTCGTTTCTAGAGCGGAAAATGTCAAATCGGGAGCGACATTTGTATTGGGGCTATATCTAAATCTGAACCGATCTTACCCAATTTTTGCACAGGTGTTTCTAGTTGGATTATAAGATGCTGTGCCAATTTTAAAGAAAATCGGGTACAATATGTGGTTTCTAAAGCGGAAAAAGTGAAATAGGGAGCGACATTTGTATGGGGGCTATATCTAAATCTGAACCGATCTTACCCAATTTTTGCATAGGTGTTTCTAGTTGGATTATAAGATGTTCTGCCAAATTTAAAGAAAATCGGGTACAATATGTCGTTTCTAGAGCGGAAAATGTCAAATCGGGAGCGACATTTGTATTGGGGCTATATCTAAATCTGAACCGATCTTACCCAATTTTTGCACAGGTGTTTCTAGTTGGATTATAAGATGCTGTGCCAATTTTAAAGAAAATCGGGTACAATATGTGGTTTCTAAAGCGGAAAAAGTGAAATAGGGAGCGACATTTGTATGGGGGCTATATCTAAATCTGAACCGATCTTACCCAATTTTTGCATAGGTGTTTCTAGTTGCATTATAAGATGTTGTGCCAAATTTAAAGAAAATCGGGTACTATATGTGCTTTATAGGGCAGAAAAAGTCAAATCGGGAGCGACATTTGTATGGGGGCTATATCTAAATCTGAACCGATTTCCTCCAAATTCAATACCGATGGTCATGGGCCAGAAAAAATAACTACTGCCAAGTTCCATGACAATCGGACAACAATTGCGACGTGTAGAGTGCGAACAAGCTTAGATGGACAGCAGACGGACAGACGGACAGACGGACGGACGGACGGACGGACAGACAGACATCGTTAAATCGACTCAGCTGGTGATTCTAAGCCGATCGGTATACTTAAAGGTGGGTCTAGCTCGATTATTTCTTGGTGTTACAAACATTTGGGGCGAAACTAACTTATAATACCCTAGCCCACGAAGTGGTGTAGGGTATAAAAATGTAATTACGTTTTTGCTTTCCTTTTAAGACAGTGGTTTACCTGAAGGTTATATTTATTTAGTATTGTTAATTTTCTACAGTATAAAAGTATATATATATATATATATATATTATTTACAAATATTCTTAAACTATTGTCGAAATTCGTACTTTTATGGGGTAAAATGGCCCAAAAAGGGATAAACATCGAACCTTCGTCCTGACTAAACGGCAGTAGCTATAAACATTAAATTCGGTGAGTTCCTTGCAATGACCATGCAGCAGAGCTACAAATAGGGATTTTCGTAATTTGTACTTTTAAGGGGCGAGCGGGAAAAAAGGGATAAAAATGGTACCAACTAAAGTATTACAGCTAGAATCGTGAAATTTGGTATGTAAATTCCTCTGACCATGTAGAAACGAAGTAAAATTGGATTTTTCGAAATCTGTACTTTTAAGGGACGAGCGGGACAAAAAGGGACAAAAATTGTACCAACTAAATTATTACAGCTAGAATCGTGAAATTTGGTATGTAAATTCCTCTCACTATGTAGAAACGCAGTATAATTGGATTGTTCGAAATTTGTACTTTTTAGCGGGTAGGCGGGACAAAAAGGGTTCCAATTTAAGCATTGCAGCTATAGTCGGGAAATTTGGAGTGTAAATTGTGTGTAAAGCACAATATAAATGGATTTTTTCGAAATTTTCTTATAGGGGCTGAGCAACAAGGGATAAAAGTAGTACCGACTAAAGTATTGGAGCTATAGTCGTGAAATGTGGTGTGTAAGTTCCTCTGACAACGTAGAAGCGCAAATCTAATTCGAATTTAAATTAAAATCGAATTTTTCCAATTTTGTACTTATAAACAATAAGCGGGATAAAAATAGTACCAACTAAAATATTTCAGCTATAGTCGTGAAATTTTGTGTTTAAATTTCTCTGACAACGTAGACTTGCAACATAAATGGATTTCTCCAAATTTGTACTTTTAAGTGTCGAGCGGGACAAAAAGGGATAAAACTGGTACCAATTTTAGTATTACAGCTAGAATCGTGAAATTTAGTGTGTAAATTCCTCTGACCATATAGCAGCGCAGTAGTTTGATTTTTCGAAATTTGTACTTCTAAGGGGTGCGCGGGACGAAAAGGGATAAAAATGCTGTACAATCCTTTAAAGGAGAATGAATGTGTTACCAAATAAAGTACATATTTGTATGGGAAGCAAAAACACATGTTACTCATAGCGATTTTTCAAAATGTGTACTTTTTGGGAAAGATGTGCAAAAAGTTATAAACTGGCTGGCTGAATCTAGAAACATGAGATCGAGGATATAAATGGTTGTAATTTTTTGTTCAAAACTTGGTAGAAAATTGTACATACGAAGTAGTTCAGCTAAAATAGTGCATATCGACAAGCACATTCCTTTGACTGTGAGTGAGTACTAGCTAATAGGAGGTTTCCAAATTACTATTTTAGATTTATCTATATCCAACAAAAGAAAATTAAATAAACACTATCCGAAACAAGTAAGGAAAGGCTAAAGTCGGGCGGGGCCGACTATATAATACCCTACACCACTCCCTGCGTATATACATCGCATTTATTACTAAACCCAGGTGTTTCATGGGAGCAATTTTATTTAGTTCATATAAATTATACAGTATAAATTCATCTTTAGTCATATTTAACGAATATGGTAAATAATTGATCCAATTTTCCGGCAGACAAATACAAATTATACCGACATTGGAAAGGAGGCCTATAACAACACAGGCTCAAAACATCGGCCTATATATTTCTCATTCACTGTAGGTATTCATAGTTGAAATATATCATGATCCGATTTAAGAAGTAGTTTGTAGAGCTGTATTAGATTAGAACGGGTTATTGGGTTATTCCAAAGTGTGGACACATATATTTGACTTTGTATTCTGAAATATAATATAATCTGCAAAATTTGAAAAAAATCCGATGTAAAATTTGCGTTCTTGAGGGGTAAAAATTAAAATGGGGCCATTTGTAAGTGCTCTACATTAAAAAGAGGTTCCATATAGATCACTTTCAAATTAGGTATTCTTAGTTGAAATATGACATGATATGCAAAATTATATCGAGATCTAATGCACGATGTGGGTTCTAGAGATGTAATAGAGTGGAATGGGGGCCCAATTTGTATGGGGGTTATACCAAAATATGGACCCATATTTTTGACTTTCATAATATGTCTTCTTAGTTGAAATATATGAGGGCTATATCTAAATCTGAACCGATCTTACCCACTTTCACCACAGGTTTTTAGTTGGATTATAAGATGTTGTGCAAATTTAAAAAAAAAACGGGTATAATATGTGGATTTTAGAGCGGAAAAAGTCAAATCGGGAGCGACATTTGTTTGGCGGCTATATCTAAATCTGAACCGATCATACCCACTTTCAGCATAGGTGTTTATAGTTCAATTATAAAATTTCGTGCCAATTCTAAAGAAAATCGGGTACAATATGTCGTTTCTAGAGCGGAAAATGTCAAATCGGGAGCGACATTTGTATGGGGGCTATATCTAAATCTGAACCGATCTTACCCAATTTTTGCATACGTATTTCTAGTTGGATTATAAGATGTTGTGCCAAATTTAAAGAAAATCGGGTACAAGATGTGGTTTCTAGAGCGGAAAATGTCAAATCGGGAGCGACATTTGTATGGGGGCTATATCTAAATCTGAACCGATTTCCTCCAAATTCAATACCGATGGTCCTTGGCCAGAAAAAATAACTTCTGCCGAGTTTCATGACAATCGGACAACAATTGCGACCTGTAGAGTGCGAACAAGCTTAGATGGACAGCAGACGGACGGACGGACGGACAGACGGACAGACAGACATCGTTAAATCAACTCAGCTGGTGATTCTAAGCCGATCGGTATACTTAAAGGTGGGTCTAGCTCGATTATTTCTTGGTGTTACAAACATTTGGCGCGAAACTAACTTATAATACCCTAGACCACGAAGTGGTGTAGGGTATAAACAGAGACGGATAAAATTAACGAATAACTTGCTATTTCGCGTGCGAAGCAGCGGATACTGCTAGTTCATTATAAAAAGAATATTCTGCTTATAGCTGCAAACATCGATTTAATTACTGAAATGGTAAAATCTTCTAAGCCAAAAATGAAGCCATACTTCCTTCGTTGATCTATGTTAATGTTTTCTGGAAAATTTATATAAAACATAATTTTTCCATACATGTATTAGTGTGGCTTCTTTTGTAGGGAGAAATAAGTTGTCGTTTAATGATTTGAACTGGGATATTGTCCTGGCTCAAGACCATTTTGCATCTATATTTAATAGAATGCAAATTTATCTACAAATGCCATGGTGACATTTATTACTTGGCTGCAGACTACCACGATCATGATTTCGACCATGTCAAAAGTCTTTTCATGTGGCTTCGCAGCGACTTTTCAACATCAAACCCAGCCTCTATAAGGAGATGTTTCTCACAAACGAACGAGATGCACAACTCACTTGCCGAATTTGCGTTTAAAAAATCGCACCAAGTAATAAAGATGCAAAATGGTCTTGAGCCAGGACAATATCCCAGTTCAAATCAAATATTGATTACAGACCAAAAAAATACAAACGAAAAAACTAAAACAAATGTTATCGTTTAGTTTAATAACTAAACTATAAATATAAATTCTTGAATTGCTTCAAATAGAATCCTTTATTTTTTCTTTTACTTAAATAAAAATTATGAATTCGATCATTGACAACATATTTTGAACACTTTTGGCGCAATTTACCTTTGATCCGTTCCCGAGACAATGAGCGGAATGTGTGCATGTTTGTGGCGTTTTCAAACAGCATTAAAAGGCTTTCAGTGAGACGGTATCTGCTGTTATTGCTATTGTTGTTGTTGTGGGAGTAGGAGCACCACACAACACAACTCAGCAAAGTAAGTTGTTGGTGACTTTCGCACATGGTTTATTTACGTTCAATTTTCACAAGTGCATAATAAACTCTTTTGTTTTGTTTTTTTTTTTTTGCTTCGTTCTTCTTCAGTGTGGGTTGCTTTCTTTCAATGGGCGTTGATATGCAATTTTTTACACTTAACATTTGTAGGCGTTTTGAACTTTGACATACACACACACACACTGATGGGTGTATTAAATGCCGCAATGCAGCTTTTCATTGCAATTCAAAACTACACCCACCATACAAACGGGTATACTCGTATGTATGTGTGTAATTATGTATGGCGCGGTGTACTCGTACTGTAAGCCTGGTGTCGAGGTTTTAAATATGTAGCTCTATTGAATTTGAGAGTGTGGACAACAGTTGTATGTACACTGAATAATTACACGAGTTTCTCACATGGTTGCAACATTTTTTTTAAATAAATTTTGAGCTACTAAATATATTTTTTTTCATTGTGCCATATCTTCACTACTTCGCCCATAGCCGATTAAGACAAAACAAAATGTTCCAAAACAAGTAAAAACGGCGTTAAGTCGGCCGGGTCAACTTTATATACCCTCCACCATTTGCATTCCACAGAGGCTGTTGATTTTCGTAGAAGTGCAGTAATATTACAGGAAAATATATTTTTTAATATATCCAAACCAACACAAATACAAATAGCAATCCAATACAAATATTGAAAAAATAATTTTATAAATAAATATATTTTTATTATTTCAAACCACGCTTATAAGGTAAGTCTACCAATACCTTTACACTATATACATATATCGAAACTAACTTCCAATTTTTGTCGTAAAAGAAAAAGTACGAATTTGGATTTTTTTATTTTGCGTGTCTATGCAGTCAGAGGAATGTATACACCGAATTCCATGATTCAAGCTGCGCCCATTTGGTTGGTACCATTTTTACCCCCTTGACGTTTCTACACAATTAGAATTTCATCATTCTAGCTGTAGTCGTTTAGTTGGTACTATTTTTATCACTCTGTACCATTGTATCTGTTGAAAGTACGAATTTCGAAAAATTCGTCTATTTTCCGTGGAATGTCAGAGGAATGTATACTCCGAATTTCATGACTCTAGCTGCGGTCATTTGATTGACACTATTTTTATCCCCTTTTTCATTTTAATCCCAAAAAGTACGAATTTCGAAAAATCAGTTTATTTTAAGTGTCTACGCAATCAGAGGAATGTATACTCCGAATTTCATGACTCTAGCTGCGGTCATTTAATTGGCACTATTTTTAGCCCCTTTTTTCATTTTAACCCCAAAAAGTACAAATTTCGAAAAATCAGTTTATTTTAAGTGTTTACGCAATCAGAGAAATATATACACCGAATTTCATTATTCCAGGTGTAGCCGTTTGGTTGGTATAATTTTTATCCCTCCGTACCCATTGTATCCCTTGAAAGTACAAATTTGAAAAAAAACCTTTTATTTTTCATGTCTACGTTGTCAAAGGAATGTATATTCCGAATTTCATGACTCTAGCTGCGGTCATTTGATTGGCACTATTTTTATCCCCTTTTTTCATTTTAACCCCAAAAAGTACGAATTTCGAAAAAGCTGTTTATTTTAAGTGTCTACGCAATCAGAGGAATGTATACACCGAATTTCATTATTCCGGGTGTAGCCGTTTGGTTGGTATAATTTGTATCCCTCCGTACCCATTGTATCCCTTGAAAGTACGAATTTGGAAAAAACCTTTTATTTTTCATGTCTACGTAGTCAAAGGAATATATACTCCGAACTTCATGATTCTAGCTGCGGTCATTTGGTTGGTACTATTTTTATCCCCTTTTTTATTTTGACCCCAAAAAGTACGAATTTCGAAAAATCAGTTTATTTGCCGTGTTTACACAGTCATAGGAATGTATACTCCGAATTTCATGACTCTAGCTGCGGTCATTTGATTGATACTATTTTTATCCTTTTCTATTTTAACCCCAAAAAGTACGAATTTCGAGAAATCCGTTTATTTTATGTGTCTACGCAATCAGAACAATGTATACGCCGAATTTCATTATTCTAGGTGCAACCGTTTGGTTTGTACCATTTTTATCCCTCTATTCCCATTTTATCCCTTAAAAGTGTGAATTTGGAGAGATACTTTTATATTAATTAGAGGAATTTACATATCAAATTACGTTTTTCTAGCTTTTGCCGTTTGAAAGGTACCATTTGTATCCCTTTTTGCCCCATTTCACTCCCTACGAATAAAATTCACTTTGTGGTGCACGTTTTTGTTATAGGGGGAATACGCACAGCCAATATCAAGTAAGTACAAGCAGACATATTGAAGAAATGTGCTTGAATACTCTAAAATATTAGGGAATATTATGGGTATTTTTGTCCTTGTGAGGGAAAGATATTTCCCTTTGGGCCGATTTCGCCCAGTTTCAAGCCCAACCGATTTACGACTATAAGACGTATTTATGTAAAATTTGGACGTCCTAGCGCCTTTCATTTAGATGCTAGCGTGCTTTCTACAGATGGACAGACGGACAGACGGACATGGCTAGGTCGTCTTAGAATTTTATGACGATCAAGAATATATATATACTTCAATTTTATATATTACTTTACTCAGGTCGATATTTCAAGGTATTACAAACGGAATGACAAAGTTAGTATACCCCCATCCTGGAGGTGGAGGGTATAAAAATGATTTGTTCTTCAACAAAATTTTTCTTGGAGTTATTGAAAACACATGCCTTCCCACCAACAAAATGGTAGTGTTCCTACGCCGCCCATCCATTCCCTTTAGTGCGTATCGATGGACAAACAACAAATTGCTTTGCATTATAACAACTATACAAATATGATGACTTGATTAAATCGCCCATGTTATTTCCTGACTATTCATTTTACGAGTATTTTATTGGCTTTTCAACACGTCTGTTTGTCGAGCGATATTCAGATGTTCGCAAGGCATTTGTTTGCTGATTTATTCATATTTTAATTAATGCTCCTTCTGCAGAATATCAACATACATACATACTACTGGCAGTGCCGAGCATCGACCACCATGTCCGGGTGTGTTGTCAATATTTAATACCACTAATTTGTAAACATTTTGAAATTCTCATTTATCATTTTGCTTTGCACAATGACCGGCAATCGGCAAGACCCAGGCCCAGACCATCATTATGGCATGTCATGCCACGCCATGCCGCATGTATGACTTTGGAGTTTCATTGCTCTGCCCAAAAAGAGCTCGTAAGGATGTCTTACGAATGACAATGGGCATTAAATTTACGTGTTGTATTTCCATTTTGGCATGGCTACTTGCGGTTTCGCTGTATGTATATCCCATGGAAATTAGTTATTTTCATGTTCATGTGGAATTTCTTGAACAGTTAAATTGGATGGATTCTCATTTTGAGACAAGGCCTTGTGTGACTTGTTCACTCGCATTGTGAATGAAGTGTACGCGTGCGAAAGAGTGTGGAAATTGGTTTTACTTAGCTGAAATAATTGTCTAAACAACACACCAGGTTTAAATTGAGATCTTGGGGAAGAACATATATAGGAAGAAAGCGTGATGTTGGCTATTTTTATACTCTCCACTTCCAGGTATACTAACATTGTCATTCCGTTTGTAACACCTTGAAATATCGACCGGAGACCCTATAAAGTATATATATTCTTGATCGTCATAAAATTCTAAGACGATCTGAAAGCACGCTAGCGTCGAAACGAAAGGAGCTAGAACGTCCAAATTTACCCATAAATGCGTCTTATGGCCGTAGATCAGTTGGGATTGAAACTGGGCGAAATCGGCCCAAAGGGAAAAATTTTTCCCTCACAAGCACTAAAAATACCCATAATATTCCCTAATATTTTAGAGTATTTAAGCACATTTTTTCAATATGTCTGCTTGTACTTACTTGATATTGGGTGTGCACATTCCCCCTATAACAAAAACGTGCACCACAAAGTGATTTTTATTTGTTGGGGGTGAAATGGGACAAAAAGGGATAAAAATGGTACCTTTGAAACGGCAACAGCTAGAAACACGGAATTTTTACAAACCAAACTGTTGCACCTAGAATAATGAAATTCGGTGTATACATTCCTCTGATTGCGTAGACACATAAAATAAACGGATTTTTCGAAATTCGTACTTTTTGGGGTTAAAATTGGAAAAAAGGGATAAAAATAGTACCAACCAAATGACCGCAGCTAGAGTCATGAAATTCGGAACATACATTCCTCTGATTGCGTAGACACATAAAATAAACGGATTTTTCGAAATTCGTACTTTTTGGGTTAAAATGGAAAAAAGGGAACAAATAGTACTAACCAAATGACGGCAGCTAGAGTCATGAAATTCGGAACATACATTCCTCTGACTGCGTAGACACGAAAAATAAAATGTTTCTTCCAAATTCATACTTTCAAGGGATACAATGGGTACAGAGGGATAAAAATAGTACTAACTAAACATGGAATATTTGTATATGTCTAAAGGTTGCAGATCGAATAGGAAGGAAAAAGGGCAAATAATTTCTATCTAAAATGTTCAAGGCTTTGACATATTGCAGAGCATTTATAGATGACTAGCAGTACCCACTGCTTCGCAAGCGAAAAAGCCAGTTATTTGTTATTAGTTTTATCCGTCTGGATAGTATTTATTTGATTTTCTTTTCGCGGATATAAATATCATATACAGTCATAGGAGTGTGCTTGTCGATGTGCACTATTTTAACTGAACTCCCATCGTAAGTATAATTTTTATCATTTTCTACCCAGTTTTGAACAAAAAAATTACAACCGCAGAATCTTTTATGTCCTCGACCTTATGTTTGTAGATACAGCCGACAACTTAACTTTTGGCACCTCTTTGCCAAAAAATAAACATTTTGAAAAAACACTATAAAATGTGTTTTTACATCCCCTAAAAACATGTACTTTATTTGGTACCACGTACTTTATAAGTACAAATTTTGTAATATCCATTTATGTTCCGCGTTTACGTAATTAAAAAGTTGTACACCTTTTTGTCCCGCGCGCACCTTAAAGGTACAAATGGTCAGATGAATTTACATACTAAATTTCACTATTCTAGCTGTAATACTTTAGTTGGTACTATTTTTATCCCTTTTAGCCCCGCTCGTCCATTAAAAGTACAGTTTTCGAAAAAATTCATTTAGATTGCGCTTCTACGTTGTCAGAGGAATTCACATACTAAATTTCACGATTCTAGCTGTAACACTAAAGATGGTACCATTTTTTATCCCTTTTTGTCCCGTTCGCCCCTTAAAAGTACACATTTCGAAAAATATTCATGTCGGAAGTCTACGTTGTCAGAGGAATTTACACACCAAATTCCACGACTATAGCTGCAATGCTTGTGTTGGTACTTTTTTTTATCCCTTATAGTCCCCTATAAGTAGAAGTTTAGAAAAATTCATTTAGATTGTGCTTGTTGTCAGAGGAATTTACTCACCAATGATTAAATTGGTACCATTTTTATCCCTTTTAGACCCGTTTACCCCCTATAAGTAAAAATTTAGAAAAAATCATTTAGATTGCGCTTCTATGTTGTCAGAGATTTACTCACCAAATTTCACAACTATAGCTGCAATGCTTAAATTGGTACCATTTTTATCCCTTTTAGTCCCGCTTACCCCCTATGAGTAAAAATTTAGAAAAAATCATTTAGATTGCGCTTCTATGTTGTCAGAGATTTACACACCAAATTTCATAACTATAGCTGCAATGCTTAAAGTGGTACCATTTTTATCCCTTTTAGTCCCGCTTACCCCCTATAAGTAAAAATTTAGAAAAAATCACTTAGATTGCGCTTCTATGTTGTCAGAGGAATTTACTCACCAAATTTCACAACTATAGCTGCAATGCTTAAATTGGTACCATTTTTATCCCTTTTAGACCCGCTTACCCCCTATAAGTAAAAATTTAGAAAAAATCATTTAGATTGCGCTTCTATGTTGTCAGAGATTTGCTCCCCAAATTTCACAACTATAGCTGCAATGTTTAAATTGGTACCACTTTTGTCCCTTTTAGTCCCGCTTACTCCCTATAAGTAAAAATTTAGAAAAAATTATTTAGATTGCGCTCCTATGTTGTCAAAGGAATTTACTTACCAAAATTCACAACTATAGCTGCAATGCTTAAATTGGTACCATTTTTATCCCTTTTAGTCCCGCTTAACCCCTACAAGTAAACATTTAGAAAAAATCACTTAGATTGCGCTTCTATGTTGTCAGAGGAATTTACTCACCAAATTTCTCAACTATAGCTGCAATGCTTAAATTGGTACCATTTTTATCCCTTTTCGTCCCGCGCAACACTTAAAAGTACAAATTTCGAAAAATCCAATTTTACTGCTCTTCTACACTGCCAGAGGAATTTACTTACCAAATTTCAAGATTCTTCCTGTAATACTTTAGTTGGTACCAGTTTAAAAGTAAAAATTTCGAAAAATTCATTTATGTTGCAAGTCTGCATTGTCAGAGAAATGTAAATACCGATTTTCACGAATATAGCTGCAATACTTAAATTGGTACCATTTTTATCCCTTTTTGTCTCTTTCCTACCTTAAAAGTACAAATTTTGAAAAATCCCTATTTGTAGCTCGTCTGCATGACCATTGCAAGGAACACACCGAACTTCATGTTTCTAGCTACTGTCGTTTAGTCAGGACGAAGGTTCTATGTTTGTCACTTTTTGTCCCATTTTACCCCCTAAAAGTACGAATTTCGTAAAACCCTTCCTTAGTCTATGTCATAAAATGAAAATATTTTCATGACCCTGGCTTCAGCCGTTTGGTCTGGAGGCTGGTCAATGAAAGTCAGTCAGTGAGTAACGCTAATCTTTTATATATTTATATAGATTGCAGTTATTCACTATCTTAATAAAATTCCAGCAGTATTTGGATAGACGTATACGTCCACTCTATCAATATTTTTGTCCTTTGATGAGCGTATTTGCAACGCCCATTTTTATGTTTGTATATAACTGTATGGGCGTGGTTGTTGCAGTAACCTACATCTTCTCTATTAAATTAAGTATTTATAACTGTAGTAGTAATATTACTTCCACACCCCTATAAATAGTCATTGTGTTTGACAATAGTTTGCAAAAATCACAATTTGCTTGGAGTCTAATATCGGCAACCTCTAATGTACCGGTGATGCCATAGAATAAATAAGATTCGCCCCGATGGAACTTTACGTTCGTTTAATTTTTTCGCAACCAAAAGTGAAGCCCCTTTAACATATGTATGTGATGTTCATGTCCATGCTTTAAGTCGTCATCTATGAAGCCACTGACCTAAGGCTATTACATCTTCCAGTCACATGTTCACTAACAGTGAACATTCACACTTGTCCGACACAAGTTAATGCGTGAAATGTAATTATTCCGTGAGGATTTTTTTTGATTTCCAAAACTACCAACCAGCCAGACAGACGGATAGATATTTCTAAAAAATTGTATGGCCAACCATATTATTTAATTTTACTATTGCAAGGACCAGTGTTTGACAACAAAGTAAACACATTTTTTGCAAATTAAATTTACAATATTCTTCGAAACTGCAAACTAATTTTCGATTTAAAAAAATTAAAAAAAAAACTCAACCTAATGTGCATACAATATGTATGCATCTGAAGCTACATATGTATATTTATAAGTATGTGTTGACCTTCTTCTTCATCATATAAAAGCTTGTTGAAGTTGTGATAAATGGCGAAATGTGATTATAAAATGTTCCACGAAAACATTCAGAAAATGTCAGATAAATTAATGGTGAGCGGAAATAAAGTTGATGTATCATTGAAAAAATCACTTTCTGCTTCGTAATGATATGGCATCGGTAGTCGAAACCAGCAAAAACATTTAACACATTGACGTTCTGGATAATATGCATTATTTCTGAGACTTTATTCCAACATAAGAAATGGAGTTACCGAACAAAAATTGTCATTCTTAAAGAAGTAAAAAGGATAAATCAAACCTTCCACCACTGAGTGGATTTCATGGTATTAGCATCAGATTAAAGTATGTCGTCATAACTATGCGGCAACATATTAGAAAAATTATAAGCATAATCTGACATTTGTAAACCCAATTCCCAATTATGGAAGTTTTTAGAGATTATATTTTCCGATAAGATATTAGACAGTTACAAATTGGTCAGATATTATCAAATGTTCTCAGTTTGGTTTGACATTTGCTGGAATTAAAGCCGAATGATCATCATCATTTGTGCCGACCTTTCGGTCTATGTGCAGATGAGCCCTGCAAAGCACAACATTTAAATTACTGCACAAGAATTCAACACATTCCCCGAGACATTAATTTCAATTAAAGGATTAATAGGGATTACGTTCGTCCTTAAAGTCTCGCAAAATGTAGCTAATTTGAATTTATGTTTTTAGTGCAAAAAATTTTAATTATCCTTGTATACAAGTATCGCATTATCAGTCAAGCATAACCACATAAATACTCGTACATGCGAGAGTGGATATATTATTTTGTATTTTTACAAGCACTACAAGTACGAGTATGTATGAAGTACCAGGTATGTATGGATGTATATACTTCTAAGTTAGTTTGTATAAAATTCGCCAACATATTAATAGAATGCATAATTACATACCTATGCACATACACATACATTAAAGTATATTTATAACATAACATGACTAGTACATTGAACAATGATGCTGCTGTGAAAAATGGGGGAGGGGGTGAAAGTTCAAAAAAGGTGACCCTACACTGTGGGCTTGATAGATTAGATATGACAGCAAGCAATAAATTCTGAACTGTATTAGGAAAATCGACATTGTTTCTGGAATAAAATAAACAAGTAAAAAAGGCGATAAGTTCGACTGGGCCGAACTTTATATACCCCCATCATTGATTGCATTCCACAGAGGTTGCCGATATTTGTAGAAGTGCAGTAACATTACAAGAAAATTTCAATTTTATAAATAAATATACAATTTTAATTATTTCTATTTTATAATATATATATATATATATATACTATTAATATATATACTATATCTATATATATAAAAATGAATCTGTGTTTGTAAGCTTGTGGGTTTGTTTGTTTGTTTGTTCTTTATAGCAGACAAAACTACTGGACCGATCTTCTTGAAATTTTCACAGTATGTTCATGTTGAACCGGTAGTGAAAATAGGCTATATAAATTTTTGATATTTTCAGTGGGCGTGGCACCTCCCACACAAATTGGGGATTTATTCGTTTTTTATAAATTAGCGTATTCGGAGTACTGTTGCAGCTAGAGTCTTGAATTTTTGTGAAAGACCACTAATTGTTAGTCTGCACAGTTTTGCCAAAAATGGGCGGTATTGGAAAAGTGGGCGTGGACCTCCCATACGAAGCTAACACCTATTATTTAATATTGTCAGTTCTATGACACCTAGAGTGCTGAAATTTTGTGTAAGTGCATATAGCATCAATTTGTGTAGTTGTGCCAAAAATGGGCGGTATTGGAAAAGTGGGCGTGGCACCTCCCACACAAAGTTAAAACCTATTATTGAATATTGTCAGTTCTATGACACCTAGAGTGCTAAAATTTTATGTAAGTGCATCTAGCATCAATGTGCGTAGTTGTGCCAAAAATGGGCAGTATTGGAAAAGTGTGTGTGGCACCTCTCATACAAATTTATAAGCCATTTTCGAATATATTCAGTTCTATGACAGATACAATACTGAAATTTGGTTCGAGTACATCTAGCATCAATATGGGTAGTTGTGTCAAAAATTTGCGGTGTTGGAAAAGTGGGCGTGCTACCTCACATACAAACTTAAAACCTATTATTGAATATATTCAGTTTTATAACAGCTACAATACTGCATTTTTTGTGAGTGCATAAACCTTTGTAGTTGTACCAAAAATGGGCGGTAGTGGGATAGTGGGCGTGGTACTTCACATACGTAGTTAAAACCTATTATTGAATATTATCAGTTCTATAAAACTTAGAGTGCTGAAGAATTGTCTGAATAGATCCAGTGTAAATAGTTGTGCAAATTTGGGCGGAAAGTGGGCGTGGCCCTTCCCATATGAAATTAAAAACGGTTTTAGAGTATATTCGACACCGAGATGGGCGGAAAGTATCCGTGACCCTTCCCATACGAAATTAAAACCTGTTTTAGGGTATATTCGACACCGAGATTCCTATATTGTTATACAAATGGGCGGGATTTGAAAGATGGGAAATTTTTGATTTAAATTTTGTAAAATTACTCATTTTCTTTGGATTTTCTTAGCATAATAGCAAAGAAAGATTACAAAAAAGAAATATCGCCAAAAGCCGACTTAAGTCAAGAAAACAGAAATTATATTAATTTTTTAGTTTTTCTGTTGTTTGATTAGTGAACAATTTGATTGACTTTCTATTTGTTTTGAAAGTAGTACATTCGAATTCCAGCTATTCCATTAAGTAAGTTCTTCTTACGTAGGAAGTTTTTTGTTTTGGTAATGGAAAGGAGGATAATCACACTCAACCTAAAATCAATTTGATTTTTGACATTTCTTCCCTTATTCGCCATGGAACATATCCATTTCTTTTGTATCTCAGGAAAATACCTTGATTATAAGTGCTACATATAATACCGATCACAAGAAAAAATGATATGATTTTTATTTCCGTTTGTTTTTCTGCCTGGCGAAGCGGGCGGGGGTTCAGCTAGTATATATATACAGCAATCTTCAGAAAGGCTTAAATACCCCAAATATTGGTAGATGTTGAGTGCCACAGTTGGTCGTTTGTCCATCCTATTTTAATTCGAAAGATACAAATTTTGAAAATCCATTATCTCTCACGAACACAGTGCAAGACTTCATAATTCAACCAATTTTGAACGTAAAAGTAAAAAAGTACGAATTCGGAAAATATTTTTATTTTACATGTCTATGTAGTCGGAGGATTGTATTCCATGATTCTACCTGCGGTCATTTCGTTGGTACAATTTGTATCCCCTTTTCCCCTTTTTACCCCCTTAAAAGTAGTCTTTCTAAAATCCCCTTATTTTACGCCGTTTACTTGGTACCATTTTAATCCCTCTGTTCCCATTGTATCCCCTGAAAGTACAAATTTGGAAAAACCTTTATATTTTTCGTGTCTACGCAGTCGGAGGAGTGTATAATCCGAATTTCATGGCTCTAGCTCCGGTTATTTGGTTGGTACTATTTTTATCCCCTTTTCCATTTTAACCCCAAAAAGTACGATTTTCGAAAAATGCGTGTCTACGCAGTCGGAGGAATGTATAATCCGAATTTCATGGTCTAGCTCCGGTCATTTGGTTGGTACAATTTTATCCCCTTTTCCATTTTAACCCCAAAAAGTACGATTGGTGCCATTTTCTTCCCTCTATTCCCATTTTCCCCCTAAAAAGTACGAATTTGGAAGAAATACCTTTAAATTATGTATCTACTCAATTATTGGGGGTATTTTCAGTACTTGTAACAAACGGAATGATAGAATGAATACCCCCACTCTAAGGTGCAGGATATAAAAATAGTTTGAAATTTGAAATACAAAGTCAACCTGGGCAAAAACTATGTTTTTTTTACCGAAGTGACCCATTGGGACCCATTGGTCCCAATTTCCACTGGGTATTAGCTGGAAAACACCTCTGCTCTAAGCTTGTGAAATTTCGTCAAGATATACTTTTCCATTCATAAGTTACAGAATTAAGTTCATAAGTTACAAAATTCTTAGCAAATATTTTTATGATTTTTTTAGATTATCGGTTAGGATTTTATCTATAAACTTTACTAAAGAATTATCTATATACATATATTATATGTGAAAGTGACCAGGTATAGCTTCATCTCCATTTTAATACAAGCGCATTTCACTTGCTAGTTTTTAATTAGTTACTGCTCCAGTGATTATTACAACTTAACGAACGTTTGTTGAACTCAGCGAGTTCATGCAAAATTAAATCCTGTTTAAGTCAATCCTCATTAACAGACACAACAACATCGTCCAGCAACAACAACACCAGCGGGACATCTGTCCTCTTCTCAGGATGGTCTGATGCTGGCACGTCTCGACATCATATGCCTGAGGCTGTGGGCAAAAAGCCTCGCAGTCACCGAGCTGATCTCCGCGGTGTGTTCTCAGAGTGTTGTTGATGATGATGGTGGTGGCGGTTGTTGGTGTTTTTCTCGTTACATTATTCATATGTATAAATATTGTAGGCAATAAAATATGTTGCTGACATCTTAAACAACAAACAAACTGGAAACACATACTACATATACATCACAAACAGAGAGTCAGGCAGTTGCAATTGCAGTTTGTGTTGTTTGTGTCGAATCGACTGCCATCAAACGAATCGCATTTCCCGACGAACCATTTCTATTATTTTTTCTGCATGGAATTGTTTCTCTGCCCCCAAACCTCATCCACTCTTTTCCGGCTCTTTCTCATGAACAATTTGCTTTTATTTCTTTTAATTTTACAGACGAGCAACCTGAAGTGATGCAAATGAACTTGGTACGTAGTTCATAGTTTGTTGGTTGCTGATTGTTGCCGGAGTTGTTGCTGCATCACTCATTTGCCGTTGCAGCATCGCCAATGGCAACATTAAAATCTCCACTGTGAATGTAGGTATGTATGTGTATGGTAGCGACTAGGAGCATTTGAATGATGGTGGCACACATGCCAATGTCCGAGGGTAGTCTGAAGAGGAAGCTTTTGCATACTTCATATTGGAGAACAATTGAATATGAGCTAAGGTTTTAAAATTTTCCACACGGACCAGTTGGGATTGAATGTGGAAGAAATCGGCCCATAGAGAATTTTTCCCTAAAAAGGACTGAAAATAGACCCATGGCGGTCGAAATCTATTTTTTGAAGGTACACATTGACAAGCACAAAATAGCGTATAATCACAACCGCCCGCCCTTTATCGATTTCTTACTGGTTTCAACTCAGTGCACTGTTCTGTATCCGAACATATCTATAATACTTCCCACAAGATCCTCGTACATGTGTATACATATGTGTGTGTATTTAGATATGTAAGTATGTGTGATTGCATTTGAATTGTTGAGTCTTTTGTGTGTGTGTGAGTGTGCGGATGTTAGTTAAACTAAAGCCAATCTGAAATTTTAGTTTGTTGCTGTGCACGAACGTGCATGTATGGGAATG
Organism: Polietes domitor; assembly: GCA_947397865.1. Classification (NCBI taxonomy): domain Eukaryota; kingdom Metazoa; phylum Arthropoda; class Insecta; order Diptera; family Muscidae; genus Polietes; species Polietes domitor. Next base: position 64,754,680 of record OX377621.1, read on the forward strand.
TGCGTGTGTTATCCCCGCTGTTGTTGGCAACAATCGTTGTTGCATGCAACCATTGCAACGGAACGACTATATGAGTGCCCCTGCAAATGGTTGTTTAATGTAGTTCAGTGTAATGGAAATGAAACAAATACTTTTACACACTCCAACTCACACACACACTCTCACCGGCAGCCTCACAAAGCAGTGCACACACACACACACGCACACACAATTAAATGAGAACATTTGCGGTTCACTTGTTATATGTTGCATTTAAATCTACCAAAAAGTGCAGTTGGAGTTGCACAGTCTTTGATACAGAGAATAAAGTGGTAATAATTAATGAGTCGAATTACATGATTCCCCCGTAGAATGTAAAATTTAAAGGTAAAGGTAAAGGTAAAGGTAAAGGTAAAGGTAAAGGTAAAGGTAAAGGTAAAGGTAAAGGTAAAGGTAAAGGTAAAGGTAAAGGTAAAGGTAAAGGTAAAGGTAAAGGTAAAGGTAAAGGTAAAGGTAAAGGTAAAGGTAAAGGTAAAGGTAAAGGTAAAGGTAAAGGTAAAGGTAAAGGTAAAGGTAAAGGTAAAGGTAAAGGTAAAGGTAAAGGTAAAGGTAAAGGTAAAGGTAAAGGTAAAGGTAAAGGTAAAGGTAAAGGTAAAGGTAAAGGTAAAGGTAAAGGTAAAGGTAAAGGTAAAGGTAAAGGTAAAGGTAAAGGTAAAGGTAAAGGTAAAGGTAAAGGTAAAGGTAAAGGTAAAGGTAAAGGTAAAGGTAAAGGTAAAGGTAAAGGTAAAGGTAAAGGTAAAGGTAAAGGTAAAGGTAAAGGTAAAGGTAAAGGTAAAGGTAAAGGTAAAGGTAAAGGTAAAGGTAAAGGTAAAGGTAAAGGTAAAGGTAAAGGTAAAGGTAAAGGTAAAGGTAAAGGTAAAGGTAAAGGTAAAGGTAAAGGTAAAGGTAAAGGTAAAGGTAAAGGTAAAGGTAAAGGTAAAGGTAAAGGTAAAGGTAAAGGTAAAGGTAAAGGTAAAGGTAAAGGTAAAGGTAAAGGTAAAGGTAAAGGTAAAGGTAAAGGTAAAGGTAAAGGTAAAGGTAAAGGTAAAGGTAAAGGTAAAGGTAAAGGTAAAGGTAAAGGTAAAGGTAAAGGTAAAGGTAAAGGTAAAGGTAAAGGTAAAGGTAAAGGTAAAGGTAAAGGTAAAGGTAAAGGTAAAGGTAAAGGTAAAGGTAAAGGTAAAGGTAAAGGTAAAGGTAAAGGTAAAGGTAAAGGTAAAGGTAAAGGTAAAGGTAAAGGTAAAGGTAAAGGTAAAGGTAAAGGTAAAGGTAAAGGTAAAGGTAAAGGTAAAGGTAAAGGTAAAGGTAAAGGTAAAGGTAAAGGTAAAGGTAAAGGTAAAGGTAAAGGTAAAGGTAAAGGTAAAGGTAAAGGTAAAGGTAAAGGTAAAGGTAAAGGTAAAGGTAAAGGTAAAGGTAAAGGTAAAGGTAAAGGTAAAGGTAAAGGTAAAGGTAAAGGTAAAGGTAAAGGTAAAGGTAAAGGTAAAGGTAAAGGTAAAGGTAAAGGTAAAGGTAAAGGTAAAGGTAAAGGTAAAGGTAAAGGTAAAGGTAAAGGTAAAGGTAAAGGTAAAGGTAAAGGTAAAGGTAAAGGTAAAGGTAAAGGTAAAGGTAAAGGTAAAGGTAAAGGTAAAGGTAAAGGTAAAGGTAAAGGTAAAGGTAAAGGTAAAGGTAAAGGTAAAGGTAAAGGTAAAGGTAAAGGTAAAGGTAAAGGTAAAGGTAAAGGTAAAGGTAAAGGTAAAGGTAAAGGTAAAGGTAAAGGTAAAGGTAAAGGTAAAGGTAAAGGTAAAGGTAAAGGTAAAGGTAAAGGTAAAGGTAAAGGTAAAGGTAAAGGTAAAGGTAAAGGTAAAGGTAAAGGTAAAGGTAAAGGTAAAGGTAAAGGTAAAGGTAAAGGTAAAGGTAAAGGTAAAGGTAAAGGTAAAGGTAAAGGTAAAGGTAAAGGTAAAGGTAAAGGTAAAGGTAAAGGTAAAGGTAAAGGTAAAGGTAAAGGTAAAGGTAAAGGTAAAGGTAAAGGTAAAGGTAAAGGTAAAGGTAAAGGTAAAGGTAAAGGTAAAGGTAAAGGTAAAGGTAAAGGTAAAGGTAAAGGTAAAGGTAAAGGTAAAGGTAAAGGTAAAGGTAAAGGTAAAGGTAAAGGTAAAGGTAAAGGTAAAGGTAAAGGTAAAGGTAAAGGTAAAGGTAAAGGTAAAGGTAAAGGTAAAGGTAAAGGTAAAGGTAAAGGTAAAGGTAAAGGTAAAGGTAAAGGTAAAGGTAAAGGTAAAGGTAAAGGTAAAGGTAAAGGTAAAGGTAAAGGTAAAGGTAAAGGTAAAGGTAAAGGTAAAGGTAAAGGTAAAGGTAAAGGTAAAGGTAAAGGTAAAGGTAAAGGTAAAGGTAAAGGTAAAGGTAAAGGTAAAGGTAAAGGTAAAGGTAAAGGTAAAGGTAAAGGTAAAGGTAAAGGTAAAGGTAAAGGTAAAGGTAAAGGTAAAGGTAAAGGTAAAGGTAAAGGTAAAGGTAAAGGTAAAGGTAAAGGTAAAGGTAAAGGTAAAGGTAAAGGTAAAGGTAAAGGTAAAGGTAAAGGTAAAGGTAAAGGTAAAGGTAAAGGTAAAGGTAAAGGTAAAGGTAAAGGTAAAGGTAAAGGTAAAGGTAAAGGTAAAGGTAAAGGTAAAGGTAAAGGTAAAGGTAAAGGTAAAGGTAAAGGTAAAGGTAAAGGTAAAGGTAAAGGTAAAGGTAAAGGTAAAGGTAAAGGTAAAGGTAAAGGTAAAGGTAAAGGTAAAGGTAAAGGTAAAGGTAAAGGTAAAGGTAAAGGTAAAGGTAAAGGTAAAGGTAAAGGTAAAGGTAAAGGTAAAGGTAAAGGTAAAGGTAAAGGTAAAGGTAAAGGTAAAGGTAAAGGTAAAGGTAAAGGTAAAGGTAAAGGTAAAGGTAAAGGTAAAGGTAAAGGTAAAGGTAAAGGTAAAGGTAAAGGTAAAGGTAAAGGTAAAGGTAAAGGTAAAGGTAAAGGTAAAGGTAAAGGTAAAGGTAAAGGTAAAGGTAAAGGTAAAGGTAAAGGTAAAGGTAAAGGTAAAGGTAAAGGTAAAGGTAAAGGTAAAGGTAAAGGTAAAGGTAAAGGTAAAGGTAAAGGTAAAGGTAAAGGTAAAGGTAAAGGTAAAGGTAAAGGTAAAGGTAAAGGTAAAGGTAAAGGTAAAGGTAAAGGTAAAGGTAAAGGTAAAGGTAAAGGTAAAGGTAAAGGTAAAGGTAAAGGTAAAGGTAAAGGTAAAGGTAAAGGTAAAGGTAAAGGTAAAGGTAAAGGTAAAGGTAAAGGTAAAGGTAAAGGTAAAGGTAAAGGTAAAGGTAAAGGTAAAGGTAAAGGTAAAGGTAAAGGTAAAGGTAAAGGTAAAGGTAAAGGTAAAGGTAAAGGTAAAGGTAAAGGTAAAGGTAAAGTAAAGGTAAAGGCAATGGATCAATGGATTCAGACGGATCAAATGGATTAGAGGGATCAGTTGGATAAAAAGGATCAAATGTCAGAGGTCAAAAGTCAAAGGTCAGGTCAATTTGATCAAGGGGATCAAATGTCAGAAGTCAAGGTCAAAGGTCAATTGGAACAGATGGATAAAACGTAAGATGTCAATATCAAAGGAGTATATAATATATTTATTATTCATATAAAGGTTGTAATGGTCTGTATTTCAATAGGATTTATTTTTTTACATTTTGTGTTCGTGTGAATACAAAAACTGTTGAAGGCTATAGCCCTCCCCAGCAGAAGTCGATAGCTACGCCAATGGGCAGGAGATACAGTGAAAGGGGCAAGAGAGTGGGGTTGGTGAATTCTGTTTACATTTGGTAAAAATGTTATTGCCAACAAACTATGTAAGTGTGTGTACTACTCTCGTATAAAAAAAGTTAAATAACAAATAGCCAAATATGAGATAGTTCAGGATTACAATAAAACTGTTCACATGTTGTTCATAATTTTTCACTCTTTCTTGGCACTGCAACACCGGAATTGAGTAAACAACGCACACACAAGCGCACATACCAACACACAGTAACTTGAAAAGGCTGTAAAGGAAGACAGCCTACAACATTTCATCCTTGTACTACATAGTAGAACGTATAATAGGATGTTCCAGAAGTCAAAGCATGGACAGATCGCTAGATCTTGGCGGTCACTTCCCTCAGATCATTCGTGCTGAACAAAAAGGTGTAAGATGTTCTTAAGTTTATCTAAAATTCAAATCAATTAAATTTCCCCTCGGCATGATTCAGTATGATTTCACTTTTGCCTGCATCTTCTTCAACCTTGAACAGTGAACATTTTTCGGTACACACTAATGTCCATACAAGTATGTTTGGAAGCAAGGATTGTACATTTCCGAAAAAATAAAACCAAAAACTCTTTTAAAATATAACAATTGTGAAATACTTTTCTTCTTCCTTACTGGCATGCATAAATATTGTTGTTGTTTTATTATGAGGGTTTTCCTTTGCACGGAAAGACAGGACGGGAGACGACATACTAGCTGCAGCCTGCCAGCCAGCCAGCATGCCATTCTCATGCTCTGTGATATGTTCATGCCACAGCACACATTCCAAGTCACCTTGGAAGAGACGCAGAAGGTATGTTCGCGGTGATGACGATGGTGTGGCATGCTACATAGCCATGTGTGTTTGTTATTATTTAATTGTATACAAAGGCAGATCCAAGTATTTATTTCAATGTTGCAACATAATTCCCAAAATGGGAAAAATTAAGGAAGATGTTCAACCAGAAAAATAAAAGTTGTTTTTTCCAGGTATGAAATGGAGTTTATTTAAGTTTCGTTGTTGTTGTTTTTCTCATTGTAGTCTCGATAGTTGAATTGAAAAGTACTTTTTGTAGGAACGTTAACTATTACAGAGAAAAGCACTCGTAACCAAGGTGGCGAATGTGTTGTAAACACTGTCATACTTAATACTCAATGATATAAAATTCTTTAATTCTAGGTGAAAGCTTGGATAAATCGGTCCTAATTTGTAGGGTATGTCGAGATAGTGGAATTTTGTATTTGAGAGAATCTTTGGGAAGTGCTCATATATAAAATATAAACATATTATTCCTGAATATTGTTACTCCTTTAAATCGTTGGCCAATTAGTAAAAAAAACAATTCCATGGTAAGTCCATCCTTAATTTCATGTTTAACATCTTAGACATATTTTGGATTTTTTGGTGATCACAAATTATCCTTCTTTTAGCCCTCAGGGCTATATTTAAGAAGTTATGGCCCATTTAACACCTTGGAAATATTCTCGATTTTTGGGTGATCACAAATTATCCTCCTTTTAGCTCTCAGGGCTATATTTAAGAAGCTATGGCCCATTTAACATCTTGGAAATATTCTGGATTTTTGGGTGATCACAAATTATCCTTCTTTTAGCTCTCAGATATATATTGAAGAAGTTATGGCCCATTGAACATCTTGGAAATATTCTGGATTTTTGGATTATCACAAATTATCCTTCTTTTAGCTCCCAGGGCTATATTTAAGAAGATATGGCCCATTTAACATCTTGGAAATATTCTGGATTTTTGGGTGATCACAAATTATCCTTCTTTTAGCTCTCAGGGCTATATTTAAGAAGTTATGGCCCATTGAACATCTTGGAAATATTCTGGATTTTTGGATTATCACAAATTATCCTTCTTTTAGCTCCCTGGGCTATATTTAAGAAGATATGGCCCATTTAACATCTTGGAAATATTCTGGATTTTTGGGTGATCACAAATTATCCTTCTTTTAGCTCCCAAGGTTATGGCCCATTTAACATCTCTGGCATCTCTGATGCCACCACTCCACCCGCTTCTGATTTACTTTTATGTTTTTGGTTTTCTGAAGTTTTAATAAAATCTAGTTTTGATTTATATGTGCTGTTCTGTATGATTTTCTCTGTAGTGAAAGACTCAAACACGTTTTGCTCATAATTTTAGCATATTTTAATGAATCACATTGTCCTGGTCACAAAAGCAAAGTTTCAGAGGAATATTAGGTGGTTTCCATACTTTTAAGACATAACAGACTAGGAAATAACAATTACATCCCAAGGACTGAGAAATTTTTTATTTTTGTTACATAGTGTAATTGATCCAATTTTCCGGCAGACAAATACAAATTATACAGTAGTAATAGTATGAATCGGACCGACATTTGAAAGGAGGCCTACAACAACACCGGCTCAAAACATGGGTCTATATATTTCTCATTCACTGTAGGTATTCATAGTTGAAATATATCATGATCCGATGTAAGACGTAGTTTCTAGAGCTGTATTAGAATATAATGGGTTATTGGGTTATTCCAAAGTGTGGATACATATATTTGACTTTGTATTCTGAAATATAATATAATCTGCAAAATTTGAAAAAAAATCCGATGTAAAATTTGCATTCTTGAGGGGTAAAAATTAAAATGGGGCCATTTGTAAGGGCTCTACATTAAAAAGAGGTTCCATATAGATCACTTTCAAAGTAGGTATTCTTAGTTGAAATATGACATGATATGCAAAATTATATCGAGATCTAATGAACGATGTAGGTTCTAGAGATGTAATAGAGTGGAATGGGGGCCCAATATGTATGGGGGTTATACCAAAATATGGACCCATATATTTGACTATCATAATATGTCTTCTTAGTTGAAATATATGAGGGCTATATCTAAATTTGAACCGATCTTACCCACTTTCACCATAGGTTTTTTTTAGTTGGAATATAAGATGTTGTACCAATTTTAAAGAAAAACGGGTACAATGTGTGGATTTAGAGCGGTAAAGTCAAATCGGGAGCGACATTTGTATTAGGGTTATATCTAAATCTGAACCGATCATACCCACTTTCAGCATAGGTGTTTCTAGTTCGATTATAAAATGTTGTGCCAATTTTAAAGAAAATCGGGTACAATATGTGGTTTCTAAGGCGGAGAAAGTGAAATCTGGATCGACATTTGTATGGGGGCTATATCTAAATCTGAACCGATCTTACCCAATTTTTGCATACGTGTTTCTAGTTTGATTATAAGATGTTCTGCAAAATTTAAAGAAAATCGGGTACAATATGTCGTTTCTAGAGCGGAAAATGTCAAATCTGGAGCGACATTTGTATGGGGGCTATATCTAAATCTGATCCGATCTTACCCAATTTCTGCATAGGTGTTTCTAGTTGGATTATAAGATATTGTTCCAAATTTAAAGAAAATCGGGTGCAAGTTTTGGTTTCTAGAGCGGAAAAAGTCAAATCGGGAGCGACATTTGTATGGGGGCTATATCTAAATCTGAACCGATTTCCTTTCCAAATTCAATACCGATGGTCCTTGGCCAGAAAAAATAACTTCTGCCAAGTTTCATGACAATCGGACAACAATTGCGACCTGTAGAGTGCGAACAAGCTTAGATGGACAGCAGACGGACGGACGGACGGACAGACAGACAGCTGGTGATTCTAAGCCGATCGGTATACTTAAAGGTGGGTCTAGCTCGATTATTTCTTGGTGTTACAAACATTTTCCGCGAAACTAACCCCTAGACCACGAACTGGTGTAGGGTATAACAACCCTCAGGTAAACCACTTTCTGAAAAGGAAGACAAAAACGTAATTACACTATTTTTAACGCAAATGAATACCTCAATAGCTCCTATTTTCTACGAACTAAACGAAATTTCAATACGATACATGGTTTCCGAGATACATCCTAATAACCTCTATTATGATGAAATTTTCAACTATTTTATCATTTATTAACTCTAAATGCATCCACAGCTTAAGTTAGCTGCGATATTGCCAAAATCTTTTAGAATATGTTTAATAGGAATGTTCTTTGCAAAATTCAATCAGTAAAGTCGAGATTTGGGCGCATGGAATTTGGGAGTTTTTTCTTCTTATAATACACTGTGCGTCGTCGTTTTTAATGTAAATAAACGTAAAAATAAGAAGAAAACATTAATTTCGTAGAAAACTTTAATTACGTTCGAATAAACAATTAATCGAATAAGTCCTAAAATTGTATACCCTCAAATGAATCTAAAAACAATTGTTTAGACAATATCGAATTTGCTTTCGGCCTGACCCAATATGCTGCTGTGTGCGTAGGGTGTATAGAAAACTATTGATTTCGTGCGTGGGTGTCGACAAAGGACATTATTTCAATATTGACAATCGCATTTCGCATCCCTAATGTATGGATGCATCTATGAGTGCACAATGTGAGTGAGTATTTATGTCATCTTTGGGCATGCGAGTGTGTGTGCGTTCTGTATCTCCGTCTGCCAGGCTGTCTGTCAGTCAGTCTCTTTATATGACTATGTGAGTAGTTGCTATTTTTCTTCTTTTTTTGACAAACCTTGAGTGTTGATATTGAGGTCAGCACTGCCATCATGCACGCATTGTCCTTTTGACATTAGTTGAATACTGCGAGCGAGAGTGAGAACGGATATGCATATGTATTCGTGAGAGTGAGTGTGTGTGTACATTATGAGACGATATGACTTTTTATTTCGTTTCATTGTGTTGACGTTTATGTATTTTTTACATGTATTTCTTTATACTTGTTGTTGTTATTGTAGTTGCTGTTTTTTTGGCACAAGTTTTGCGTTTGTTTATATGAGTCAAGTGCTTCACTTCGTATAAATTATGTTAATTGCGTGCTTAGGAAAACAAAGCAAAACCAAAAAACATAACAACAACAAAACAGGATTCGACAAAGAATAATAAAACTATGTGTATACATACACATTAGGGCGTACCTCAAAAAAAAAGTTCGCCGTACACCTTCAAATATGAAGTATTATTGAAAGGTAGTTTCAAAAAAAATTTTTTTATTTTTTTATGCCGAACGTAGGGGTCGCGCTTTTACATTTTTCTATATAACTTCTGCATTTATAAACAGATTTTAAAGTGTGATGCATCGATGTTTTTATCTCGACGAGGCCGATTTTTTTGTCTTTGAAGTCATTGAGCTCAAGCACCCCCTTCTGGTACTTACCCATCATATCTCAGTTGCTACTACCCTAATGTACCACTCTAATATCAGAAAATTAAAGCTCGCATAAAATCATGAAACTCTTACTAAGGAAGTATGTCGATTTTCCCAGCAGAAAAAGTGTTAAACTAGTTTTTTTCTTATTTTACCGAGAGCATTGCATGTATTTATAAGTTGTTCTTTGAATCTTCGATGTTTACAGTCGGTTGTCAAAGTGTAATACATATATTGGTGTTTTTGGCCCATGCGTTGCTCATCGGTGACCGCCATAGCTGATTCATGCACAACATGAGCAAAACTACTTTGTCACATTGTTTCCCTATTGCAAATCGTTTTACCTGTGAAGTAACGGTCTATATTTTATTGTAACAATAGATGAAATTAGTTCAGTAATAAGGTGTTGGTGGCTCAACAAAGCATTATTAAATATTTAAATTTCCATTATACAACGATAAAAAAACTAAAAAAATGTCTTTTACGATCAGTGCATTAAACAACACTATGTTACCGACTAAGTACGATGTTATTAATTATTTCTTGTATCTGCGGCATAACACTAATCCCAATAGAAAATTGAGTGCTTTTAAACAAGAAGCTTTCAGAAGCATTACCCTTTTATGGGAGCGGGCAGGCATTCCAATTATATCGGTATCAGGTGTTCGTAAACGGTTGGATAAACTTCTAGACGATTACTATAAATTGGTTAAAAGTCCATTGAAATGCAATGTAAATGAGTGGAATAAATTGTTCTCAATTTCGCGTTGTAAGTGTGGCATAGAAAGAAATGTTCCATGCAGTTGCACCGCCTCTGATAAAATCCCAGACGATGCGAAAGACTTTTTCATCGATCAATGGGGTCCACGGCTGATGACTTTGGATAATGTTTATCATATGATGTCGATGAAAAATTGCGGTGTTCAAACGTGCTCAATTGTTGCACCATCAAAAGCGGTATATACCGAGTTCAACAGTATTGGGTATCAACCAGGCAGCGATGAAGAGCTAGAATTTGAAGAAAATGTTGGCGATTCCTCAGAGAAGATTAAAACAACATTTACGGTGGCGGACATTTCTTTGCGTAATTTTAGTTCGGCTTTGGATCGCAGCGATACTTCAGTTCGCTACGGTGCCTTGCTTGCGACCATGTTAATAAAAGATTTAAAATTGTCTATTGCCGCAAAAGCCAAAGAAGAGTTATCTGCACAAACAGCCGAAAATATATGTCAGTTCTTTGAAGGGCTTATCATCAATAAAAATAAAATATTTCGAGAACGTGTGAAGTTCCGTAAGGAAGCAAAAGCGGCGGCCAAATGCCATCAATTATTAAAGTGTATCTCTTTCGATGGCAAGAAAGAGCCAACTTTGAAAAAAGTAACCGAGGCAAATGTGACGCGAAATATTGTTTTAAATGAAGAACACATCACCATTGTAAAAGAGCCTGATTCCATGATTGGTTATGCTACGCCCACTGATAGCTCTGCTTTGGGGATCCAGAGGAGCATCGTGGATTACTTGAGTCGTGAAAACTTCAATTTGGATGACTTAGTTGCCATAAGTTGCGATGGAACTGCTACCAACACTGGGTACAAAAGTGGAGTCATTGTGAGAATGGAACGCCATTTACAGAGACCGCTGCAGTGGTTCGTGTGCCTTTTCCACTTCAACGAGTTACCATTTAATGCGCTGTTAAGATCATTGCTTGGAAAACAGAAAGGACCTGGAATCTGGCCCGGAAGTATCGGAGAAGGCATTCAAAATTGCATACACTACCCTGTAAGTTTAATATATTAATAGTGTTTCGTGTCCGTGTGTTCCGTATACTTTACTTGTGAGCATTTTATTAATTAATAATTCGCATATTTTGTTGCTTATTCCGTTTGGTCAGGTCAAACAAAATTTCGAACGCATTACAATGGGAGAAATGCCAGCGAACATAGATGGGTGGAATATTCGAGGCGACCAGCTTTACTTGTATCGTATGGTTCGAGCCGTTCATACCGGAGAATGCGATGAAAAATTAGCCAGCGAGAAGCCCGGCGCTATTTGCAAAGCGCGCTGGCTAACAACAGCCTCTCGAATTCTGCGCTTTTATATGACGTGTACGCAACCCTCGATGGTATTGAGAAAACTGGCTCAGTTCGTTGTGAAAGTGTATGCACCATTCTGGTTTCTTGTAAAAAGCCAACCACTGGCAATTCACGGAAGTCGGAATGTTTTCCTTTATATATGTTGGATTCGTCAGTTGCCAAAAGATATTCAAGAGGTCATCCGTCCGTTCATTGAAAATAACGGATATTTTTTTCATCCTGAAAATATTTTGTTATCGATGATAACAGACCCAGATCAACTAGTGCGTTCAGATGCCTATGATAAGATTTTATCAGCCCGCAATGAAGCCACGGGAAGCATTCGACAAATGTTCGGTCCACCAGTTCATAATTTTATCAATTTTGATAGTGACTCATATTTCAATATGATCGATTGGAAACAATTTGAATTGACTGAGCCGCCATGCTTGCAGATTTTTTCGCAAGAACAGTTAGAAGCATTCCAATTTTCAGAAGAAATTATCGATTTACCAGGTTAGCACAAGAAAAACTTAATTTGATTGCTTTCTTTGCTGAACTCATTTATTTTCACAGATTATCCATGCCATTCTCAAAACACCGAGCGTTTTGTTCATGTTGTGCATGAATCAGCTATGGCGGTCACCGATGAGCAACGCATGGGCCACATCTTTTCTAAACTTGAGAGCCGCCAAAAATACACCCAACTTGAATCGCGTCGAAATATGGTTGATTAAAATTTTAATTGTACCTTAATTTTTATATTTATTGTTCTAAGAATTGAAATATGATGCGTAAATAGTAGAAGGGGGTTGTTGAGGTCAACGACTTTAAAAACTGAAAACCTGTTATGTGCGGGACAAAAACACCAATATATGTATTACACTTTGACAACCGACTGTAAACATCGAAGATACAAAGAACAACTTATAAATACATGCAATGCTCTCGGTAAAATAAGAAAAAAAAATAGTTTAACACTTTTTCTGCTGGGAAAATCGACATACTTCGTTAGGAAGAGTTTCATGATTTTATGCGAGCTTTAATTTTCTGATATTAGAGTGGTACATTAGGGTAGTAGCAACTGAGATATGATGGGTAAGTACCAGAACGGGGTGCTTGAGTTCAATGACTTCAAAGACAAAAAAATCGGCGTCGTCGAGACAAAAACATCGATGTATCACACTTTAAAATCCGTTTATAAATGCAGAAGTTATATAGAAAAATGTAAAAGCGCGACCCCTACGTTCGGCATAAAAAAATAAAAAAAATTTTTTTGAAACTACCTTTCAATAATACTTCATATTCGAAGGTGTACGGCGAACTTTTTTTTTTTTTACTTGTAACCTGGTACGCTCTAATACACATGTATGTATGCATGTGGGTTTTAAGACCCCCTGTCCAAAGGTAATAAATATGGGAAGATGTGTTACGACGAAAATTTAGCATACAATCCTAAGACGATCCAGCTGTCCGCATGTATTTTGAAAGCACACATTATCTGAACGGAAGTAGTCAAGAGATCCAAATTTTCCCAGAATACTTCTAATCTAGGTCTAGGGAAAATTCTTTTCCCTGACAAGAACAGAAAATGTCCGCAATAACATCTAATATTTGGAATATTTAAGCGTATTTTTTTGAAGATTTCTGCCTTGATATTAGTTAAGTTCGATATCGCGAACGCGCAGCATACAGTGATCCGTGATGGTGGTATACTAACTTTGTCATTCTGTTTGTAACACCTTGAAATATCGACCTGAGACACTATAAAGTATCTATATTCTTCATTATCATAAAATTCTAAGACGATCTGGCCATGTCCGTCTGTTGAAAGCACGCTAGCATCTAAACGAAAGGAGCTAGGACGTTCAAATTTTCCATCAATGCGTCTTATAGTCGCAGAACGGTTGGAATTGCAACTGGGCACAATTTTCTCCCTCACCCATAATAATCCTAATATTTTAGAGCATTCCCTCACAAGGACTAAAAATACCAATAATAATCCCTAATATTTTAGCGTATTTAAGCATGTCTTTTGAATATTTCTGCTTATATTTACTTGATTTTGGCTGTGCGCATTCCCCCTATAACAAAAACGTGCACCATAAAGTGATTCTTTTTCGATTTTTGTCTTTTTTTTAATTTTTATTTACATGTTATTTAATTAATATTTACAAAGTTGCGAAATTTTATTATTATATATTACAGCGAGTAAGACTTAGAATTTGGAAAATTATTAATAAAAATGTTTTGATTTTGATTTTTTTAAAGGAAAAATTAGGTGGAAACCTTTATATAAGAAGGTAAAAAATTCAAATATTTTTGATAAATATATGTGTATATTGAGTAGGGTTATTAATAATTAGTAATCACTCATATACACAATTTTTTCAATTTGCTATTTTTTTTTTTAATTGAATTTTATTTCATAAAAAAATAATAGTTCACATAGTTCATTAGCGTCTCCGCGCCTTATAGGCTTAAATGGAGACTAGTTGGCAAAAATTTTCATGTTATTAAAATAAAATTTTAATGAATTGTAGTCTAAAACACATTACACATATGAAACTTAACTTAGAAATACAGTTTACAATCATTAGTAAAATACACGTAATAATTATAGAAGTGTTTCTAATACGTTAAGTAGATAAGATTTAACTTTACATTTAAAGACTGATATTTTAGCAATTTGTTTGAGATCATGAGACAATGCGTTAAATTCATGAGGTCCAGCATACTCAATTCTCTGCTTTGTTAGTTCAAGTCTGCATCTTGACGGTATAAGATTTGAACGATGTCGAGTGTTCATCTGAGATTGTTCAAGGTGTTGATGAAAATGAATGAAAGAAATTCCAATTTGTTTTGTGGATTTAAACATGAAGAGTAATATGTTATGTTTATATATTCCTTTTACAGGAAGCACGCCTTTGGCGTAGTTAGTAAACAGCCGTATAGTAGAATAATCCATAGGTAAATTATACACAATTTTTAAAGCTTTATTTTGAGCCGACTGTAAAGATTTCAGTGCGGAACAGTCCTTAAATGCATATACTACAGGAATATATACTAAGTGACAATGAATTAGGGAATAATATATCTGAAGTTTGGTTTGGGTGGACAGTTTCGATCTAAATTTCCTCAAAACCCCAGTAGCAGCAGAAATCTTCTTCTTTAGCATTTCTATATGCATGTCCCAGGAAAGGTTAAACGTGAAGTGAATACCAAGATATTTAACCGACTGCGACTCCGTAACGAGCTTTCCATCAATAAAAACCGCAATTTCTGGCTGTCTTTTTAATAAATAAGGTCTAAATCTTATAAATTTTGTCTTATCCGCATTTATGCACAACTTATTAAGTCGGGCATATTCAAATAATATTGACGCATCATACTCAATCTCTGTTTTGAGGACTGTTGTATGTTTATAATTATATAGAAGGCATATGTCATCAGCGAACATAAAAAGTTTCCCAAAGAAAGTGATATTTGTCAAGTCATTTATGTAAATTATGAAGAGCAAGGGACCAATAATACTCCCCTGGGGTACGCCACACTTCACAGGTTTGGTACTACTTCTACTTTTCCCAACTTTTACATATTGTCTTCTATTATGTAAATAACTAGCAATGAGCTTCACTGTGGAGTCTTGAATACCAATAAAATAAAGTTGTTTCAATAAAATTTCATGGTCAACAAGGTCAAACGCTTTGCTCAAATCGAAGAAAACACCTGCTACGCCAGTATAGCCTTTATCAAGACCATTACATATTTCATTAACAACGCTAACTACAGCTGCCTCTGTGCCATAACCCTTTCGAAATCCATACTGTCTGCAAGATATTATATTATGCCTTTCAAGATAACTTGATAATTGGTCAATCATAATCTTCTCAAATACTTTGTCTATGTTTGATAAAAGAGAAATTGGTCTATACAAACTGACGCTACGCGCACCGCAAGTCTTCGGTATTGGTACTATTTCGTGAATCTTTAAGATATCAGGATAACTACTAGAATCAATCATACTATTAAAAATTCTGGTCAATATCATCGATATTAAAGATTGACGCATAGACAACATTTTTGTTGTTATATCATCATGTCCCGAACCTTTATTTTTAGGCATCAATTTCAATGCAGATTCCATAGTTGCAGTATGAACTTTTCGGAAATCTAAGGCCGTAGTATTGTAAGACATCGTTTGAAAGTTATTAAAATGGTCATCGACGTTTTCGACAATATTGTTGCGTATGTTTTGAACTGTTTCATAAAAAAAGTTATTATGAGCAGTAGCTTTCTCTTTATCAGACAAAATAATTCGTCCTTGCTCGTCACTTAAATGGCCGGAATTCTTACTAGTTCTTCCTAGTTCTTTATTTAAAAACCTCCAAACTTTCTTTGGGTCACCACCACATGATGAAATATTTCCCTTATAGTACGTCTCAATCAAAGTGTTTTTAGCGTATTTGATGATTTTGGATATTCGCTTAATCTGACTAACTAAGGATATATCCGATTTTTTACTTGTACATAGTTTTGTTATGATATTTCTCTGCATTCTTTTATCAGTGGATAAGAAGAGATTTTAGCAAGATGATTATCGGTAAATCTCTTAATAAAATCATTTATACGTTCGTATTCCGTTTCTTCATGTAAAGAGTGATTTTTTTGAGGTTAGGATTTTCATGCATTAGTATTTGACAGATCACGTGGGATTTCAGACATGGTGTCAAAGAGAAAGATGCTCAGTATGCTTTGACATTTCATCATGAATAGACTTACTAACGAGCAACGCTTGCAAATCATTGAATTTTATTATCAAAATGCGTGCTCTGTTAAGAAAGTTCAGAAAGAAAGAAATTGTGTTCAGCGACGAAGCTCATTTTTGGCTCAATGGGTACGTAAATAGGCAGAATTGTCGATTTTGGAGTGAATATCAGCCAGAAGCATTGCAAGAGCTACCAATGCATCCAGAAAAAGTCACAGTTTGGTGCGGTTTATGGGCTGGTGGCATCATTGGACCGTACTTCTTCAAAGATGATGCGAATCGTAACGTAACTGTGAATGGTGAGCGCTACCGTGAGATGATATCCAACTTTTTTTTGCCCAAAATGGAAGAACTGAACTTGGTTGACATGTGGTTTCAACAAGATGGCGCTACATGCCACACAGCTCGCGATTCTATGGCCATTTTGAGGGAAAACTTCGGAGAACAATTCATCTCAAGAAATGGACCGGTAAGTTGGCCACCAAGATCATGCGATTTGACGCCTTTAGACTATTTTTTGTGGGGCTACGTCAAGTCTAAAGTCTACAGAAATAAGCCAGCAACTATTCCAGCTTTGGAAGACAACATTTCCGAAGAAATTCGGGCTATTCCGGCCGAAATGCTCGAAAAAGTTGCCCAAAATTGGACTTTCCGAATGGACCACCTAAGACGCAGCCGCGGTCAACATTTAAATGAAATTATCTTCAAAAAGTAAATGTCATGGACCAATCTAACGTTTCAAATAAAGAACCGATGAGATTTAGCAAATTTTATGCGTTTTTTTTAAAAAAAAAGTTATCAAGCTCTTAAAAAATCACCCGTTAGTATGTCTGTAGGATACCTCCAGTGTTTATTATTAATTATTTTCAGACATTTATTTTTGAGAATTTGAAGTTTCTTGAGATGTGTTTTAGCAGTTTTATACCAAATAGGACATCCATAAGTAAGAGCTGGTCTTATTATGCTTTTGTATATAAGATTTTTGTTTTTTAAGTTTAGGTATGAACGTTTGTTTATCAGGGGCCACAATGCTCTAATCGTCTTCAGACACTTTGTGCGACTTTCCTCGATGAGATTTTTAAAAGTGAGTTTCTTGTCAAGAATTATACCCAAATATTTAACATCGCTATTGATTGCAATTGTCTAATTTCCAAAGTTTAATTGTCGAGTTGGGCTCCTCGTAGGAGATTTATTATATGGAAATATAATTGCTTGAGTCTTTGTGGGATTTATTTTGATTTTCCACTTGTAAAAGTATTTGTTGCATATTGCAAGACCTTTCTCCATATTCTTGAGAAGTGCTTTGGTGAGTTTGCTGGAAGTGATAAGAGCTGTGTCGTCAGCGTATTATGCCGTTTTCATGTAGACGGGAGGCGAAAAGTCTGAGGTATATAAAGAATATAGTAGCGGGGATAAAATGGATCCTTGGGGTAAGCCTGAAGATATTGGTTTCCGTGTTGACATTACTCGATTAATCGAAACAGAAAATGTTCTATTTAGAAGGAAATCTGCAACCAATTTGCATAAGTATTTCTGATTTTAGTAGTTTTAATATAAGGCCGTTATGCCATACTGCATCAAATGCCTTCTCAATATCCAATAGAACAATGCCAGTTGAAAGGTTGTTTCGTTTATTTGACGTGATAATATGTTTAATTCTGATTACTTGGTGCACCGAACTATGTTCCTTTTTGAATCTGAATTGTTCCTGTGTTATATATATATATATATATATATATAGTTTTCCTATGTTGCTAAGAAGGCTGATAGGCCTATAACTTTGGGGTCCTTTTGTGGTTTTCCGGGTTTGGGAATTGCTATGACATTAGCTTGTTTATATTGATTTGGAAAGTAATTTAAGTAAATACAGCTGTTAAATATCTTTACCAAGATAAATAATGCCTTCTCCGGAAGATTATTTATCAGTAAGTTAGATATGTTATCTAAAGCAGGAGATTTTGAAGTTTTTACTGACTTTATTATAATAAGTAGCTCGGCGAGAGATGAGAGATTGGCACCTTCCGAAATCCGTCCTTCGTTTTTGAATCTATTTGTGGCGGAGTTTACTACTTTATCAAAAGAATGATGTTATATAATTTGAGGCTGTGAAAGTGTCCGCCAATATTTGGGCTTTCTTTTCATCTCAAGTATCTCATCTCGATTTACATCTCAATTTTTTGCTTATTTTCCAAAAAGTTTTGTCCCCAGGTTGCAACTTTGAAAGCATACTATTCCATTTTCTGTTACGATCGTTTTTTTATTTTATCATTTATAATTATAGATAATTGTTTCGAGATAGAGAGCACGTAGCGGACAATTTACATCGTTCGCAGAGTGATCCGTTCGATCTCTGCCATACTTCTTGCAGTTGAAGCTGGCATTTTCACATTGTTATTCAGTGGACACTCATTAGTATGGTGATGATTGGCGCAAATCATGCACGCAGCGCGGCGATGGCAGTGATCTCCACCTTGTCCGTACATAAGGCAATTCCAGCATTGGGTTGGCCTATCGTTTTTTCTTTGTTTGTACTTTTTCCAAGTGACAATTAAATTACAAATTGACTTAACGTTGTGTAAAGATTTTGGATTAAAAGACATTCGGCAAAATTGAACTTTATAAACAGCATTATTGACGTTGCTGTACTGTGTATTTATTTCTGTGACCGATGTAGGAGTCAGATTATATTCGCTTAGGTCAGTTTTAATATCATTAGTTGAAATTTTTGGCAGACCATAAAGAAATACAGTAAAAAGACGATTTTCCTTGGAATTGAAGGAGTGAAATTCAATATTTTTGTCTAGTAATGATTTTTCTCTAAAGTTCCAGTTTCTCAGTGTCTGGTGGGAAAATTTTTGTACCTATAGATGTGCGTTTGTCCATACAGTCCTTACCAAACATTTTTTGGACATCAGTTAGAGGAGTATTAGCATCGACAACTAATGGTGGAGGTTTCGGGTATTTCACTTCTAAGAGGTTTGATTCTTCTTCCATATCCGTATCATTGTGATTTGCGAGAGCACTAAATCTGTTGGTGGAAGTTGAAGCTAAAGTTGATATAAAGTTGGTAGGTAATGACAACCTTGGTTTCTTCATATTGGAAGATCTGCCAATATTCTTCCCTGAGTTTTTGGCCTCGGGGGCCATCTTTATGGTGTGTTTTATTATGTTTTTATGATAATTTATGCCGCTTTTAGTTAGAGAGAACCGTTCTCAGAAAAAGTCGGTATTGAACTGGGGATTCTTATTCGTAGGGGGTGAATTGGGGCAAAAAGGGATACAAATGGTACCTATCAAACGACAACAGTTGTGGATGCTATTTCTAAATCTGAACCCATTCCCTCCAAATTCTTTGGGCTAAAAAAATAGTTTTGCCAAATGTCATGCCAATCGGATAACAATTGCGACCTCTAGAGTGCGAACAAGCTAAGAAGGACAGAAGACGGCAGGACAGACATCGTTAAATCGATGCAGCTGGTGATTCTAAAGGTGGGACTAGCTCGAATATTTTTTGGTGTTACAAACATTTGGCGTAAAACTATCTTATGATAATTTTCCTAATACTAAACTACACTATTTTGTAGAGTCGCCAGGCTATAAATCGTTTTATACGAATTGATATTTGTTTTTTTTCTATTGTGCCAAAAAATCAAAGAATACACAAAATACTGAAGAAGTCATTTCAAAATAAACTAAAATTCTGTTATAGAGTTTGATTTTCCCTTGTCAACGAACAAAAAAGAACATCTTCTGTATTAACTGTCATTGGATAACCTTCCCCCCAAACAAATACTCGCTCGTACTGCACAACATCACATTCACATTGGTTGGTTGCTACATCACGAATGGTTGAACGAATGACTTAACGAACGAACGAAAGGTACTTAATTTGATTACAACGTTGGTGTTATTATTGTTGTCCCTGTCGTTGTTGTTATTATTTATTTTGGCTAATTAAAAGTAGAATACAAAGCATTGACTTTGTAATTTATTTAAAAAGTCTGAAGGAGTGAGAAAAATGGATATTCACAAGAATGTCTGTATGTTTGTCACAACAAAGTCTAAGGGGGAGTATGTGGACACATACATACATATTTACACTGCTGGACATTCGATCCATATACTTTGAGTTGGGATAATTATAAACATTTTTGTCCATATTAGGTAAGCTTAGGTCTCTAAGCCGGTATAACTTAGCGAAGATGTCTTGAAACTATTTTAAAACAGAATTCAGTGTGTGAGAGGTACTTTTAAAGCTTTTGAACATAAATTGTTTGTCTCTTTCTAGATTTCGTTTATTTCTGAAACCGAAATTGGTCTGCAAAGTAAATATACACATATATCTGGAAAATTTAAATCCCCTTACTCAGCTAGTTTATTACATTACCGTCTTAGCACTAACGGATGGACATTGTATGTCGACCCACAATATGTATATGAATATGCATTTTATTCTATGATGGAGGGCATAAAAGAATAAAAATTATGCAAAAGAATGTGTGAAACATTTACATCCCGATTTGGATGAGCATTAAAGCAGGCCTTCGGTTGGACATTGTAAATGGGCCTATAACGCATACAACTCACTTGGCCATTATTTTTTCCCAAGCTCGGAGCTTGCTTAAATTACATTGTATCCTGTGGCTGTTTCCTCGCACAGCGCCGCACAGCACCACACCGCCATGGCGTGGCATTTCATTGCCTTGCATCATAAAAGCCACACGTGTGTGAACGTCATCTGGTTGAAATGATTTAAATATGCGAAGGGGGAGGGCGCGTTCTTGTGGCTACAGCATGAGTTTGGTTGTTGATGAGATTTTAATAAAATTCTTGGACAAGTACGTGCCACATTGATATGAGTACAAATTATAATGTACGTAATAATTAGTGTATGCATGGATGGATGTGCACTCGGGGAAATTATGAAAACTTGTTTCGTCGGTTTTTTTTTAATTATAAAAATTACAATGTCAAATTATCACACCTCTAACTGCAGATATTTAACATATAGCTTTTTCATTAATATCTATATTAGGCTGGGTCGCGGTCCGTGTAAATAAAAAACAATTACCAGTCATCCTACGAAAATAAAGTTTGGACTGTTTAATGATGATTGGCAAAACATTTCGTCCCTCGATCAAGCCGTAAATCCCGTGACTTTTTATACCCTCACTCTACAGTGTAAGAGGGTATATGGGCATCTCCCAAAAAATGTCTACCAAATAAATGAAATCAGACCATACTAATAGCTTTTAACTTTATTTTTTCCTTATTTCGACACCTTTTTTATTATGAATTTTGAAGTTAATTAGATCTCTTTTATTTTTATTAAAAGTAAAAGTGTTATAACGATAATTACTAAAATTTTTTACTACGAGTGGAAATTTTTGTCCCGTCAGTTTTGTCGCGTCCGTATTTCTGCTGCACCTAATTAAAAAAGTGTAAGAGATAATTCTCATATTTCATAAATCTACGAACAAAATATATCCTCTGACCTTCATTTACATGTATATATTTAAAAACAGAGTTCTCGAAAAATCGCTAAACTTTGTATATTTCTATAAGACCTTCAAATATACTTCTGTTTTTGTCGCGTCCGTTTCGATGTAAAATTGTTTATAAGTTTGTTCTAATTTGTATTAAATCGTGACGATATATTTTTAAAAGTTTCAGCTTCTTTCTTGTTTTTGGCGTAGCTTAAGGCGTGCGAATGTCGCGTCCGGGCCACTGGGAGATGCCCATATGTTATTTGGGATAGAATAAAGTGTAACTCATTGAAGGAGTGACCTTAGACCCTAGATATATTTGGACCAAATTCGTTTCACGACTTTATAAGTTGTTTGAGCCATGTCCGTCCTTCCGTTCGTCCATCTGTCTGGCTGGTTGATGTACACGGTAACTCTCGAAAACAGTAAAGGAATCAATTCAAACTTTGCACATGGTAATATTTTTTCCCAAACTTAGTTTAAGTTCGAAGATGGGCTAAATTCCCACGCCGTTCACGTACCTCCCACACAAGTGGTCCATATTCATGTGCTAATTTCAAACATATGTAACTTCCATATAGGGTTTGGGGTTTCAAGGACTTTTTTCGTTTCCCGGGAAAACGGGAATGAAAATGTTAAGATAAAAATCCCGGGAATTCCCGGGAAAAAATAATTTATTTTGGGTATGTCCAATGTGGTTTATAATATCAACATTTAGTAACAGATGTGATTTTTAACCCATTAACCGTACACGTCCGTGTACACTATTGATAGGTTTTCCTATTTTTTGTTAATTTTCAATATGAATGCAATTCTTGATTAATAAACTATATGGCACAAGTGATCGAGAAGAACAAAACAAAATAATAATAATCTACAACTAAATATTTTTTATTATTGTAGTTGTTATTACGAAAATAGTTTAAAATATATGAATGAATGAGTGTTAATGGCAGATTAAAAACGAATGTTTTTGGTAAAATATTTTAGATTTTTTTTTTCATTTTACAAATATTTTTCTCCAGACAAATAGTCAGAATTGAAGGAGTCATAATATTGGACATTGAAATCACAAGCACAAGTGAACTGAAACGTACGCTAGATTCAAAATTAAAAAAATGTTTATAGAAACAAGGAACCCGTATGGCTTATTATGTTATGGCTCCTAGAAAAGAGAGGAAAATATTTTACAGAAAGAGGGGAAAATATTCTAAACTATAAATGCAAGAGAAACATTTAAAAAATGTTAATTTCAATTAAATAAATTCATAAAAAATAAAAACATCATTAGTTATTACAAAGGGTAATTTAAATATACCGTAGGGTATATTTCTATTCATATTAGATTTCTTTTGAAAGTTTTCAGATGTCAATTTTAATATTATTCATATTTTTATACCATTCCTTAATGGTTTCATATGTAAAGTAAATTCTTCTTTGAGAAGATTTTCACCTTTTACTTCGTCGATCTTTCTGGGAAAACAAGAAAGTGAAAGCAGATAGCAAGAGGGGTTACGTATTGGCACTATGTCAGCCATAGTATCAAATGGTCAGTAATGTAAATATATGTATTTGAAATATATTTACAGTTTCCCATTCATATAGCAAAACTAAATTAGTGCTCAAAGTAAACAAAAAAATATTTTTTAATATTTCCCGTATTCCCGGGAAAAACGATTAGGGAATTCCAGGACCCCAAACCCTACTTCCATACGAATATTCGGAATCACGTGTATTTGGAATATGATAAAGTTTCTATAATCACTTAAAAGTTACAAAAAATGACGGGTTTTCCATGTCCCATTCAGTTAAAGCTGTTATAACTACTATACGGATGATCGGAATAATGTGAAATTTGATATTTGGCAATGATTTTATAGAAGTTGCAATCACATGGATTATGGACGATATTGCCACACACCTTCTGGTACCTCCCACACAATATGGCATAAGCTTTGTTTGAAATTGTTTGATATAATATCCATACGGATAGTAGAAATCAGTTGCAATTTGATTTTTGGAAATGTTTTTGTAATCACTTCAAACCTAAAAAATATTTACGCTTTAACCACGCTCCTTCTTGTATAGGGTGTTTTTTATTGGGGTATAGAACTTTAAGTTGGCATCACTTTTTTAACTGGCGGCCATTTTGTCAGCTGTCAAGTGATTAATATTTAGTTTGGTTTGCCATTTCATCATGAACAGGTTGACAAAAGAACAACGCTTGCAAATCGTGCAAATTTATTTCGAAAGTAATGGTTCAGTTCGCGAAGTTCACCGCAAGCTCCGTCCATTTAGCGCACGTCACAATCGAATTATTGAAGGAAACATTCGATGAGCGCATAATTTCGCGGAATGGACCTGTTAATTGGCCACCAAGATCGTGTGATTTGACACCATTGGATTATTTTCTTTGGGGATATGTGAAGTCGCTCGTCTACGCCAACAAACCAGAAACGTTAGGGGACTTGGAAGCCAACATTCGTGGCGTTGGTTGAAGATTGGACCTGTAGAATTGGCTATATTCGAGCCAGCCGCGGCGGCCACATGCCCGAAATCATATTTAAACATTAATGGCATAAAATTATCCTTCCAATAAAGCCAAATTGATGGACATTAAAACGATTTTCTTGTGTTTTATTTCAATTCGAAGTTCTATACCTCAATAAAAAACACCCTTTACCTCCCATACAATTATCTCTAACCAGGTGGAAATTAAATACTTCATAACTTCTATGCTAGTACATAAGGGTGTCCCCCTTCTTGTACCTCCCATACAATTATCTCTAACCAGGTGGAAATTAAATACTTCATAACTTCTATACTAGTACATAAGGGTGTGTTGAGTTTAGACAATTTTAAATATGTACTTATTACTTATTTTAAATTTAAATAATATTATTTACATTGCCCCATATAGAGACCTTTAGAAAAATGTCTTATACTTAGATCCTTTTTTATAATTATATATTATACATTTTAATATCTATAGAAATTAATTTAAGTAGGTTGCAATAAAAAAATAGAAAAACATCACTTATGTTTCTATTTTAAGATAAAAACCAGTAAGGAAAGAATACAATTCAATTCGGCAAAAAGTGAAAACGGGAAGAATTTTTGTATGTTTCCTAATCATAGGATAATATGTCCTGGTTCAATTTGTCAAATCGAAAGGAATATTTGTATCACGGCTATATCCAAACATGGAATGAAGTGACCCATTTCACAATAAGTTCTTCCAGTTCTCAATTTTAAGTAATTCTATGAAAATACGTGGTTTCTGGGGCGGAAAAATCAAGTCGGGAGCGATATTTGTATAGGAGCTATTTATAAATCTGAACGGATCTGACTCCTTTTCATCCTGGGTGTTTCTCATGCAAATATAAGATATTTTGCCAAATTTGAAGAAGATCTGTTAAAATATGTGGTTTCTACAGCAGAAAAAGTCAAATTGGGAATGAAATTCGTATGGGGGCTATATCTAAATCTGAATCGATCTGACCAATTTTCACCATAGGTGTTTCTAGTTGAAATGTAAGATGTTTTGCCAAGTTTGAGGATAATCAGTTTTAATATGTGGTATCTAGCGTGAAAAGAGTCAAATCGGGAGTGAAATTCGTATGGGGGCTATATCCAAATCTGAAACGATTTTCTTCAAATTAAATAGCGTTCGTCCTTATCCCGAAAAACTTTGTTGTGCAAAGTTTCATTTGGTTCTGGCTACAATTGCGACCTGTACTTTGATTACAAGAATAGATTGACAGACGGACGGACGGACGGACGGACGGACATCGTTAAATCGATTCAAAAAGTGATTCTAAGTCGATCGGTATAATTAACAATGGGTCTATCTCGCTTCCTTTTGGGTGTTACAAATAAATGCACAAAGACATAATACTCTCGTGGAGTGTATAATGATCAAGTAGTACATAACAAGTTTTGAAAAAAGCAGATTTCTGTTATTTTAGCCACCAATATTTCGTGGTGTTTAATTTGGCAATTCTTCCAGTATCTTTAGTTGGTATGCTAGTGCTATATCTTATGTCTGGATAGCTGTTCAAGTTGATTTATAAAGCCCCCTGTGATGCTATAAAATTGGAATACCATCTATATTCTCCATAGCCTTTCGGCTGCCTAAAGATAAGAAAGGTTTCGGCGGTACAAATTCCTTTCGGATTCTTTATATATGAATATATATATATGCCATTATAAGGTTATGATTTGTGAATTTGGTACATCACATTATATGTTTTTGTATCAAGTTTATCATAACACTGTCAATCCGACTTATGTCGGCAGTATTATAAAGTTTCGAAATGTATATATATTTCACATGGTTACTCTGTGGCGATCTGTATAACGATGTGCAAACTCGAAGGATTTTTCCATCCATTACTCGTATTGTCTCCATATATGATGCCGAGATATTGAACCAAATTGGATATCCGTAAGTTGTTAACGGTTTTATCAGAGATTGGTACATAATTACTTTGATTATTGGTTTTAAGTGCTTTGAATAAAAAAGCGCCTCATTAGCAAAGAAAGCTTTTCTTGTTTTTCACAACATATAGTTAACATGATCGTTGAAATACACAAATGTATCTAGATTTATTCCTAGATATTTTACTTTATCTACATTATGACTTTTTCCGTTTGATAATTTGAACTTTATCCCAAACGATTTCCATTTCTTAGTGGTGCTATTGCATTTATTTACGGGCGGTCGGAATAGAATTGTTTCGCATTTTTCCAAACCGAAATCCAAATAATGTCGAAAGATTTTTCCTGCGTGAAAACCCCCATATAAGATGGATAACGTAATATTAAAATTTTGAAATAGTTGGCACCTTAACGAATAAAACAAAATATAATTTGCTTCTCAACTGGTATAAAATACGCAAATTGCGAGCAACTGGTCATTTGTAACCCAATTGGGCCATAAAAAAGGGAGCAGCGATTCACAAAAAATGCAGTTTTTGTTTAAGACGTTTAGTGATACCCCAGGATGTACATCTATACAGAGATCACGTATTTTGATCTTACGGGAAATACAACTTGAGCGCAAAATTTTATGAAGAAAGTGAAACGATGTACGTGTTTTGTTGATACACATGTCAATATCGATTTCGGAGCTTCCAGTTATTTTCCAGTTTGTTACTTGTGTTAACTCGCAATAATTTTATCTTATGAATGTTTATCTTAAGGCCAACAGCTTCCGCATTTCATGCAATTTTGTGAAAATCGATTTTTCGTTCCAATGGACTCAAATACGGAATTTAGTAGAAAAATTGAAAAAATTGAAAAAACATCGATAACTTTTTTTAGTTATCGATAACTGCCTTAGTAACCGATAATCTTTCAATATGCTGACTATTCGTTACGTTTAAATCGATCAAGTTTAATTTGAATTAGGATTTGGTTTCGTTCCCCGGCTAATTTGACAACCGGGCGAATGAGTGTTTTAATCTTACTAAACATACGTAAATCATACGCCACCCAGGATAATCGCAGTAATGATATCATGTTCGCCAAATTTGATGTGAAATCACTTGCATTGGGCTTTTTTGTGAGTTCCGTTTTCCGATTTATTTGTATACATTCCACAAGGGTATAATATCTTTGTGCATTTCAAAAGGAAACGATATAGACCCATCTCTTAATATACAGATGGGTTTAGAATCACCTTCTGAGTCGATTTAGCAATACCTGTCCGTCTGACCGCTCATCTATTCTTGTAATCAGAGCACACGTCGCAATTACTGTGCGATCTTTACAAAAAGTTGCAGATTTATAAAGGGTGTCCCAAGAAGAACGCAATTTTTAAATCTGGCAACATTCGAAGTGTCATTGTTTGACATTTGAACAATTGTTATTGTTTGTTAGTAGAAGGTACGAGGTTAGTAAAAGTGGAGCGCTACACGAATGAACAACGCATTCTCATTGTGAAATTGTTTTACCAAAATGGTGAAAGTTTTGCGGCTACAGTTAGCAAATTGCGATCAATTTGGGGTCACAATAATGCTCCAAAAGAGTCAACTGTAAAGAGATTAATGGATAAATTTGCCGAAACTGGGTCTGTTAGTGATGTAAAGACAACAACGCGCCATCGACCAGGTCGATCGACCGAAAATGTCGCAGCTGTACGTGATGATGTCGCTCAAACTCCATCCACCTCAATTCGACACCGAGCTCAGCAAATTGGTGTCTCCAAATCCACTTTACAGCGAATTTTGACGAAAGATTTGCATCTTCATGCATACAAAGTTCAATTGACTCAGGAACTGAAGCCAACTGACCGATAAAATCATCTGACGAGGCCCATTTTCATCTCGATGGCTTCGTCAATAGGCAGAATTGTCGCATTTGGGGTGCGGAAAATCCTCGAGTGATTCACGAGAAGCAAATGCATCCTCAACGTGTCACTGTGTGGTGTGGTTTTTGGGCTGGAGGAATCATTCGACCTTTTTTTATGAAAATGAGGCAGGTCAAGCGCAAACAGTCAATGGTGTTCGGTATCGTGAAATGATAACCAATTTTTTCTTGCCTAGAATTGAAGAAATGAATGTGGAGGGCATGTGGTTCCAACAAGACGGCGCCACATGTCATACAGCCAGAGAAACAATCCAATTGCTGCATCAGTCATTTCCCGGTGGTGTTATTTCGCGTTTTGGAGATCAGAATTGGCCGCCTAGATCGTGCGATTTAACACCATTAGATTTTTTTCTTTGGGGATTTTTGAAGTCGATGGTTTACGCGAATAAGCCGACTACGACTCAAGCCTTAAAAGACGAAATTGGACGCTGTATTAATGAAATACCGCAGCATTCATGCAAAACGGTCATTGAAAATTTCATTAAAAGATCGCGTGCATGCCAGCAAAGCCGCGGCGTCCATCTGCACGATATATTGTTCCTCATTCTGTCTACTTTACGATATAATAAAGTTTCACGATTTTTTCTTAAATATCTGTGTTTTATATAAAATTAAAAAATTGCGCTCTTCTTGGGACACCCTTTATATAGCCCCATACAAATGACGCTCCCGATTTGACTTTTCCACTCCAGAAACCACATATTTTACTCGATTTGCTTTAAATGTGGCACAACACCTTACATTTCCACTAGCGACATCTATGGTAAAAATAAGTCAGATCAGTTCAGATTTAGAAATAGCTTACATACAAATTTCGCTTTCGATTTGACTTTTTGCGCTCTTGAAGCAAATATTTTATCCGATTTTCTTCAAATTTAGCACAACACCTTATATTTCAACTAGAAATATCTACGATGAAAGTGAGTCAGATAGGTTTAGATTTATATATAACTTTTATACAAATTTCACTGCGGATTTGACTTATATCGTTCTATAAACCAGAAATTTTAACGAATTTTCTTCAAATTTGCCAAATCACATTCTATTTCAATTAGTAACATTTATAAAACTAAACCAATCGGGCTAGTTTCTTATTTAGATATAGCTCTCATACAAATTTCGCTCTCGATTTGTCTTTTTTGGTTCTAGTGGTGTATTTATATATTACACAAAAATCGTTCCGGGTATCACTTTTTCCTCGAATGTAGTTGTAATCGGGTAGAATGTGGAGGGTATCATATAGTCAGCCAGTCCGACTTTAGTCTTTCCTTACTTGTTTTTATATCTTTCAATGCTATTATAAACTGTGCTTAGTTTGGTTTGCTATTGGCAAGAATTATAGCATAATGAGCCTCACTCGTGCCCTACTTTCGGTAAATTGACACAAAATAAAGTAGAAGTCAAACCAGCGACTTATTGGAGGATACATTTGCTGACATTAGTTCTCGAGATGGCCATCGAGATAGTGACGTCATTGTTTTAAGCGAACAAATTGGATACTTTGAAAATCTTAAAGACAACTGTACAAACCATTTCATAAATATTTGACTTCCTGAATATGTCATTGTGGCAGCGTCCACATTTGCAGATGAAGTCAACTTTAAGTTTGAAATTAGGTCATCCATTTTTTCTTTCCTTCTTTTTCTAAATTTTTTGCTTACAAGTTTTTCTACGTGATGTGAAATTTGCAACATTTGTCTAGAGCATAGGTGTAGCTATATTCTGAAAAAAAAATAAAGGGGGAAAAGAAGAGTTGATATTATTTTTCTGGTAGGCAATGTCGAGTAGAACAAGAATGTGTATGTGCAATTTGTCAGACACTCCCAAAATCTTGAGTTACGGGAAACCGGTTTTTCGTACCTTTGCACACTTTTAAGTTATAGCCCTGTAACTTAGTTGGTTATCACCCGATTTTCACTTTCTCATCGGCTTTCGAAAGAAGAAACCTGGAGCTTTCAATCGATATATAGCTTATTTAAGAAATATCAGTGCTGTGGTCCATTGTTCTTCGGATATTCGACTTTCACCGAACTCTCATCCATTTGTGGTCGTTTGGACAGCTGTCCGCACTGCACATTACAGAATGAATCCGCTCTTTGCGCGTGCAACTCGTATGTGGAAGCGATATCCGGCAAATATCTTCCCCGCCAATAGTGACATTCAATGAGTCAAAACAGATGTCAGCAAATACTTCTCCCTCTTTCCTCCATCCACAGCCAACGCAATGCACTGCATTTATAGTGGACATCCCTTGAGCGTTGGTTCGGCGAAAAAATAATACCATGACTGGTTCTTCGAAAGGAGAAACTTCATGTTTTCAAGATACATATGAGCGATCAATCGTTCATTACATGTAAATCATTCAAGTTTAATTTAAATTCGGTTTTGACTTCCTTCCTTCGCTAATCTGATATCCGTGCGAATGAGTGTTTTAATCTTAATAAACATATGTAAAGCATACGCCACCCAGGTTCGTTGGAGATCGCTTGTTCGCGAAATTTAATGTGAATTTATTTGTTATAGCCTCCACTAGGGTATTATATCTTTGTGCATTTGTTTGTAACTCCCAAAAGGAAACCAGATAACCTCATCGTTTATTATACAGATCGGCTTAGAATCACTTTCTGTGCCGATTTAGCAATGTCCATCTGTCTGTCAGTGCGTTCATCCATCTATTCTTGTAATCAAAGTACAGGTCGCAATTATTGTCCGATCTTAACAAAATTGGCACAAGTAAGTTCTGTGAGCCAAGGAGAAATTTGAAGCAAATCGGGTTAGATTTAGATACAGCACCCACACAAATGTCGCTCCTCATTAGACTTTTCCCGCTCTAGAAACCACATATTTTACTCGATTTGCTTCAAATTTGGCACAGTACTTTATAATTCCACTACAAACATCTATAGCGAAAGTAGGTCAGATCGGATCAGATTTAGACATAGCTTCCATACAAATTTCGATCTCCATTGGACTTTTCCCCTCTAAAAATCAGATATTTTAACCGATTTCATAAACTTAGCCACAGCACCTTCTATTTCAACTGGAAACATCTATGGTGAAAGTAAGTCAGATCGGTTCAGATTTATATATACATAGCTCCCATACTAGCGTCGCTCCCGATTAGATGTTTTCGCTATAGAGAGCACACATTTCTTTAAATGTTCCAGGAAACCTTATATGTCAACTAGAAACATACGATCGGTTCAGACATAGATATAGCTCCCACACAAATTAACTCCCGATTTGACTGTTTCTGCTGTAGGAACCACATATTATAACGGATTTTAACTAGAATCATCTATAGTGAGGGTTTGTCACATCGTTCCATGTTTTGACATATCCCTGATTCGAATGTCCTTCTCGATTTGGCTTTTTTCGCTCCAGAAGCCACAGCGAATTGAATTTCTGCTCTAGGAACCACATATTATAACGGATTTTGGTGAGGGTTGGTCACATCGTTCCATGTTTTGACATATCCCTGATTCGAATGTCCTTCTCGATTTGGCTTTTTTCGCTCCAGAAGCCACAGCGAATTGAATTGTTATGGAGTAGAAAGTGGGGGGTATCGTACAGTCGGCATTGCCCAACTTTAGCCTTTTCTTACTTATTTTGTCGTTTCCGATTTAAGAATTGTTTACACCCCGACAACATTTATTCGGATTCATGCCTGAAAATTTGGTTTTCTGTTGGTATGAATATACAAATGGAAAATGTGGCTGCTGAAAAATAAATAATTTTGTAGAAGGAAAATACGAATCTACAAACATGACTTCGAATCTCTAATTCAAATACACTCGAAGCACACGGTGGATGGGTCACGAAAATAAGTTACTGCGGTCACCATCCAAGAATGAAGATTGGATTGTATAATTATGATCTGCTAAATCTTTCGTCAGTAGGTCAAGCCGTCTGTGAGCCAAACGCTCCTGAAACACCTTTAAAATCGTATTTTTCCCGTGTTATTTTTGATTCATGATTAATGGAAGCACTTTAAATATATATTTCTATTCTTGTCATAGAATAAATAATTTTTCGTTATATTGGACGTCCGGATTGATTTTTTGTTTTTACGAAAAAAATGGAAGGAATGAATACCTTTCATATGATGCCTATCGGACGAAAAATGACATAACTGACTCAAAAATGAGCGCAGCGACATCAATTTCAGTCCAAAATTCATCATCATAACTGCAGCTATTTAGTTGCACTATGAAAAACACAAAAAAAAACATGAAGGTCCAATAATTCGACCAAAAAGTTACTCAAAGACAATAATCAAAATTTATATTTAAAGTGCTTCCAAGGGTCTATTAATTCAGACAAAAATGGGACAAACATGCAACATTAAAAAATTAACACGGGAAAAACATGAGTTTTAGGGTTGTTTTCAGGAAAGTTTAGCTCACAGATGGCTTGATCTAGGAATGAAATGTTTCGCAGATCATCATTAAACAATCCAAACTTTATTTTCGTGGGGTGTCTGGAAATTGTGTTTCCATTTGTATGGACTTCGAGGTTTACAATAATTAAATCCGAATAACTATCATTTACGGCGTATTTTCGGTCAATGAGCGTAAAATTAATTACAAGTCAACCCATAATTTTATCGCAATACATTACAGTACAGTGATGAGGCCAGTTTTGTTTCCATGGACAGGTTACCCTGTTCCATGTGTGGAGATGAGGCTCATTTTTAGTGCAGCATTTGGTAAAATAAACTCCTTAGGTTAGGTTAGGTTGTGGAGGCAGCCAGATTGCAATTATCACACTCACTTACACCAAAAGAACCAACCTGTGCGACTCAATTCCAAACATTTCAAAATGATATAGTAACCATGGTGGAATTGAAATTTTATTGAACTTTAATCAATTGTTCAAAACATTTTACTTCAGTTCTCAAACGAAGAAGAACATATTTTTTTTTAATTTTTTTGAAAAATAAATTCGATTAAATTTCTTGGTGTCATTATTGAAATCTAATTAAAAATCCTAAATCTAAAATGCCACGTCAACGACGAAATCGCAGAGCTCAATCCGCTGGCAATCGTCGTTCAGATCGAAGAGCACACACTGATGGACACTATGATTTCAATGGCAATGTGCTGCCCCCAATTTGGAACTTCCTGGGACAAAACGAGGACGAACCCTACCTCGCAAGCAGGAGGCAGCGTTCTCGGAGTCGATCTGCACGTAGACGGTTTCGACGATCCAGGTCGCGTAGAAACAGGCGTTCTTCACGAATGCATGAAAGTGACAGCCGACGTCAAGAAAATGTTGCCACAGATCGTTGCGATGCCAGTTCAAACCAGCCTCAGCCCAGCTCAATGGGCCTTGAAGCTCCAAACCTCAAGGGTAATGACCTATCTGCGGATCAGAGTGTCAGAGGTCAACAGAAACCCAACACCAGTGCCGTGACACTGCATCGAAACGCGAATTTTGATCAGAATTCAAGTGCCAATCAAAGTGAAAATAAAGTGTCGGCTGAATCGAACTCGAGGACAAATTCAAAGGAGTCAATTGGTACGAAGGACACTGCTGGCACAAGTGCAGTACAATCGACATCTGCCAACTCGAACAAATCCATAGATGGCAAGGACAACGAAGAGAGCGACAAGGACTTGCAACACATTTTAGAAGTTCCGAGAGCAGAGGCTGGCAGTAGCATTCAGACTCCTCTGACTACGCGAACATCTCTGCCGGGCAGGTCAGCGAAGGCCGAACCAAAATTTGAAGAACTGCAGCCACCGCATACTGCCAGTGAAGCAGCGTTACGTTTCCAAAATTTCGGTTGAATCTCGGTGTTGTAATTACTAATATGACTTGGTCCCTATATTCTCAGTGTAGATATGTTAGTGTGTGTTTGTTTTATTTTGGTTGTGACCGACAATAAATTGTTAGTATCACTTGGAATGTCCTGAGAGGCTTGTTATTGTTTTAAAATCAAGGAATAATCAGGCTAGCCTAGAACCTGACAGAAAAAAAACAACTCATGAATCAAATGTTATGACTATAATGAATTCAATCTAAGTTTGACATGGGACAGGAATACTCGTGATCTAATCAATCACCCTTATCACGTAAGTCGTAGTCGAATTTCGACAGCTGTCGTAGTCGTAGTCGAATTTGCATTTCGTCGGTATCATGTAACAAATTCGACGTGACTAGAACATTTTCGTCGTAGTCGATTTTGTTAAAAATTTTTGTTAATTTTTTTTTTCTTTATATTTGATCTTTCCACTTTTTTATTGTAGATTTTTGTCAAAATTTTCATTTTTCAAATCATTTAACCAATAAAAATACCAAATTCCTTGGGAGTCATAATTTCCATTCTTAAATTACGTATGTAATTCAAGAAATATAATTATATGTTTTTGCTTTTTATATTAGTTTAATAGAACTAAATCCATTAACTTTTGATTTGATTAATTTTTTCCATTTTTAATTTTTTTTTACTCTAGTCACTTGCAAAATATTCAGTGACAGTTTTTGTCGAATTTCACAGTCAAATACGCGATACCAAAAATGTAAATATGTGACACGAGTCGAAAATTCGACACGACTACGACTTACATGATGAGGGTGAATCTCAATCTCCATTCAATCCATCTCTAGTGATCTCCCTTCCAAGCCCTTTCCCCTTTAGTGGTATCTCTTTCAGTGGCAATTTTCGTCAATTGAACGAATGTTGTTTTTGAATCGCAAATCTCTTGCAATTCAAATCCACTTTCGTTTACGGTAATGATACGGAATTACGGAATGTACATTCCATCTTGTTACATCGTCACCACCACCACCACATCGCCATCATCATCATAAGTTTAATGAAATTTTGTGTGGCGTCCGTTGTTATTCATATTTGCTCAAGAAATTTGGTTAAAGTTTCCCACGTTGTTTAATTCAATCACATAATTGCCCCCAGTCAACATTTTCACGATGTTCGAAATGGTGTTATTTTAATTATTTATCACATATTTTTTTCCGCTTAATTTTGTTGTTGTTATTTTTTAATGAACTTTGTTCAATAAAATGCCATACCAACGCAATTGCACTGTGGCACGCAATTGAACAAGCGTGTAAATCGGGAGTTGACATGATGAATATTATATACCCACCACCATGGAGTGCATTCCATAGTATTACCGGCAGATAAGAGGCATTCACCCTCATCATGTAAGTCGTAGTCGTGTCGAATTTTCGACTCGTGTCACAAATTTACATTTTTGGTATCGCGTATGTCGTATTTGACTGTGAAATTCGACAAAAACTGTCACTGAATATTTTGCAAGTGACTAGAGTAAAAAAAAAAAATTAAAATGGAAAAAATTAATCAAATCAAAAGTTAATGGATTTAGTTCTATTAAATTAATATAAAAAGCAAAAACATATAATTTTATTTCTTGAATTACATACGTAATTTAAGAATGGAAATTATGACTCCCAAGGAATTTGGTATTTTTATTGGTTAAATGATTTGAAAAGTGAAAATTTTGACAAAAATCTACAATAAAAAAGTGGAAAGATCAAATATAAAGAAAAAAAATTAACAAAATCGACTACGACGAAAATGTTCTAGTCACGTCGAATTTGTTACATGATACCGACGAAATGCAAATTCGACTACGACTACGACAGCTGTCGAAATTCGACTACGACTTACGTGATAAGGGTGATTATATAGAAATGAACTACCATATTAGGAAAATAGTCATGCTTCATTATTTTAATATAGTAGTAGTGCTCTATATAGTGCTTTATATAATAGTGCTCTACTACAGGGTGTTTTTTATTGAGGTATAGAACTTCGAATTGAAATAAAACACAAGAAAATCGTTTTAATGTCCATCAATTTGGCTTTATTGGAAGGATAATTTTATGTCATTAATGTTTAAATATGATTTCGGGCATGTGGCCGCCGCAGCTGGCTCGAATATAGCCAATTCTACAGGTCCAATTTTCAACCACGCCACGAATGTTGGCTTCCAAGTCCCCTAACGTTTCTGGTTTGTTGGCGTAGACGAGCGACTTCACATATCCCCAAAGAAAATAATCCAATGGTGTCAAATCACACGATCTTGGTGGCCAATTGACAGGTCCATTCCGCGAAATTATGCGCTCATCGAATGTTTCCTTCAATAATTCGATTGTGACGACCATAAAATGGACGGAGCTTGCGGTGAACTTCGCGAACTGAACCATTACTTTCGAAATAAATTTGCACGATTTGCAAGCGTTGTTCTTTTGTCAACCTGTTCATGATGAAATGGCAAACCAAACTAAATATTAATCACTTGACAGCTGACAAAATGGCCGCCAGTTAAAAAAGTGATGCCAACTTAAAGTTCTATACCCCAATAAAAAACACCCTTTATATATGAATACACAAATTCAAGTGTAATCAAAAAATTAACATTCGGCTGCAATCTTCAAATATGTGCACTAAAGGTAGAAATAATTTTCCTCAAGCCCGATGTTAAACATCTGTATCATTTTGGTAGGAAAAGTTCACTCTTTTTTCTTAAAGTACGAATTTAAAAAATCTACATCTTATTTTCCGCGTCTATGCAGCCAGGCGAGTGCAAATACTGAATACCATGATTCTAGTAAGTAAGTGGATGTGGCAGTAGAATGATCAACTTAAAATTTTGCTAGATAACTTCAGTAAGCACCATAAGTACATGTACGGAATTGGCGTGCCAGTAGGTTGAGAAACTTATTTTTCTCTAAACAATTTTTGTAAGAAGCATAATTATATGTAAGAAATTTATAGGTCTACCTGTTCCCTAAAATATTTTGCCTCAAAAAATTGACTAT
Source organism: Polietes domitor (assembly GCA_947397865.1). Classification (NCBI taxonomy): domain Eukaryota; kingdom Metazoa; phylum Arthropoda; class Insecta; order Diptera; family Muscidae; genus Polietes; species Polietes domitor. The sequence goes on from OX377621.1 coordinate 64,791,157, forward strand.
CATCCCACTGTAAGAGGGCATGGCGCCTGTGGTAACCACCATAACTATATATACGATGGCGTAGCTGCCCCCAATTCTTTTTTGCCACTAAAACTGGTCATCACTGGCCCCACCATGCAGCCGCTTGATTGATGCCAAATGTAATCCCATTTAGAACCATGAAGATACGAATATCGAAAGATCTCTTTATTGTTCACGTCTACGCAGTCGGACAAATATACGCACCGAATTTCACTATTTTAGCTTGGTTGGTACTAATTTTTATCTCATTCGCCCCATTTCCATCTAAAAGTACAAATTTCATAAACTTCCTTTCTGCTTCGCGTCTATACAGTCAGATAAATTTATACACCGCATTTCATGATTTCAACTTCAGCGATTTGGTTTGTACCATTCTTATCCCTCAATGTAAAAGTACGAATTTCAAAAAATCCTTCTATTTTACGTGTCTATCATTGTTACCATTTTTATCCCATTTCTCCCACTAAAACTCTGATTTGCTTTTTGGTGCTTGCAAGCTACTAAGGAATATACGGAACAAATGCTTAAATAGTCTAAGTATTAGGGGGTATTTTCAGTCCTTGTTAGGGACTTTTTTTCCTCTGTGCCGATTTCGCCCACTTTCATTCCCAACCGATCTGTAACCATGAGACACATTTAGGGAACCTCCTAGCTCATTTCGTTCGGAGCCTAGCCTGCTTTCAACAGACAGACACACGGACATCGCTACATCGTCTTAGAAATTTATCACGACCCAGAATATATATATACATTATGGAGTCTCCGTTGAATATTTCAAGGTGTTACAAACGGAATGACAAAGTGAATATACCCCCATTCATACGTGGAGAGTATAAAAAGTAAAGAGAATCGCTGGGTTTGTTTGATCTAAAAATCTCTACATTTGGAGGATATCTAAGCAAAACGGAGAATATTTGAAGTTTTGGAAGAATACCCTAAAGCCCCCTTATTTGGAAAAACTAACATTTTAAACTTCTCAAATTTTTTTCTTCAAATAATAAGTAAGTAAATTTCAGTCGGTCAAACCGACTTCTATACCCTCAGTCCCGGATAACTTAGGTACTGTGCGCCGAATTATTAGTGAGAGAGGTATTAGATGATTATTAGGGGTATTAGAAGAAGATCGAGTGCTTCGGAAATTAATATTAGAGATCAAATCAAATATGATTTTTATAGACGTTACATTCACCTGGAATATGGGCGATATTACCACACCCCTTCTGGTAATGATTTAAAATTTTGGATACAATAAAACCGACACAAAATCCATGTCATAATCAGTTGCAATGTGATAATTGAAAATGTTTTTATAATCACTTTAAACCTAAAAATATTTTCACTTTAGCCACACCCCTTCTAGTTCCTCCCATACAATTGACTATATCCTAGGTAATATTAAATCCTTCATAACTTCAATACTGGTGCATGGAATCAACTATGAGTTGATATTTGATCATGTTTTTACAATTGTTTAATAAATGTGGAAGCTGCTAGTACCTTCCACACCAATTCCCTGCCCTACGTAAAATTTAATTCCTTATAACTTCTGAGAGCGATGGTATATATGTATAAGTCGGTTAAGCCGACTGAAGCTTACTTACTTGTTATGGTGTATTTTTATCCAGTTTTTTCTGAATTATTACACCTTCGAAAGCAACCTTGAAATATGTATACATTTTGAGTCTTGTCGTAAAGTAATTTATTGGCCGAATTATAGAACGTTTACAATATTTTTTGGGATTTTTTCATAGTGACAACATTCCATACCTTCCGAATGATGGCCAAGTGATGAACATCGGAAGGAAATTGACGCCACAACTCTCAATTTTCTAAAGAGAGTTTGACATTTTTGGCTCTGAAAAACAATCTCCTGTATTAAATTATTTCACAAAAATTGAGTTATTTTCCGGTATCCATGATTTAGTCATCATACGAAAGGTATCGATTATTTCTATTTATTTTTCATAACATCATTAGCAAAATGTTTCCAAGAAATATGAATTTTTACCTGAAAACCTTTGAAAAACACACAAAAATCGATCAATCCAAGACAAGAATAAAAATTTATATTTAAAGTGCTTGCAAAGGTCTACTAATCAGAAAAGGTTTTGGACAAAAATGCCAAATAAAACAAGTAAGGAAAGGCTAAAGTCGGACGGAGTCGACTATATGATACACTCTACTTGCTATCCTATTATAATTCAATTCAGTAAAAAAGTGAAATCAAGAAGGATTTTTGTATCCTGAAAATATATGTGTTTGACAAAAAATTTTAAATCGGAAAGGACATCTGCATGGGGGTATATTGAAACATTGAACCATGTGACCCGTATTCACTATGTATGTTTATAGATGAAATATAATATGTAAAGGTTGGCCAAAATCGGTTTAACATTTGGGAGCAACATTTGTATATATATATAAAAATTTATATGAACTGGGATATTGTCCTGGCTCAAGACCATTTTGCATTTATATTTAATAGAATGCAAATTTATTTACAAATGGCATGGTGACATTTATTACTTGGCTGCAGACTACCACTATCATGATTTCCACCCTGTCTAAAGGTTTCATTCAGGTGGCTTCGCAGCGACTTTTCAACATCAAACCCGGCCTCTATAAGGAGATGATTCTCACAAACGAACGAGAATCACAACTCACTTGCCGAATTTGCGTTTAAAAAATCGCACCAAGTAATAAAGCACACATGCCATCTTACAAGCATCTCATTGAGTTGCATATGTAAGTATGTGTATATGCAGGTATAGTTACCCAGCAATACTTCTGCCGTGCCAACGCTCATTTGTTTTAGTTTTTTCGTTTGTATTTTTTTGGTCTGTAATCAATATTTGATTTGAACTGGGATATTGTCCTGGCTCAAGACCATTTTGCATTTATATTTAATAGAATGCAAATTTATTTACAAAATCTGAACCGATCTTACCCACGTTCCCCATGGTTGTTATTAGTTGAATTATGAGATGTTGTGCCAAATTTAAAGAAAATCAGGTGCAATATGTGTAAAGCGCAAACAGTCAACTCGGAGCGACATTTGTATGGGAGCTATATCTAAATGTGAACCGATCTGACCGATTTTCACAGTCGCTGTTTTCACTTCAATTATTCTAGAGTGGAAAAAGTCATGGGGACATTTGTATGGGGGCTATATCTAAATCTGAACCGACTTGCTTCAAATTAAATAGCGTTCGTCCTTGATCCACAAAACTTACTTGTGCCAATTTTTGTTAACATCGGACTATAATTGCGACCTGTAATTTGATTACAACAATAGATGGACAGACGGAAAGACAGCCAAAACGGACATTGCTAAATCGACTCAGAAAGTGATTCTAAGCCGATCCGGTGGGTCTAACTAGTTTCCTTTTGGGTGTTACAAACAAATGGACAAAGACATAATGCGGAGGTGTTTTTTAGGAGAGCTTAGCTCACACACGGCTTGAACCAGCGACGAAACATTTTGTAGATCATCATTAAACAATCCTATCTTCATTTCTGGGGGGTGACAGCACCAATTTAATTTTGTGACCCATCCTAATGGATGTCATAATAAAATAATTGAAATTTCAATTAGCTAGGATGAGAAATGAAATGCATTTTTGAAAAAAAATATTCATGGTACCTCGTTTTACCATTTGTTCGAGTATATTTCTTGTTTGACCCGTTTCTCTGTTAATAAGCCACTGTGCGTGTTATGTTGATGGGTATATGTGAACAAGAAGTGTGGAAATTTAATTAAACATTGTAACATGTCAACCGTTGACGTACATACATGCACACACACACACGCGCAAATAAATGCACGTTTATAGCCGGAAACCCTACTGCCGCATTGTGTGTATGTGTGTGTGTCACAATTTATTATAAATACTTTTAATAGGACGTCGGAACACACGATGTATACAAATCACGGATATGAAAACTGAACAGAATGTCCATACAATGTTTTAGAGTGAAGGTTGCAGCGACACAGGATTCTAAGGATGACAAAGGCCAAATAGTTTTTAAATTGTTGTTGAACTGCGAATGGCATTTACGGTGACATTTTAATTTTATTATTTCAATTCCTCAGAGCGATACTGGGTCAATTTAAATTTGTTTTATTACAAATTCTATTAGAAGCACAGCAAAAAAATAGATGTAATTTTTGAGGAGTCGCTTTTGAATCGTTTCCAATGGAAAACTAGTACACGAAAGTCTTCCTCAGACATCGGATAATTACTATTTTAAATTGTAAAAGGATTACCACAACGATCGGTAACAGCGAAAAATCCAATCAAGGTGGAATACTATCCGCACTGTTATGGTTACTCGTTATAAACTCAATACAGAGAAAGCTAGATAGGAGTGGAATTGACATAGTGGACGATGTGGTATCATTGATACAGGGTTTGATCCCGTCAGTAAACAAGTGAACTCGTGTATAAACCATGATCAGATAGTGAGTTCAAGCAAAATGGAACTGTAGCTACTTACCAACAAATATTATTCCAACCTTCGAATTGGAGTTTCGGAAAGTGTTGTAACAAAAACCAGTAAGGAAAGGCTAAAGTCGGGCGGGGCCGACTTTTCAATTCGGAAAAAAAGTGAAAACGGAAAATTTTTGTATGTTTCCTAATCATAGGCTAATATGTTCAGGTTCAATTTTTCAAATCGAGAATAATATTTGTATGAGGGCTACATCCAAACATGGAATGAATGGTTCTTCCAGTTCTCAATTTGAAGTAATTCGATGAAAATACGTGGTTTCAGGGGCGGAAAAATCAAGCCGGGAGCGAAATTTGTATAGGAACTATATATAAATCTGAGCCGATCTGACTCATTTTCATCCTGGGCGTTTCTCATGCAAATATAAGATATTTTGCCAAATTTAAAGAAAATCTGTTAAAATATGTGGTTTCTGGAGCGGAATAACTCAAATCGTATGTGGGCTATATCTAAATCTGAACCGATCTGGCTCATTTGGTGTGTTTCATTGCTGTTTCTAGTTTAAATAAAGAGTGATTTTTTAAGAGCTTGATAACTTTTTTTAAAAAAAAAAACGCATAAAATTTGCAAAATCTCATCGGTTCTTTATTTGAAACGTTAGATTGGTCCATGACATTTACTTTTTGAAGATAATTTCATTTAAATGTTGACCGCGGCTGCGTCTTAGGTGGTCCATCCGCTTAGTCCAATTTTGGCATTTCCACGTTTTTGAGTAACAGAGACCCAATTGGTGCAGAAAAAGTCAAATCGGGAGTGAAATTCGTATGGGGGCTATATCTAAATCTGAACCGATCTGGCTCATTTTCACGATGGGTGTTTCTAGTTGAAATATAAGATGTTTTGCCAATATTGAAGCACATCTGTTAAAACATGTGGTTTCTACAGCAGAAAAAGTCAAATCGGGAGTGAAATTCGTATGGGGGCTATATTTAAATCTGAACCGATCTGACCAATTTTCACCATAGGCGTTTCTAGTTGAAATGTAAGATGTTTAGCCAAGTTTGAAGAAAATCTCTTGTAATATGTGGTATCTAGCGTGAAAAGAGTCAAATCGGGAGTGAAATTCGTTTGGGGGCTATATCTAAATCTGAACCGATTTTCTTCAAATTAAATAGCGTTCGTCCTTATCCCGAAAAACTTTGTTGTGCAAAGTTTCATTTGGTTCTGGCTACAATTGCGACCTGTACTTTGATTACAAGAATAGATGGACAGACGGATGGACGGACGGACGGACGGACGGACGGACATTGTTAAATCGATTCAAAAAGTGATTCTAAGTCGATCGGTATAATTAACAATGGGTCTATCTCGCTTCCTTTTGGGTGTTACAAACAAATGCACAAAGACATAATACTCTCGTGGAGTGTATAATTATTGTCACTACTGAATCATGGACATTTCAAGTACCTTCTCTCAAACCCTGGGACTTTTATGAGAACAAAATTTAAGTATCATTGACCAAACGATAGTCGCTGATGAATTAATTTCACATTAGGTTGATTGATTTGAAAATACCACAAAGAAAAATTACGCAATGTATAAAATAGGCATTGGAGATTTTCTCTTCTAAATTATTTTACGATTAAGTTAATTTAAGAAGATAAATCCATTTAATTTTTGGTGATGTCTGTACATTAGGGCGTACCTCAAAAAAAAAGTTCGCCGTACACCTTCAAATATGAAGTATTATTGAAAGGTAGTTTCAAAAAAATTTTTTTTATTTTTTTATGCCGAACGTAGGGGTCGCGCTTTTACATTTTTCTATATAACTTCTGCATTTATAAACAGATTTTAAAGTGTGATACATCGATGTTTTTGTCTCGACGAGGCCGATTTTTTTGTCTTTGAAGTCATTGAGCTCAAGCACCCCCTTCTGGTACTTACCCATCATATCTCAGTTGCTACTACCCTAATGTACCACTCTAATATCAGAAAATTAAAGCTCGCATAAAATCATGAAACTCTTCCTAAGGAAGTATGTCGATTTTCCCAGCAGAAAAAGTGTTAAACTAGTTTTTTTCTTATTTTACCGAGAGCATTGCATGTATTTATAAGTTGTTCTTTGAATCTTCGATGTTTACAGTCGGTTGTCAAAGTGTAATACATATATTGGTGTTTTTGGCCCATGCGTTGCTCATCGGTGACCGCCATAGCTGATTCATGCACAACATGAGCAAAACTACTTTGTCACATTGTTTCCCTATTGCAAATCGTTTTACCTGTGAAGTAACGGTCTATATTTTATTGTAACAATAGAAGAAATTAGTTCAGTAATAAGGCGTTGGTGGCTCAACAAAGCATTATTAAATATTTAAATTTCCATTATACAACGATAAAAAAACTAAAAAAATGTCTTTTACGATCAGTGCATTAAACAACACTATGTTACCGACTAAGTACGATGTTATTAATTATTTCTTGTATCTGCGGCATAACACTAATCCCAATAGAAAATTGAGTGCTTTTAAACAAGAAGCTTTCAGAAGCATTACCCTTTTATGGGAGCGGGCAGGCATTCCAATTATATCGGTATCAGGTGTTCGTAAACGGTTGGATAAACTTCTAGACGATTACTATAAATTGGTTAAAAGTCCATTGAAATGCAATGTAAATGAGTGGAATAAATTGTTCTCAATTTCGCGTTGTAAGTGTGGCATAGAAAGAAATGTTCCATGCAGTTGCACCGCCTCTGATAAAATCCCAGACGATGCGAAAGACTTTTTCATCGATCAATGGGGTCCACGGCTGATGACTTTGGATAATGTTTATCATATGATGTCGATGAAAAATTGCGGTGTTCAAACGTGCTCAATTGTTGCACCATCAAAAGCGGTATATACCGAGTTCAACAGTATTGGGTATCAACCAGGCAGCGATGAAGAGCTAGAATTTGAAGAAAATGTTGGCGATTCCTCAGAGAAGATTAAAACAACATTTACGGTGGCGGACATGTCTTTGCGTAATTTTAGTTCGGCTTTGGATCGCAGCGATACTTCAGTTCGCTACGGTGCCTTGCTTGCGACCATGTTAATAAAAGATTTAAAATTGTCTATTGCCGCAAAAGCCAAAGAAGAGTTATCTGCAGAAACAGCCGAAAATATATGTCAGTTCTTTGAAGGGCTTATCATCAATAAAAATAAAATATTTCGAGAACGTGTGAAGTTCCGTAAGGAAGCAAAAGCGGCGGCCAAATGCCATCAATTATTAAAGTGTATCTCTTTCGATGGCAAGAAAGAGCCAACTTTGAAAAAAGTAACCGAGGCAAATGTGACGCGAAATATTGTTTTAAATGAAGAACACATCACCATTGTAAAAGAGCCTGACTCCAAATTCATTGGTTATGCTACGCCCACTGATAGCTCTGCTTTGGGGATCCAGAGGAGCATCGTGGATTACTTGAGTCGTGAAAACTTCAATTTGGATGACTTAGTTGCCATAAGTTGCGATGGAACTGCTACCAACACTGGGTACAAAAGTGGAGTCATTGTGAGAATGGAACGCCATTTACAGAGACCGCTGCAGTGGTTCGTGTGCCTTTTCCACTTCAACGAGTTACCATTTAATGCGCTGTTAAGATCATTGCTTGGAAACCAGAAAGGACCTGGAATCTGGCCCGGAAGTATCGGAGAAGGCATTCAAAATTGCATACACTACCCTGTAAGTTTAATATATTAATAGTGTTTCGTGTCCGTGTGTTCCGTATACTTTACTTGTGAGCATTTTATTAATTAATAATTCGCATATTTTGTTGCTTATTCCGTTTGGTCAGGTCAAACAAAATTTCGAACGCATTACAATGGGAGAAATGCCAGCGAACATAGATGGGTGGAATATTCGAGGCGACCAGCTTTACTTGTATCGTATGGTTCGAGCCGTTCATATCGGAGAATGCGATGAAAAATTAGCCAGCGAGAAGCCCGGCGCTATTTGCAAAGCGCGCTGGCTAACAACAGCCTCTCGAATTCTGCGCTTTTATATGACGTGTACGCAACCCTCGATGGTATTGAGAAAACTGGCTCAGTTCGTTGTGAAAGTGTATGCACCATTCTGGTTTTTTGTAAAAAGCCAACCACTGGCAATTCACGGAAGTCGGAATGTTTTCCTTTATATATGTTGGATTCGTCAGTTGCCAAAAGATATTCAAGAGGTCATCCGTCCGTTCATTGAAAATAACGGATATTTTTTTCATCCTGAAAATATTTTGTTATCGATGATAACAGACCCAGATCAACTAGTGCGTTCAGATGCCTATGATAAGATTTTATCAGCCCGCAATGAAGCCACGGGAAGCATTCGACAAATGTTCGGTCCACCAGTTCATAATTTTATCAATTTTGATAGTGACTCATATTTCAATATGATCGATTGGAAACAATTTGAATTGACTGAGCCGCCATGCTTGCAGTTTTTTTCGCAAGAACAGTTAGAAGCATTCCAATTTTCAGAAGAAATTATCGATTTACCAGGTTAGCACAAGAAAAACTTAATTTGATTGCTTTCTTTGCTGAACTCACTTATTTTCACAGATTATCCATGTCATTCTCAAAACACCGAGCGTTTTGTTCATGTTGTGCATGAATCAGCTATGGCGGTCACCGATGAGCAACGCATGGGCCACATCTTTTCTAAACTTGAGAGCCGCCAAAAATACACCCAACTTGAATCGCGTCGAAATATGGTTGATTAAAATTTTAATTGTACCTTAATTTTTATATTTATTGTTCTAAGAATTGAAATATGATGCATAAATAGTAGAAGGGGGTTGTTGAGGACAACGACTTTAAAAACTGAAAATCTGGTATGTGCGGGACAAAAACACCAATATATGTATTACACTTTGACAACCGACTGTAAACATCGAAGATACAAAGAACAACTTATAAATACATGCAATGCTCTCGGTAAAATAAGAAAAAAAATAGTTTAACACTTTTTCTGCTGGGAAAATCGACATACTTCGTTAGGAAGAGTTTCATGATTTTATGCGAGCTTTAATTTTCTGATATTAGAGTGGTACATTAGGGTAGTAGCAACTGAGATATGATGGGTAAGTACCAGAAGGGGGTGCTTGAGCTCAATGACTTCAAAGACAAAAAAATCGGCCTCGTCGAGACAAAAACATCGATGTATCACACTTTAAAATCCGTTTATAAATGCAGAAGTTATATAGAAAAATGTAAAAGCGCGACCCCTACGTTCGGCATAAAAAAATAAAAAAAAATTTTTTGGAACTACCTTTCAATAATACTTCATATTCGAAGGTGTACGGCGAACTTTTTTTTTTTTACTTGTAACCTGGTACGCTCTACTGTACATACATACATTATTATTATGACGTCCTCAAAATATGAACTTAGTCTATTCATATAAATCATTAATATATAATTTTCATGTATTTCTATTTTTAGCCATTGCTCTCCGAATGGCTTTCGAAGTTTCCTAATGACTGATCTTCGCCAGGTGTCACTGGGTGACCCTACAAAATTGGCCACGTCGGCCATGTATAATTTTATTATTGTGCTCGTAGCTTAAAGTAGTAGGCAAGTGTTGGTATTACTGTCCAAAATGGAAAAAAATCTTAAAAATCTCCTGTAATGTGCGCAAGGACGATCTGTAAGAGAAAAATAATGATAATTTACTTGAACAAAAAAATCAATTTGAAGGATTATCTTCATCCTGGTGTCTTCGTTAATAGTCATATCAACACCATTTGCGGTGTGTGTACTGATTCATAAAATCAACACATTTTTTTGAATAAATGAAAAGTAATTAATAAAATTAAAATTTTTGTGAATGTACATTTAATATCAGTACTCATAGTTTGGAAATATAAATCCGATCACACAATATAGAGACAGAAGTTGATGAACAGTCACCAAAAATTGAGAAAAACTTGATTTTGTATTTTAAATATTTTTTGCTGGCACGAAACCCCATTTGGGTTATACCAAAGTATGGACATTAGGCTGGGTGTGGTCCATACAAATGGAAAAACAATTTCCAGTAACCCCACGAATTTAGATTCTTGTCTTAAAGTTACTTATTTGTCAAATTTTTCGTATTTAATGTTATTATTTTATTAAAAATATATAGCAGCGGAGTTGGTCGAAATATTGGGAAATAAAAAACAAGGAAATAATAAAATAGTCATTTTTGTTTTATTATTTGAAAGAACTGACCTCAAGCTGAACAAAAGACAAAACGCAACACATCAAAAGGTCAACCATACATACCACTAACAAAAAATTATGATTTTTAAAACTTTATTTTATTAGACGTAAAAGAGTGTTATAATTTCTACATTTATCCATAGATCTTTTACATATAGACATTCTTTTCTTCATTAGAACATTAGAAAATAAAACATTTTTCTCGATTTTGTTTCTATTTTTTATGGTTTTCTGGCCAAAAAAAAGATTTTTTTCGAAAAAAATCTGGATTCTTCTAGATTCTTTGCTCTATGCGTTTTTGGAGACTAGTCTATACTATATGAATCTAAAAAAATTAAAATATTCATTTAAAAATCTGCGATTTCTACAAAATATATGGGACACACCAAAGTAATTGTCACCTGGCTCATATTTCACCAATCTTTTGTTTTTATTTGAAAAGGTGTGACGTCACGACGGCTGGAATCACTTTTGTGTGCGAACGCCTCATGATGAGATAGCCAAGGATATACGTTGTTCTTGATGTTTGCATTTTATTTGCCAAGCTATAATTTAACATTGACGTTTGTTTGAATGTGGTTGGACCCTACTGTGGTATGCAACGAGTGATAATTCACACGTAAATCCACACACGAGTACGATAAGATCACACCCACTACTTGGCATCGCTGGCCATAAACAAGCTTAATGCTAAACATTTAAATAAATCTTGTATGTTTCTGAGCAAACAAATTCTGTTGTACTACATTTAATACTCATAAAAAACAACAGAATATTGTGCTAAAGGCTTAGAATAAATGCTTTACACGCGTACATACTTGCACATACATTCAAATACCCTACTAACGAGCATTTCAATAATTCGGGTAGTTGGTACAAACATTTCTGGAGTATAAGTAGTCACGGAAAATAGAGAAATTCCCTCATTCTCCTATCATAATACATATATCAGAACGAATTTGAAACAATAATTTAATTTGTTATGAATTTGGCTGTAAATATTTATCTAAGAAATTAAATTTAAATCATGTTTGAAACTAAAATAAATTTGAGTTCCGGAATTTTGAACTCATTGTTCTCAAAAAATCCATATTCATATTGTCCTAATATTGAGCAACTATCCTTATAGGGCCTGGTTCTCAATGCCGCGCAGGGCGTATTCGAATCACTTACGTCCGCCTGTCTTTACATCGTGTATAACGTATGAGTTACTACGTATTTGAGTTGCAGTGTGTTTGTGTGTGTGCTTTGCTTAGACCGTGTGTGTTTTCTAAGTGTTTTCTGTTGGACCACATGAAGTACAAGCGAGTACTTGTATATTTTAGTATTTATAGACACACGCACACACACACGTCGTACTGCGAACACTGTTTTATGCGTCTGTGAAAGCTTCCCAGCGGCGGATATAGGGTCTCTCCCAGGAGTGCTTGCTCGCAGGCCTGTAGAGAGTCAGTAAATATGAGTATGAAGCCTGACGAAGAACATTTTACAACGTAGAACAACATAAAGTGGTTCCAAATCGATTTTTATTCACTCCACGAGAGTATTATGGTTTTGTGCATTTGTTTGTAACACCCAAAAGGAAACGGGATAGACCCATTGTTAAGTATACCGATCGACTTAGAATCACTTTCTGAGTCGATTTAGCAATGTCCGTCTGTCTGTCCATCTATTGTTGTAATCAAACAACAGGTCGCAATTATAGTCCGATCTTAACAAAAATTGGCACAAGAAAGTTTTGTGGATCAAGGACAAACGCTGTTTAATTTGAGGCAAATCGGTTCAGATTTAGATATAGTCCCCATACAAATGTCGCTGCCGATTTGACATTTTCAGCTGTAGAAACTACATATTGTACCCGATTTTCTTTAAATTTGGCACAAAACCTTATAATCCAACTAGAAACACCTATGCAGAAAGTGGGTAAGATCGGTTCAGATTTAGATATAGCCCCATACAAATGTCGCTCCCGATTTGACATTTTCCGCTCTAGAAACCACATATTGTATCCAATTTTCTTTAAATTTGGCACAACATCTTATAATCCAACTAGAAACACCTATGCAAAAATTGGGTAAGATCGGTTCAGATTTATATATAGCCAGAAACAAATGTGGTTCTCGATTTGACTTTTGCCGCTTTATAAACCACATATTGTACTCGATTTTCTTTAAATTTGGCACAACAGCTTATAATCCAAGTAAAAACCCTATTGTGAAAGTGGCTAACATCGGTTCAGATTTAGATATAGCGCAAATACAAATGTTGCTCCCAAATGTTTAACCGATTTTGGCCAAACTTTCACCTATTTCGTTCCAGATTTCAATATAACCCCATACAAATGTCGTTTCCGATTTAACATTTTTTGTCAAACACACACATTTACAGGATGCAAAAATCCTGACCGTTTTCACTTTTTCATCGAATTAAATTGTATTTGGATAGAAAGTGGAGTGTATCATAGAGTCGGCCCCGCCCAACTTTACCCTTCCCTTACTTGTTAACCCTTAATTATATGTCAAACTGTTGTGGCACAAATAGACGCCAGGCTCAGGCCAGACCCACTTAGAGTGATCAAACCCGAGACTGAAAACCGGGTCAACCGAGTTTTTCATCTGAGACCGATTGTCGGGTTTTTTAAAATCAGGGTTTTTGGAAACCCGGGTTTTTTATGTCGGTCTCAACCGGTTTTTCATATTGCAAAAAAGTATTTTTTTTCGGTATTATTTTTTTATAATATGCCACTTTTTATATTATCACAAGCAGCATAGAACGTTTTTTATTAGGGCCCGCAAATTGACTAAAAAAATCAAACACAGCAATACTGTGAGGGTAAAATGGCGATGTTCGTCCTAGATTTCACATGAATTTCTTATGGGCAGAAAATCGACTCCGTTGACCATTAGCCGCTGCGGGTGTCGATCAGCCATACACATAAGAATATATGTGATTATTTTTAGAGGTGCTTTCAAGAGCGTTTAGCTCATAGACGGTTTGCCCAAAGGACGAAATATTTTGCAGATCATCATTAAATAAAGCAGAATTAATTTCTGGGGGTGACCGCAGCAATATTCGTCCTTGTAGGTAGTATGAGGCTGATGAACTTTGCGATTATAAGAAAAAAGTGAAAGGTCCTTGTATCTCAAAGAGTAAAAAGTACACATAATCTTTGAACTTCATGTCAAATTTATGATTTATTTACTTATTTTATTCTCTACAAGATATCTGAATCGCAAACGAAAATGATTTTCTATTTCAAGACATAATTTGTAGTTTTTACTGTGTTCACACCTGTTCTAAACAGATATTTTGGGAGTAATAGATGCAGGACGAAAAGTAATGATGGGTTGATATATTATTAAAAAATCGCCAAATGATCATACAGGAATGTTTGGGGTCATTTTCGAAAGATTTCAGTGAATCTGATTATGACATCAGATTTGACCTAATCCCAAGAACGAGTATGCATTTTGTGGAATTGCACTATAATGTTATTCATTCCCCATTTTTTACTGTTTCAAGAAAAACCCAGTCTGATCGTTTTTTTTTTCCTAAAAAGTAAACCGGGCAACCCGTTTTTTTAAATTACGGTTTTCGAAAAACCCGAAAACCCGACATTGCAGAAAACCCGGGTTTCTGATCACTCTAGACCCACTTGAAGTTTACAAGCGTTTTACATATACAAGTCTGTAAAGTAAACAATTTTATTACGCAATTCACTTTACTATACAAAAAAATAATTTAAGAATAATAATAACAATTCACTTGAAAAGAATATTAAAAAAAATAAATAAAGAATAATAAAGAATATTTTAGAAAAATTCAAAACTATATTTGAAAGGAAAGAGATATCTTGACGAATTTCAACTGATTAGAACAGAGGTATTTCCTAGATGATTCGAAAAATTCAGGATCTCTAGAGGATATGGGCGCCACTGAGTGACCCTCCAAATGTGGCCACTTCGGCCACGTTGAATGATGATTGCCGAAATGAAATGATTGATTGAAATGATTGTTTTGAAATGATTACCGAACGTATTATTGTGATACCTCATATAAAAACCCACAATTCCTAAAATGGGCAAAAATTCCTTTTTCGTCGAGAAGTCAATGCATCTTCAGGCATGGACTAGGACGATCTTTTTGGTTTCAGCAGAATGGCGCGCCATGACAAAAATCCCAGACCACAATCGATCTTTTGCACGCCAACTTCGCCTACATAGGCCGAAGGTCCATCACACCACCTCAAAGCAAAGCATCATTGATACTGTCTAAATAAAAGTACGCAAATTAGTTTTATATTTTACGTAATTTACATAGATAATCTATTTGAAAAGGTGAAAAGAAGGCCACTCCGCATGTAGCCTCGAAGTCGACTTGGTAAGTTCCGCCGCTGAGTTACTAAGTCTTGTCAATGATAGCTTCACGAACATACACATTTCTGTAAAAAATCAAGTTCTACCTATGTACATTAAAATGGGTCGCGGTTCAGTACATGTCGGCTGGTACTATTACTAAGTGAATCGGTGTGGCGGAGATTATTCAAAGTCAGTTTGTGTTCAAAATCAATAAAAGAACTTATCAGTTTATTTGGAGTAATGCAAATTCGAACGACGGTATCTGATCCCAAGCTGATCCCAATCTGATCCCAAGCTATGATGGAATTTTTCCATCTTTCACCATACATGTTTCTGCTTACTCTGCCAACTGGTCGAGGGAATTGCCCATGCTTCCTCTTGATTTACGGACCGCAATGAAAGAAGATATGATTTTTTCGGGTGATGAGAGATTGATTGTGCCAGGTGAAATTTTGATTTGAATCATCCACATACCATTCGCCGAACTCTCTCGCACACAATGTGTTTATACCCTCCAGCTCCAGGATGGGGGTATACTAACTTTGTCATTCCGTTTGTAACACCTTGAAATATCGACCTGAGACCCTATAAATTATATATATATTCTTGATCGTCATACAATTCTAAGACGATCTAGCCATGTCCGTCCGTCTGTTGAAAGCACGCTAGCTTCTAAACGAAAGGAGCTAGGACGTCCAAATTTTCCATAAATGCGCCGGTTGGCATTGAAACTAGGCAAAATCGGTCCCAAGGTAAAAATCCCTCACAAGGCCTAAAAATACCCATAAAATCCCCTAATATTTTAGATTATTTAAGCATATTTTTTCAATATGTAAGCTTGTTCTTACTTTATATTGGGTATGCGCATTCCCCTATAACAAAAATGTGCACCACAAAGTAATTTTTATTCGTAGGGGGTGAAATGGGACAAAAAGGGATAAAAATGGTACATATTAAACGACAACAGCTCGAAACACGAAATTCGGTGTGTACATTCCTTTACTTGAGTAGATAAATAACATAAAAGTACTTTTTCCAAATTCGTACTTTTAAGGGGTAAAATGGGAATAGAGGGATAAAAATGGTACCACCCAAACGGCTGCACCTAGAATAATGAAATTCGGTGTATACATTCCTCTGATTACGTAGACACGTAAAATAAACAGATTATTCGAAATTCGTACTTTTTGGGGTTCAAATGGAAAAAGGCGATACAAATAGTACCAAACAAATGACCGCAGCTAGAGTCATGATATTCGGAGTATGCATTCCTCTGACTGCGTAGAAACGAAAAATAAAAGGTTTTTTTTCCATATCTGTGCTTTCAGGGGATACAATGGGTACAGAGGGACAAAAATAGTACCAATTAAACTGTTACAGGTAGAATGATGAAATTTGGTGTATATATCCTTCTAATTGCGTAGAATAGATTTAGAAAGTCGTACTCTTAATGGGGTAAATAGGTAAAAGGGGATAAAAATGGTACCAACCAAATGGCCGGAGCTAGAATCTTGGAATTCGGTGTATACATTCCTCTGACTGTATCGACATGCAAAATAAATAGATTTTTCCAATTGGTTGAATCATGAAGTTCGGTTATTTGCACTATGTACTTGAGATAATGGATTTTCAAAATTTGTACTTTTGGAATTAAAATAGAATGGAACTACATCCAACTGTAGCACGCACTATCTACCAATATTTAATGTATTTAAGCTTTTTGAAAATATAAATATAAGATTATTTATTTTTTGAATTGACTTCAAGTATTATTTCGCATTTGCTAGCCTTGCCTTATAGGCGTGTTTTGAAATTATATTTATTTATAAAATTATTTTTTCAATATTTGCATTTGTTTTGGTTCGGCTATATTAAAAACATTTATATTTTCCTGTAATATTACTCCGCTTCTACGAAAATCGGCAGCCTCTGTGGAATACAATCCATGTTGGAGGGTATGTAAAGTTCGGCCCGGCCGAACTTAACGCCCTTTTTTACTTGTTATTCTACTCTTTGTGGACTTCTGAGATCACATTTTTGCGCATTGATCTTGTAAAAAATAGCCGTGAGCCTCCCTATAAAGGACATCAAAGGATTGAAGACTACATTATCGAAATCGTTTATTATCGTTTTGAGTTTGTCTTGCCGGACGTTACTTCAGTACCGTGCGATTCTTTAACAATGAATTCAGGTCAACAACAATGAATCAGGTCCACTATACAGTATTTGAATGACACTGATGGATTGACTGATTTGTTTAGTTCAGAGCAATGTTGGCTTATGATTTATTTCTGAAAGTTGATATTTTGGAATTCATCATAAAATATTCAGATTTATTTTAGTTGATAATAAAGCAGTAAGTGTCCTTTCCTGACTCACTTTAATGTACATTAATGTGTATATCGAACATTTTCCGGCAATATGCGAGGGTAGGAGTACAATAAATCGACCTTCAAAGAGTGAAGGAAATCGATTCTAGAGATCTAATCATATATGACAATCGTCTAGGCTAGATAACAGATCTTTTCAAGATGAAACTGAAACTGAGCGGCCCCATTTCCCAACCAAATGGGAATACATTTTTGATGAAACGAAATTTTGTATCCGTTTAGGTTTGAAACTAGTAATGGAAAAATAAATAATATAATTCAAATCATACCATACTTCCAAAAGTATAGGGAAAATCTCCAAAATTGAGATTTTTACTAATTTTGCTATAGTTTCCATAAATCTACACATACAGTATGTACTCCAAAATCCGCAATGGTTGGCTTTTGCGATCTGCGATTCTTCGGAAGTAAGTCCACAACTAAGGTTGGAAAATTTTTAAACCGCCTACGTACTTACACATATCCACACAGCATTACTACATACCTAAATAATACATTACATACATACATAATACATCCATGTGTATGTACTTATAGTCATATGTACGTATATATCCACAACGACTCAAAGCAAATAAAGGCTAAAGGCAAATCTTAAATGCTGTTCAACATGGCCGAGAGAGCGAGTTTGTGTGTGCGTGTGAGAGTGCGTTCGTAACTCATACAAATGTTAAACAATTATTTATCCAAACATTGTTTATTTGTTCCTTATGGTTGTTGCAGAATGCCTTCGAGTCAATAAAACACACACACGCCCACCCACACACACACAAGTTGTTGTACTCGCTCAGCGACTCTGTGTGTGTGGGTGTGTCGTTATTCTTAATTTGAATTTTGTTAACGATTACTCTTGAAGGAGTAAACAACGACAACAACTACAACGACACACACTCGTATTTTATTAAGATTTTCTTATTACACCGAAAAAACACTGTTAATGTAGAGGAAGGAATTTATGTTGTCAGCAAAGAAAACAATTGTTGTACCTTTGGCGTTGTTGCATCAGCGAAATTACATATTACTGACAGACATACATACTTGTACATACATTTGAATTTTGATGAGGTACAAATTCAAGTAAATTTTGGCAAATAAAAGATTTCCATACGAATGCTGCACAGTGGGGAGATTTTGACTTTTTTGGCTTGTGGCAATTTTGAAAATCAAGATATGATTGTGTCCTAATCATTCAAATCGTCTCATTTTGTTAAATAATCGATTTTGGCACTGTGGGGCAGTGGTCCCATTAAAACGACCTTCCCAATTTGAATTTTTCTGCTCTAAAAATTAAACACTTACCGAATTTGTAGAAACTTGGCAAACGTGTTATATTTCTACTGGAAACATCTGTGGTAGAAGTATGTAGGTCACTCCAGACTTGAAATCTTAGCGCTCTGGTATACATATTTTACTACCAATTTTGATGAAATTTGTTCCATTCCGCTACATTTCACCGAGGAAATTTATCTCAAAGTTGCTCGAGATTTCTAAAGTTTTCTTTAATAAACGCAATGTTTCTTCTTTTTAAATCCAATGAGAAAGTGAAAATTAGTTGATAACCAACTAAGTTACAGACTTATAAGTGTGCAAAAGAAACGAAAAACCGAGTGTCTGGCAAATTTGAAATACAAACTCTTGTTCTACTCTACAATACCTACCAGAAAAATAATATCACTTCTTAGAGTTTACTACTTCATTCACAGTGGTATTTAAACAAGTTTTTTGAAAATTTTCGCCTTTTATTCAAATTTGGTACTGGAACGCGAAAGCTTGTCATACAAAATTAATTTCTTTTGGGGCTGAAAAGGGATACAAATGGTACCATTCAAACTGCAAGATGTAGTACGTGAAATTTGTTTTATAAATACCTCTAATTGACTTGTAAAATAAGTGGATATATCGAAATTCTTACTTTTTAAGGACAACAAAGGAAAAGAGAGATACAAATGGCTAAAATGGTTAAAATCATGAAAATCGATGGGTACATTTCACTGACTGTGTAGAAAGAATTAAAAGAATTTTTAGATATTATCACCTTTTAGGGGAAACGCACTGAAAGGGGATAAAAACGGTACCAACCAAACGACTGGAGCTAGAATAATGAAATTCGGTGCACGCCACCGCGGAGAGCATTCCACAGTATTATCGGCCGATTAGATTCTGTCGACTTTACATTGAAGTGCGTTACATTATTGGGAAAATTGTTATATTTGTTGCACATAACGATATTTGTTTAGTGTTTGAAAATATGAGGAACTAGCTTGACCCCCGCCCGCTTCGCCAGACAGAAAACAAGCGGCAAAATTTAAATCAGGTTTCATATTGTTTTTATCTTGTGATCGGTAATATATGTACCAATTATAATCAAGGTACTTCCCTGAGATACTACAGAAATGGATATGTTCCATAGAGAATATTGAAGAACAGAACGTTAGTTTACGGCGAATAAAGGAAATGTCAAAAATCTAATTGATTTTAGGTTGAGTGTGATTCTCCTCCTTGACATTACCAAAACAAAAAAATCCTACGTAAGAAGAACTTACTTAATCGAATAGCTGGAATTCGAATGTACTACATTCAAAACACATAGAAAATCAATAAAATTGTTTACTAATCAAACGACACAAAAACTAAAAAATTATTATAATTTGCGTTTTCTTGATTTAAGTCGGCTTTTGCCGAATGAATATACCTTTTTTAAAGTTTCTTCACTATTGTGCTAGGAAAATCCAAAGAAAACGTGTAATTTTACAAAATTCAAATCAAAAATGTCCCATCTTTCAAATCCCTCCCATTTGTATATTGTCTAAGCAGAATACAACTAATTTAAGTCACACAACAGTATATCAATCTCGACGTCGAATACACTCAACACCAGGTATTAATTTCGTATGGGAAGGGTCACAGCCACTTTCCGTCCATCTTTGCGCAACTATTTACACTGGATCTACCCACACAAAATTCCAGCACTCTAGGTGTCATAGAACTGATAATATTCCACAATATGTTCTAACTTCGTATGTGAGTTGCCACGCCCACCTTTCCATTACCGACCATTTTTGGCACAAAATTTCAGAAATCTATCGGTGTCATAGAACTGACAATATTCAATAATAGGTTTTAACTTCGTATGGGAGGTGCCATGCCCACTTTTCCAATACCGCCCTTTTTGGCACAACTACGCACATTGATGCTGTATACACTTACACAAAATCTCAGCACTCTAGGTGTCATAGAACCGATAATATTCAAAATTTGGTTTTAACTTCGTATGGGAGGTGCCACACCCACTTTTCCAATACCGCCCATTTATGGCAAAACTATGCACATTGATGCTAGATGCACTTACACAAAATTTCAGCAGTCTAGGTGTCATAGAACTGACAATATTAAATAATAGGTTTTAACTTCGTATGGGAGGTGCCACGCCCACTTTTCCAATACCGCACTTTTTTGCCACAGTGTGCTTACTAACAATTAGTGAACTTAGAGAAAAATTCAAGATTCTAGTTGCAACAGTACTCCGAATATGCTAATTTATAAAAAACGAATAAATCCCTAATTTATGTGGGAGGTGCCACGCCCAATGAAAATATCAGAAATGTATATAGCCTATTTTCATTACTGTACAAATTTCAAGAAGAAGATAGTTTAGGCTTCTATAAAGAACAAACAAGCAAACATAGATTCACCCTCACTCTACGGAGTAGGAGGGTATATATCATTTGGGACAGAAAAAGGTGTAACGCATTGAAGGAGTGACTTAAGAACCTACGTATGTTTGGACCAAAACCGTTTCACCACTTTTTAAGGTGTTTGAGGCATGTCCGTCCGTCCGTATGTCTGGCTGGCTGGTGTACACGATATCTCTCGAAAGGCGTTAAGGAATCGATTCAAACTTTGCACATGGTAATTTTTTCCCCAAACTTAGTTTAAGTTCGAAGATGTGCGAAATTGTCACGCCCCTTCTGGTACCTCCCACACAAATAGCCAATATTCCAATGTTATATTAAAACCCATATAACATCCACACGGATAATCAGAATCAGCTATATTTTGACGTTTGGTAATGTTTTTATAATCACTTTAAGTGTACTAAATATGACGGGTTTTGACACGCCCATTCCAGTACCTCCCACACAAACTACGCAAAACTACGTAAAATTAAAGTTGTTATAACTTCTATACTAATGATCGGAAATTAGATATTTAGCAATGCTTTTAGTGGTTTTAGTTGCTACATTCGCATGGATTATGGGTACCCCTTCTGGTACCTACCACTCAATGTGGCATAAACTTTGGTTACAATAAAACCGACATAACATCCATACGGGAGGTCAAAATCATTTGCAATTTGATATTTGAAAATGTTTTTATAAACACTTTAAACCTAAAAAATATTTACGCTTTAGCCACCTCCCTTCTTGTACCTCCCACACAATTGTCTCTATCCTAGGTAATATTAAATTGAATAATAATAAAACTTCTATACTGGTGCATGGAATCTACTATGACGTGATATTTGATCATGCTTTGTTTTATAAATGTGGAAGCTGGGATCATGTGACACGAAACTCCAGCACCTTCCATACATAAAATTGTATTTCTTATAACTTCCGTATATATGTTCTCCGAGAGTGGGGGAATATATAAGTCGATTTAGCCGACTGAAGCTTACTTAAATATATATATAAAATATATATAAATATAATATATATATATATATATATATATATATATATATATATATATATATATATATATATATATATTATATTTATATATATTTTATATATATATTTTATGATTCTACCTATAGCCGCTTTATCCGATTTTGATCCTAAAGGTACGAATATCGAATGATTTTTCTCGTCTACTCAGTCATAGCAATGTACCCACTACTCAGTATCCTAACTTCCGACGTCTGGTTGGTACCATTTTCATCAACATTCGACGCATTTTCCGGCCAAAAGTACAAATTTCGTAAAAATCCATAATGCATACACCGAATTTCATGATTTCAACTCAAGCGGTTTGTTTGGTACCATTTTTATCCCTCTTTTCCAATTATATCCATTAAAAGTACGAATTTTAAAAAATCCATCTATTTTATGAGTCTACGCAATTAGAGAGATGTTTCAAGCTGTTATCGTATCATTGGTACCCTTTTTATCCCTTTTCATCCCATTTTGCCCGCTATTTTTATACACTCCACGAGAGTATTATGTCTTTGTGCATTTGTTTGTAACACCCAAAAGGAAACGAGATAGACCCATTGTTAATTATACCGATCGTCTTAGAATCACTTTCTGAGTCGATTTATCAATGTCCGTCTGTCTGTCTGTCTGTCTGTCTGTCCGTCCGTCCGTCCATCTATTCTTGTAATCACGATACAGGTCGAAATTGTAGACAGAACCAAATGAAACTTTGCACAACGATGTTTTTCGGGATAAGGACGAACGCTATTTAATTTGAAGAAAATCGGTTCAGATTTAGATATAGCCCCCATACGAATTTCAGTCCCGATTTGACTCTTTTCACTCTATATACCACATATTACAACAGATTTTCTTTAAAATTGGCAGAACATCTTATATTGTAACTAGAAACACCTGTGGTAAAAATGTGTTAGATCGGTTCAGATTTATATATAGTTCCCATACAAATTTCTCTCCCGATTTGACTTTTTCCGCTCTAGAGACCACATAATGTTTCAGATTGTCTTCAGATTTGGTAAAACATCTTATATTTCCACTAGAAACACCCATGGTGAATATCGGTCAGATCGGTTCAGATTTATATATAGCTCCCATACAAATTTCGCTCCCGATTTGACTTTTTCCGTTCTAGAAACCACATATTGTATCAGATTGTCTTCAGATTTGGTAAAACATCTTATATTCCCACTAGAAACTCCCATGGTGAATATCGGACATATCGGTTCAGAGTTATATATAGCTCCCATACAAATTTCGCTCCCGATTTGAATTTTTCCGCTCTAGAAACCATCTTATATTTCCACTAGAAACACCCATGGTGAATATCGGTCAGATCGGTTCAGATATATATATAGCTCCCATACAAATTTCGCTCCCGATTTGACTTTTTCCGCTCTAGAAACCACACATTGTATCAGATTGTCTTCAGATTTGGCAAAACATCTTATATTTAAACTAAGAACATCTATGGTGAAAATCGGTTCAGATTTAGATATAGCCCCCAAACAAATGTCGTCCCGATTTGACATTTTCCTCTGTAGAAACCACATATTGTACTCGATTTTCTTTAAATTTGGCACAACATCTTATAATCTTACTAGAAACACCTATGCAGAAATTGGGTAAGATCGGTTCAGATTTAGATATAGCCCCCATATAAATGTCGCTCCCGATTTGACATTTGCCGCTTTAAAAGCCACATATTGTGCTCGATTGTCTTTAAATTTCGCACAACATCTTATAAAACTATATAACTAAACAAAACTATGGTGAAAGTGGGTAAGATCGGTTCAGATTTAAATATAGCCCAAATTCAAATGTTGCTCCCATAAGTTTAACCGATTTTGGCCAAACTAAAGAGTGATTTTTTTGAGGTTAGGATTTTCATGCATTAGTATTTGACAGATCACGTGGGATTTCAGACATGGTGTCAAAGAGAAAGATGCTCAGTATGCTTTGACATTTCATCATGAATAGACTTACTAACGAGCAACGCTTGCAAATCATTGAATTTTATTAACAAAATCAGTGTTCGGTTCGAAATGTGTTTCGCGCTTTACGTCCGATTTATGGTCTACATAATCGACCAGGTGAGCAAACAATTAATGCGATTGTGACCAAGTTTCGCACTCAGTTTACTTTATTGGACATTAAACCAACCACACGAATGCGTACAGTGCGTACAGAAGAGAATATTGCGTCTGTTTCTGAGAGTGTTGCTGAAGACCGTGAAATGTCGATTCGTCGCCGTTCGCAGCAATTGGGTTTGTGTTATTCGACCACATGGAAGATTTTACGCAAAGATCTTGGTGTAAAACCGTATAAAATACAGCTCGTGCAAGAACTGAAGCCAAACGATCTGCCACAACGTCGAATTTTCAGTGAATGGGCCCTAGAAAAGTTGGCAGAAAATCCGCTTTTTTATCGACAAATTTTGTTCAGCGATGAGGCTCATTTCTGGTTGAATGGCTACGTAAATAAACAAAATTGCCGCATTTGGAGTGAATAGCAACCAGAAGCCGTTCAAGAACTGCCCATGCATCCCGAAAAATGCACTGTTTGGTGTGGTTTGTACGCTGGTGGAATCATTGGACCGTATTTTTTCAAAGATGCTGTTGGACGCAACGTTACGGTGAATGGCGATCGCTATCGTTCGATGCTAACAAACTTTTTGTTGCCAAAAATGGAAGAACTGAACTTGGTTGACATGTGGTTTCAACAAGATGGCGCTACATGCCACACAGCTCGCGATTCTATGGCCATTTTGAGGGAAAACTTCGGAGAACAATTCATCTCAAGAAATGGACCGGTAAGTTGGCCACCAAGATCATGCGATTTGACGCCTTTAGACTATTTTTTGTGGGGCTACGTCAAGTCTAAAGTCTACAGAAATAAGCCAGCAACTATTCCAGCTTTGGAAGACAACATTTCCGAAGAAATTCGGGCTATTCCGGCCGAAATGCTCGAAAAAGTTGCCCAAAATTGGACTTTCCGAATGGACCACCTAAGACGCAGCCGCGGTCAACATTTAAATGAAATTATCTTCAAAAAGTAAATGTCATGGACCAATCTAACGTTTCAAATAAAGAACCGATGAGATTTTG